>ML803068.1:128273-156578 GCA_009831015.1 Picea engelmannii
TATATATATATATATATATATATATATATATATATATATATATATATTCTTACTATCAATATTATCCTCCACTAATATTTTGATGAACTGGAAATGCATTCATAATTATTTTTTCTGAACTAAAATGTTATGGATTTGAAATCGCAGGAATACAGGGCGAGAAGGGTTGATCGAATGCCGAGAGGAGATCCGGACATCCAGGCGAGTCAGGTAAGTACCAAAATTATGACTCTATCCATTCTTAGGCCACCTATGTTTTGGCCCTTGTTCCCATTGATATAATGATAATAGGGAATAATTTAGACTTAATCTCTTCACGCTATAGATATATTCTCGAAAGAAAGTCCTTGAAATTTGAATAGGGATTTCGTTTATCCTGTTGATATTGACATCCTTTTGTATGAGATGGTCAATGAAAATGGTTAGTGTGAACTAGAAGGCAGATTGAAAACATTATGGGTTAAAAAATTTTGATCAATGTATTTTCATATAAGATGCATATCAATAACAAATTAGCTAATTTACCAAAAGAATGACTTTATGTATTTGCAAAAAAAAAATTATAAATATTTTTATTCACCAAATTTCATCTCATTTTTTAAATATCTCTTCCTTTCATTAATAAAGTAAATATGGAGATTCCCCGTGCCTATTCTGGCACCCTGAAGGTATAGGGATTAGGGGATAGATAAAAGTGGTTTATATTTTTTCATCTTTGATGAATGACAGGTTTATGGGTGTCGATTATTTTGTCATATTTTATCATAAACATGTTCATAACAAATGTGTGTTTTTTTGGCTACACATTATGCTCACAGGAAATGAATCGAGCATTGTTCCCATCAAAAAGGAGGAGATTCCAAATGTGAATTGTGCTTTCAGGTTTCATGACTTTTTATTTGGCCATGTTTTTATTCTTACTATCAACAATTTCATATATATATATTCTTACTATCATTATTATCCTCCACTAATATTCTGAACTGGAAATGCATTCATATTATTTTTTCTGAACTGAAATGTTGTGGATTTGAAATCACAGGAATACAAGGTGAGAAGGGTTGACCGAATGCCAAGAGGAGATCCAGACATCCAGATGAGTCAGGTAAGTACCGAAATTCTGACTCTATCCATGCTCAGGCCACCTATGTGTTGGCCCATGTTCCCATTGATATAATGATAATAGAGAATATTTTAGACTTAATATCTTCACTCTATAGTTATATTCTCGAAAGGAAGTCTCTGATATTTATTGGCTAAGATTACCATTTTTAATTTATGGAGAGATGTTTATTTGTTTAATCAGGATTACCTATCAAATGGAGATATGTTTATTTGTTATATTTAGGTCACTTTGTCGAAGACGGGAAGGGTTATAGTGATCGTCACTCTTGTGATGAAAACAAAGACGAAATTTTTCTTCCGTCGATAGAGCGATGAATACGGGGTGTATTTAGATAAAAATTAAAAAATTGAACTTTTTATCTTGAAGTTTGCGATGAAATAGTACTTTCGTCGCAACTAGTCATCGCAATATTTTCAATATGTAGTAGTGGTGTGTGAAACACTATGAAATGTGTTCACCCTGTCTTTGATAACAATTCTCCGCACACTACTCAGGTGTGCGCAACACCAAAAATTAGTACTAGCGACTCACCAAACTATATGTACATTTACATTTACAATTGGTATCAATGGCTCACTAGACTATATGTACAATTACAAAGGGTCAATATCAGGTACATTACATTCCAGTTCCCCTTATTTATGCATTGTCTTCAGTGCATCATATACACATGTACATAACAAAATTTCAAAAATATGTGGATAATCTACTCGCATATCATCCTCAGGACTGTACCAGGTCCATTGGACCTTTACTATCTACATGACTCGATTATGGAGTTGTTTGATTTTTTGATCCAATATGCAAACTTGTCACACCCAAAATTTGTATTCTGGATCCACATGAATCACATTCCAATAAATAATATGATTAGCATTAGGTACGTACTTATTAAACAATGACACATGGAAAAAATTATGAATACACTAAGATGCATGCAATACAAGCATATATGTGACAGGACCAATCCTTTCAAGGATTTCAAATGACCCACAGTAGCATGCTACCAACTTATAACACTTACCCAACATTCGGGAACTGTTCCTGGATTTCACTTTCAAAAACACTTGGTCACCCACTTTAAACTCTCTATGGGTTCTTCCTTTATCTGCATAGTTTTTCTGTCATTCTTGGGTAGCCTTTAAATTCTACCTTATATTTACCATCAACTCCATTTCCCTGAGAAAAATTGTCCCAACCACTACGCGGTCTACTAGGTTGTTCCAACTCAATGGAATGTTTCATTTTCTACCATAAAGTGCCTCAAATGGGCTCATTTTTAAAGATGCTTGATACCAGTTTTTGTAAGCAAACTCTATGAAATGAAGGCATTCTTCCCATTTTTATGGCTTATCCATAACATACATCCTCAACATGTCTTTAATCACCCGATTCACCCTCTCCTTTTGGACATTTGTCTCAGGGTGATATGTTGGGCTAAAGTTTATATTTGTTCCAAATATTTTCAATATCCCTTTCCAAAAGTTTGAGGTGAACCTGGAATCTCTATCAGACACAATTTTCATAGGTATACCATGAAGCTTCGAATTTTTTCACATGTATATTTCAAAAATATTTGTTTCCTTGCACGCTGACTTCACTAGAATAAAATGGGCATATTTAGTAAGTTTGTCCACCACCACCATAATAGAATCATGTTTCTTAGCATTCCTAGGAAACATAGTTATAAAATTCATGGTTACAACTTCCCACTTCCACTCAAGAATAGGAAAAGGATGTAGCAAACCAGCTGGATGTCTATGCTCAGCCTTTACCTTTTGACATTCAAGGCATGAAATAAAATAAACAACTTCCTTTTTCATACATGGCCAATATTATTTCTTTTTTACTCCGACAATTGTCTTCTGGTAGCCTGGATGTCGAACATAAGGAACCTTATGCATCTCTTTCAATAACAAAATTTTCAACTCTTGATTATTTGGTACATAGACTTTGAACCTATTCATGAGTATTCCATCCTCTCTTAGCTCATAACCTTCAAACTTCTATTGCAACATAACTTGTTGTAAATTCTCCTTTATGTATACATAGTAAAGATCCGATTTGGAAACTTCTAAAATTTTGTCACACAAACTAGATTTGAACATGATAATAGTTGTAGCATGCACCTTGTGCAACCTCCTGTTGAGTGCGCTAACCACCTTGTTCTCTTTTGATATGATATTCTTTATGTCAAAGTCATACTCACTGAGGAATTCTAACCACCTAATTTTTCTGGAATTTAAGCTTGGTTGTCCAAAAAGATACTTCAGACCACTATGGTTGGTTCTCATCTCAAATATTTTACCCACAAGATAGTGTCGCCACATATTCAAGGCATGTACTATGGCTTCCAATTCCATGTCATGAGTGGCATATAGTCTTTCATGCTCTTTTAACTTTATTTATTCGTAGCACACTACATGTCCATTATCTCTAAGGAATCCATTGATCCCTTCCTTGGATTCATCCATGCACACAACAAATTCTACATTTAAATCAACAATTCTCAAAATTAGCACACTTGTCAATAAACGCTTCAAGTGATAAAAAATCCTTGCACAATCCTAAGTCCATTCAAATCACGTACCTTTATTTTAAAAATATGTAATTGGATTCTCAATCCTTGAGATTCCTTCAATAAACCTTCTGTAATAACCTACAAATCCCATAAAGGACCTTACCTATGCAACATTTCTTGGTGTCAACCATTCCTCAATGGATTTTATCATTTTTGGATCCAAAACTATTACTTCCTTGGAAATAATATGACCCAAATAATGAATTTGTCACTGATAGAATGAGCACTTTCTCAACTTCGTGTCAAGTTGATGCACCCTAAAAACTTGTAGTACCATCCCCAAGTGCTTCTCGTGATCTTATTTATACTTTGAGTAAATAAGTATGTCATCCATAAATACAATAAAAAAATTATCTAGGTAACTCCCGAAAAATCAATTCATCAAACTCATAAAGACAATTGGTGCATTTGACAACCCAAATGGCACCACTATAAACTCATAATGTTTTTACCTTGTTCTAAAGGAAGCATTTTGATGTCTTTCTCTTTTATTCTCATTTGATGATATCCATATCTGAGATAAATCTTTGAAAATATATGCATTCCCCTCAGTTGATCAAAGAGGTCATCTATCCATGGAAAAGGATACTTGTTCTTTATTGTTACTTTATTAAACTTCCTAAAGTTGATACCAAGTCTCATCATACCATCCTTCTTCTTCACGGAAAAAAATGGCACACCTAAAGGTGACACACTTGGGCATATGTACCCCTTCTTCATAATCTCTTCAAGTTGTGTCTATAACTCATTTAACTCTGACGTAATAATCCTATAATGAATATTGGATACATGAGTTTCTCTTGGAATCATATTTATAGAGAGGTAAATATCTCTTTCCAGTGGTAATATTAATGATCAATTACATCTCTTTCCAGAAAGTATAAAAGGATTGGGGTGCCAAGTGTTGAAGACTACGTAGATAATGTAATAGTCATCCTCTCTTAGATGGTTCGACCCCCTTCTACACATAAGAGTGAACGAATAATGAATCATCCCCGAAAAATACACTGAGGATATAAATATATATTGAATTCATTCAACTCGACTTTTTTCACCTTTAAAAGTAGCTTAAGCCACTTTGTGACTCATTCTCTACCCTCGAGAACTTAGGATAAAATGAATATCCATAACATACACTTTTTCAGAAATATTTTTAAATATTCCCTAAGACTTAAGTCTCGCCCCTTTTTCCCTTTTCCTATGGATTTCTCCTCCCATATTGTTTCGTCTGAGTTTGTCTATGCACAACAATGTAATATTATATTAGTACTTGAATATGATTACTTTTACATGAATAGGCGCACTGGCCTATCAACGTCCCAACTCACCAACCTCATAACTATAGAGGTTCTCTGTCCTCAATACATATACAACCATATATATACATATATATAACTCAACTCTGTGCACACTCCTAGCTCATTCCCGAGCACTTACCCAAGCACACACAACACTTTGAAATGTGAACACTTACCCAGGTGCGTTCAACACTATAAAATGTGTGCACCATATCACTGATAACAATTCTTTGTGCACTACTAAGGTGTGCACAACATGAAAACTTAGTACCAGTGACTCACTAGCCTATATCTACATTTACATTTACAATTGATACTTACGACTCAACAACCTATATGTACAATTACAAAGAGTCTATATTAGGGACATTAGAGTTTGGACTTTCCAAAGCTTGAACGCCTATTGGGTTATTTAATTATCAGATGATCTCATTATCTAATGGTTATGTGCCACTTATTACCTCCACATTTGCACGGTCTTGAATTTATCTAATGTTTCCACCTAACATAGCATATGGTAACTATGATGTGGCATGTTACATGTCATCTAGGCTTCCTATAATCTACAATGTCTCCCTACATGATTCTGACATGCCATGATGATGGGTGTTTCACGATGTGGCATTTGGGTTTGACTCATATGATCAAGTTTGACTTATCTCTTCGAGATTGAATATGTTCAAATACACTTTTCCCAGAAAACTGTCTGAAACAATAATTTTGAATTAATTATTAAATCATTTTAATTATTGTATTATTATTTTAATCCTTGGTTACTTTTATTATAGGTGCGGTCAAAAGTATAGCATGAGCACAACACTCTATACCATTCCTAAATATGGATAAGAATTACATGGAGAAATTTAAACAATATAAAATGATCATAGTTGATTCCCACAATGCATCTGGGATAATTATTTAGAATACAAGAACAATGGTCCAGATCAATCCTGTGAGCAAATCAATGACTATTGAGTGTCAACTTCATGTAGCCATAACTCATGATCCAGGAATCCAAATTAGGTAAGAGAGGACTCATTGGAAAGATAACGGGAAGAAAATCATATTAGAGGAAGAATTTTAACCATGTCAGCAATATAAATTCCTAGAAAATTCAAGAGAAAATGATGCACCAATTTGATTGGATATGGACCATGAATTATTCTGAAATTTGTTTCTCAAGTTCCAAGTGGTCAAATAAAGCATGCAATAGCTCGTTGGAAATCTTATTGGAAAGATGTAAAAATGAAGAAGATATTAGAAGATGTTATCAAAGTACTTTTTAACATATGTATCACTAAAATGATTAGAAAATTCGAAGAACAAAAGTAGACGCACTTGAGCGAAATTTCCAATAATGGTGACTTATGGAATTCATACAACGTGAATATGAAAGATTTAAATTTTTTATTAATTTATGTCTGTAATGTCATATATATATATATATATATTTGTTTGCTAGTTTGTCTATGACCTATGGGATTAGCCTGTGGTTGCGAAACCACGACTCAGGGGCATCTAATCTGTCAAAATCACTGGGATATCGCACCCGACCTGAGCCACACCAACCCTTAACATGGATGGATTTTTTGTCCCCGCATGTTTTGAACCAGTTACTTTAACATCACAGAGTTCCTTAACAACACACTCTATCACCGAATTTCCTACACCTCAGGGACTAATGTCATATATTTATTAATAAATATTTAAGATAACTTTTAATTGTATGATAACCAAACAAAGGGAGATGAAATGAAAAGTTGTAACCGAAGGAAATGAAAAGTTACAAGAAATGAAGAGTCTCTCTTATAATTGTATGAAGGGAGTGAATTTTTCCCATTGTAGCTTTGGATAGTACTCTTATCTATGATTCAATAAATATAAAAAGGAATTTGGAGATCATAAATATTTCATGACTATATATGGGATTGTTCTACATGTGTGTTGTTTCATGAGTTTTTTGAATAATTTGCTATATGACTATTTTTGTACATGTTATTTAATATTCTTATGCATCTATTATTTCTAATGGATACGGGAACGGTGTTGTAGGTGCAATTTGTAACTATTTACGTTTATATATGTTGCATTATCATTTTCATATATTGTTGTTTTCCATGAACTACTTCTTCAACCAATGATATCATCTTATACTATATATATATGTTAGAATCGCTCCTCCAGAATAGGTTAGAAATAGTTAGATTAGTTAGTTCTCATTTTCTTTAATTAGATTAGATTTATAATTAATTAGAATTATTTGGGGGATAGTTTACTATATTTCCCCTTTTTCTTTTAACTCGTATTGGAAATCAAGCCCACATATTGGTTGGAAACGCTACCCTAAACGAAAGTAGGTCTGATTGGGACCTACCATAGAGTGTTCTCCCTTACCAGCTTGATAAGCCATTTGGACCCGTCAACAAATAGCCTTAATGTTTTATAAATATTAAGTTTCCTGTTTAATCCATGAAAATTCATATTTTTTCAATAATTTTATTAGAGGTTATATTTTTCAACCATAATTCTTGAAAAAATTGTAGTAATAGTTGAGCAATCCTATGAATCCTCTAATATTCTTTAATTTTTTTGGAATTGGACATTCCACCATATCTTTAATTGGTTTATGGTCCACTTTGATGCCCTTGTAAGATATAATATGACCCAAATATTCCACTTCCTAATCACTAAAGACACATTTGGAAGCCTTTTGCAAATGGTTTTTTCTCCATTATTTTTGAGACCATTTCAACTTGTTGTACATGCTCTCGCCAGTATTTATTTTAAATTTGTATATCATAAAAAATTACTAACATAATATTTTTGAGTAAGGGTTTAAAAATAAAATTCAACAAACTTTGAAATGTGGAAGGAACAATAGTAAGGCCAAATGCCATCCCAAAAAACTCATAATGACCTTCATGTTCTCGAAATGTTTTTTTGGGTGATGTCTTCTTCTCTCATTCTAATTTGATGACATCTACAATGGAGATCCAACTTGGTAAAGAAAAATTATCCTTGTAATTCATAATAAATCATTAATAAATGATTTTGAAACTTATCTTTATTGGTGATCTTCTTGATATCTCTATAATTTGGACACATACAACATTGTTATACTAACATCATAGAATAGTAAAATCCATATACCATAGAGGATTAGGTGGAAACCCTAGCCTGGATGTGAAACCCCAGAATGATTCAGCTCCATATATGTATGCGAAGGTTGGGGGGGAGGAAGCCCCCACCTGATGATGAAGCATTATAATTTTGAGAAATGCTCATGGACTATACCAAAAGTTCCAATTCTAAACCAAATTTCCTTCTGAAGACGTAAGAGGAAATGATAGAAGCTAAAATTCCTCCAACTTTGACAAATTGTAAATCCTTCGATTTAGTAGATTATGGGCTCATAGGTTAATTTATAGGGATATGTACTAGTTAGAATAAAACTAAATGGATATCAAAGTGATATATTTTTTATTAATATAATACACATATAAATACATGATCTATGACCTTTGGGTTCATCTTCCAATAGGTCTCTTGGAATCCCGATGACAGTTCCTATTCAGTTGTGACTTTCCATATTCCTTCTCAAGTGAATAATACAAAATATTGTAACACTAACAAATTATTTTTTTAACACCCCCCCTAAATCCAAAGGGTTGTATGTGAGTCCAAGTAGAGAGATTAAATATGGAAGCGGAAAATTGCTAATGGTTGAATGTTCTTTCTGAGTCTGGTGCTTTTGGGATGGCCCAAAACCAAATGGCTAGCATACGTTGATGTATTATACTAAGTGGTGGTTTAAGGAAGACTAGAAACTCTAGAACTTGTCTCTAAGGCTCAATAGTTATTACAACATTTCCTAATTTAGCTAGAAGCTAATGTCTTTGCTAATTGGAAGTGCTCTGAAATGGTGGTTTAAACATGACAACAAATTTTTGTCTAGTAGAATTTTTAAGTATTCTATTAATTGGTGGCTTAATGAAGAAGAAAAACCAAATCATGTTAATGAAATATGGTTTTGACTCTCGCTCACTTGTTCCTACTCAATTGATAGGACTTTGAAGCTTGAAGACTGATTGTAAATCATTAATATTATCCCCCCTTGTTTGGTATTGCTAGGATATATAAAATTTTAGACACTTAAGAGTTAGTTAAGATCTACTTGGTCTAACGTGTTGATTAGGTAAAAGTGTGTTTCTTAGTGTGTTTATTTATTATTCATTAGTATTCATTTGTAGTTAGGAAATCTGACAGTCATGATATGTTCCTGACATAGAGTGATCTAACTGTTCATATTCTCTTCGATCTTAACGACTACATTGATCTGGGGCTTAACACTCGATTGGTCCATGATATCTATTTAAAGAGAATGGAGGGCCATTTGTCGATGATCGATTGTGATAAAATATCTTGTAAAATCTCTCTGTAATCGTTTTCTTTTACATTAATAAACTTCTCCAAGTGGTCACATTGGATGGGGTCATGGATGTTTCCCCGTAGGGGTCTTACCATGTCAAAACATCGATGTGGTGATATTTGATATGGTTTTGTAAGTGGTTATTGAAGGTGTTCATCCTCTATTGCAATACCTGTGTTGTCGAACATGGTATCAGTGCATGTTTGAAGACCTGCTCCCGTTGTAGATCGAGATCGTGAAGCCGAGTTTCCTCATATTTGGTTTCTACCATTTTTGTACATTTTGGAGATAAGAGGACTATTCCATTGCATCTGGAGAAATCATTTTATTCAGGAACGTTTTTTTCTCAGTCAAAAAGGTTTTTGTTTTCCCAAGATACGACCATTTAAATCAGAGAGGTATAAATCCTAAATACACCTGTTTTAAATATTTGCAGAGTATTATTTTGGTTTTATTTTGGTTTTATATTGTTTGTTTTCGAGTTGTTACTCTTTTAGATCTGCATATGCTCTTTCCCTCGCACCCTGTGTGATCTTGAAAAATTAGAAACAAATAGGAAAAGGTGCATTTTCTAAGTAATCTAACCGAGATCTAACCCTTGTTGTCATCGAGAAGAACATTTTTTTTCTTGTGTGAATTTTTTTTTTTATGAGCACGCTCTAAAAGACCGTCTTCAACAACAACAAAAAAAATCCATATTATCTACATATTTAATATGTCTTATTCCAGTTATATTTTTCTTACCAACACCAACAACCTCCAATGGAAATCCCATATGCATAATTTATTAAGAAGTAAAGGATTGTACCAAATTACCTTAGGAAAGGAAAAATAATCCACTGATGTTGATAAGAATGTCAAATGGGATAATAGTAGTGATGAAGCATGTGGACTGATCTAAATGCCCATATCCCCTGATTTAAAGATCCACCTTCAAGAAATTGATGATTGTAGGCCCTTGACCAAGTTTTGAGGATCTTTGGTCACGTTTGACCTATTTTGGGACTTCAACGGGCTGTCGAAGCGGATATCGTGGGATATCGACCCCTTGTTTAGGGATTTTTGGGTTTTGGGCGTATGTAACGGGTATGGGGATGTCCTCCCATGGGTTTACCCATGTTTAGGCCCATTTTGTAATGTATAAATAGATGTCTAGGCGATGTAAGAAAGGACACGAAGGATGATATAGACATTTGTGTGATGATGTGCTAAGTGCAAGTGATAGTTGTACATGCTTTGTGCATACTGTGAGAATATTGCAAGGCTAAGTGCAAGTGACTGTAGGAGACTGTGTAAAGGCTTTGTGCTGTAATCTAGCTTGGGGAAGGAGGATCTAGCAAAGTGCGCACAAATCTCCTATCCTATGCGGAGTGGGATATTGTGGCAATGTTCTTGTAGAATATTGACAAAAGACAATAAAAGAGAAGAAGAGTTGGTGGACGTAGCCCCAGGCTGGGGGTGAACCACATATATCCTGTGTTACGGTTTCTTTGTGCATTATGGTTGTTTCATTGTTCATATGATTAATGCTTAGTGTAGTGATGTATGCTTAGATGATTCTGATATGATAAGCTTGGTTCTAAATAATATGAATGAATTCTAGGTCTAACCTCTGTGAACGTGTTTAGTTCTTGAATATACTATATATGAGTGAATATTGCGCTGATATGTTATTAAGGTTTATCTGCATTGTGATATAAGGTTAAATACTAATGAACTATAACTTCTAAGTGCTTTTTTAAGGTTTTACAATTACAGATTTCTGTCCCAGCTAAGGCTGCAGACATCTGAGTCCTGCAACCACCCCTGCCTCTACCTCGGGTGAGACTTCATCTTCTTCGAAGGTGTTGCCGAAAGGGCCGGTAGTTAGAGTTTTGTTGGTTCATTGTTGAAGCATTGAACCTTAGGTCTGCCCCTATGACAACAAATGGTTCCATTGCTAGGACCTGAAACTGTGATTGTTGGGAACTGAAGAAAAGAGAAATCTCTATGCATAGATCTATTGCTCGGATTGAGAAGCTCTTTGCTAATAAAGGAGTCAGATTATCGAGAAAAGAGGTAAGATATGAATGCCTTGTGCTCTGATAGAGGTAAGAACATTGAAAATTTTTAAGATTTGAAATCTTTGTGCTCTGAGAAAAGAAAGATAAGTGGAAATTTTTGTTTCGAAAGTATGGATCTAGGTATATTTGATAAATTTTGTCCTAGCTTGAAAACTAGGACACAGTTAGAAGAAAGAATATTTGATATGAATAGATCTGATAGAAATTATGAAAGGTATGTTATTCCTATGCATAGAAAGAATGTTTGGACTAACAAATGGATGCAGGATCCTACAAAGAATTTTGTGCAGGTTAGTTATTGTGACCGTAGTGCACAGTACAGGAAAGGTTGGGGATCATTTAAGAGAAAGTGAGGATTAAATATTTGTTACAGTTGCAGAAGACCGGGCCATATTGCTAAGGATTTCCCTTATAGAAGACCTAGTTGTATTTGTTGTAAATATATGGACCATGAAGTTTTGGATTTCCCTAGAATGATTTCTAAGGTTGAAAGAATGAATATGAGATCAGAAAACCTTGAGGAAGATCAAGAAACTAAGACCATGGAAAAACCCCAGAAAGAATCAGAGACTATATTACTACGAATGAAAGAAACCCTTAATGGTCACATAAATGTCAACTTATCAGAGATCTCAAAAGAAAAAGAGTGCATAGAAACAAGAATAGGAGACTTCGACATTGAATGTGTTCTGGATGAGGAAACACAGGTGAATATCATGACAGAAAGAACCTGGGAAATTTTAGGAAAGCCTGCTATGATTTCTTCACTGAGACGAATAAGATTATTTAGAGGAAAGTTGATAACCCTATGTGGAAGACTCACCCAGATATGTATGAGTTCTCATGGAACTTTGACAGAGGAAGATTTTGAGGTTGTTAAATTTATTGAGAACAACACTTCATTTGCTATGTTACTAGGAAAAACCTGGATTGAGAAGGATCAAGCTAGAAGAAAAGAAGAGAAAGTCTTAGAACAGAAGAAGCAAGAATTAAAAGATTTCATGAGTAGGAGGATAATGCACTTGATTGAAGAACAAGAGAACATATCGAAGTTGTTCAGAACCAAAAAATTGGATGTTGAAGTTGAAAGAACACAAGAAGACTCATAAAAGAGTGGAGAACCTACCCTAGATAGAGAAGAAGTATTTCCCTTGAGTCCTACAAAAGAATCTCAACAACACGAAGTTACTATGCCAAAAGGAGATAAGAATCAGAATGGAAAAAATGAATATCGAGATGAAGATCACAGGGAAGAATGATAGAAAACTCAGTAAGAAGAGAGAAAAGATAGAAAAGTTGCAGAAGGTTCCAGAGGGGACTTCGTGGAAGGAAGGCTTGAAAAACTGGAACTTCGTTGGGATATCAGAACAACGCAACATGGCACTTCGCCATGGAAAAGTGATATGACCGTTGGAAGCATTATAACTGTTAGACTGACTCCCTGAATAGTTAGAACAAAATTTATGACCAAAAATCTCACCATCAGACCGTTGGGATCGCACTGTAATGGACAGAGCCGCATTGATGAAGGCCTCTCATCTATTGGAGAGATCTGTTACATCACTATCTACTTAGTCTGTTGACTGTTTCACTGAGAGCACTTTTGTGAATTGTATCCAAGCCAAAAGAAGAACTCATTGCTATTGTGCTGCGTTAACTGAGATTTCACCCCTCGATCTATTGCATTGAGAATTCATTCATCGACCTGAGTTATATGATCAAGGGCATGTATTTCGGACAAATTCAGTGTAGCTAAAAAGTGTGTATAAGAAGTCTTAATCGATCTAATGGCTGAAAAAGTAATGTCCGCGGGGATTCAAGCTTCATCAACGAGAGGAGTGCAAGCCTCCCCATCAACTACTTGCAGATCCGGACCATCCCGAGCTGTAGCCGAGAAAAGAACCAAGCATCAAGATGACTTGGCAAATGCAAATTTAATCCCAACTATCCTGCCTGACTACATCCTGCCTTTGGTTGGCGTGGTGAGTCGTGACAGTGTCCCGAGAGACTTTGATTACACCCTAGTTATTGTGTAGCTCCCGAAGGGGATACCTGTAGTTAGAACACAACAAGATAAGATCACAACATTAAAATTCAGGGAATTCAACCTAGGGGACCGCAAGAACCATAGTATGTTCACCCCTCATAGGTACTTGACTAGGATGAAGGGGAAGAAATTGGGGATAATCCCCCAAACATGGACTATGAACCTCGCATAGTCCACCATCTTGAATGTGATGAAGATTCCACATTTTGGAAGGCACCAAGAGGTTAATGCTAGTGTTAAGCTCCTGCTATTGTGCTACCATGGAAGCTATATGTGGCTAGAAAAACACATCACAATCGATCTAACGTTGATCCATAGGATCACTAGATTGAGCATGCAGGGACCAGACCCACAAGACTTCTACCCAGGGAAGGATGCATATCGTGCTCTGGAATAAAGGATTAAGGATACCTATGGTGATGTAGAAAAGGGGATGTGAGGCTACAAGGTAGCTTCCATCTAGAATGGTGCAGTGTGCTTGGCCTGCCAGCTAATCCTAGGGAAGCTAGTGAGAAATAACAGACCTACACAGGTCATGGGGTTCATTGTTGGTCTCACCATAAAATGTGTAGAAGGACTCCAAATGAACTAGGCGAAGTACTTAGTCAACCCTTTAGAATTGGATTTCCGCAAAGCTCAGGATCATGGCTATGAGTTACACTTTAGCTGGATGTTGATCATCATAGAATTTACTTCTTGGGAGATGCTGGAAGGTGAGAATTTCTTGGACATTGATCCATTCAAGCCACTCACTGCGAAGTTCACCAAGCTCTAGTACTCGAGAGATATGGGAAAACAATGGTAGTCAAACACGGTATTCCACACATACTATCTCCAGTTAAAGAGGGCTATTGGGGCTATCCCTCATATGACATCGAACACCCTACACCATTTCAGACCCCTCATGAAGTTCCACACAGATTGACACTTTATTTATATCACTACGCATACAGATGATCATAAATAAGAGCTTCAGTCATACTATAATCTCACAGAGGAGGACCTTGAAGAGATAACTAAGTACTGGTCTGCAGAGCTCCTTATCCCTAGTGACCCCGCATAAATTTCTGATCCAAAACTATTTGGCATCTCAGAGGCCACTCATAGAGAGAATGACATCCCTGGAACCAACAAAAGGAAAAAGATAGAAGAGGTACAAAACCTAAGCAATGCATCAGACGAAACTGCTTCATAATCACTTGGACAAGGAGATAATGAAGAAGTAGATAAAGAAGAGACCAGTGGAAAATAAGATCATCGGAAGCAAGGAGAATTAACACCACCTATGGATCATGTTGATGAGGTTGATCCATATAAGAAAATAAAGGTTTCCCCCATGATACCTACCTCATGGAATAAATCCATAGCTAGTAAGACTAAGCTGCAGACTGTTCTCACACTCAATAACTTCGACTTCATCATCGCAGCCATATCATATGCTTCACACAATATTATGCACAACACAGAAGCCAAGAAAGAAATCATGTATGAAAAAATGGACACATAACTAAGAGGGGTACAATAGGCCTTTCACTCCAGCCGCGCAGTTTCCACTGTGCCCTCGCCAGCAGAAGAACCAGAGTTGGGATATGAGCCTACCCAACTCCATAGAATAGCTGATGCGACTGAAGCTCACCTTCGTCAAGCGCAAGAAGATAAAGAACATGCCAAGGTGGCCTTGAAGAAATCACAACAATAAATGGTAGAGGAATGTTGAGTTGCACAGTAGGAGAAGGATGACCTCCACACCAAGTTCGAAGAGGAGAGAGAAAAAGTCAAGCAAGAGAAAGAGAAGTTGCTTGCAGAGCAGCTCAAAATCAAGGAAGCAGTCAACAGAGAACTTCACTCTATGACAGGCTTAGAGAAAAAGGTGGAAGAACCAGTGGAGCATCACATAGCGCAGGTTGTGGAAGTTATCCATCAACTTCAACAGAGAATCACAGACCTAGAGTTGCAAACAATGCCAAGAACCCCATAGGAAATTCAAGACCAAAGATAAGCCACTGCCTATAGTGCAATTGAGAGGATCAGAGCACTCACTCTGGAATGTAAACAAATTAGAAATAGAAGTTCACACACCTACGAGCAACTTACTGAATACCATGAACTAAAGGCACTGGACTCACACCTCCAGGAGGAAAAGAGGCAAGCAACTAAAGTATAGGTGCATTTGAAACTCCTGTCAGTAGTTGAAAGGATGAAGCGATCCAAGGAATAGTGCATTGTTCAACAACATGTCCACACCATGCAGAGCAAAGTCATGGAAGTGACTCAGAGGCAACAACCAGTCCAGGATGAAGCGTGCCAACTATTTGAGATGATTGAAGTCCTAGGAGCAGAGATGGAACAAGTAGTTACTGCAGTCGAACAACACTTAGAGGGACCTGTCAACGAAACAGTTATCCAATCATTTTTGGAGCAGGAGGCCTTGGCGCAACAACAGGTAGAAGAATCTCAAGCCAATCTCAATGCCTTTGAAGCAGAGCTACCCAGACTAGAGTGACTTGAGATGAGTCATAGGTGAGTGTTGGGGGCCTGTTGGTCCTTGACCAATTTTTGAATATCCTTGGTCATGTTTGACCTATTTTGGGACTTCGATAGGCCATCGAAGGCGGAGCGCAAGTCGAAGAAAAGATCGTGGGATCTCGGCCTCTTGCTTAGGGATTTTTGGGTTTTGGCCTTATGTAACAGGTATGGGGATGTCATCCCATGGGTTTACCCATGTTTATGCCCATTTTGTAATGTATAAATATATGTCTAGGTGATGTAAGAAGGGACATGAGGGATGATATAGACATATGTGTGATGATGTGCTAAGTGCAAGTGATATTTGTACATGCTTTCTTCATACTGTGAGAAGCTTTCAAGGCTAAGTTCAAATGACTGTAAGAGACTGTGTAAAGGTTTTGTGTTGTAATCTATCTCGGGGAAGGAGGATCTAGAGAAGTGCAAGAAGATATCATGTCCTATGTGGAGTGGGATCTTGTGGCAATGTGCATGTAGAATATTGACAGAAGACAATAAAAGAGAAGAAGAGTTGGTGGACATAGCCCCTGGCTGGGGGTGAACCATGTATATCCTGTGTTATGGTTGATTTGTGCATTATGGTTGTTTCATTGTTCATATGATTAATTCTTAGTGTACTAATGTATGTTTAGTTAAGTCTGATAGGGTAAGATTAGTGCTGAATAATATGAATGAATGCTAGATCTAACCTATGTGAATGTGTTTAGTTCTTGAATATACTAGATCTAGGTGAATACTACGCTGATATGTTGTTAGGTTTTATCTGCATTGTTAGCTAAGGTTAAATACTAATGAACTATAACTGTTAAGTGCTCTATTAAGGTGTTACAATCACAAATCTGTATCCCAGCTAACGTTGCATACATCTGAGTCCTACAACCACCCCTGCCTCTACCTCAGGTGAGACTTCATCTCCTTCGCAGGTGTTGATGAAAGGGTCGATAGTTAGGGTTTTTTTGGTGCGTTGTTGAAGCGTTGAACCCTGGGTATGCCCCTTTGCCAACAATGATCCTGATGAATCTTGGGAAAATATAGAATATGTGTTTGGTAAACACAATATTATTTGAGCACATCAGTTAGAAAATCAAATACCGACTTTAATTCCAAATGTTTTTTCTTTCATTGAATATTATCTATCTAATTTTAAAACACTCATAATTTTATGCGAAGAATGTCAGATAAAGATGGAGAAATATCGTTGCATCTATATTATTATTTCTAATATAGGTAGTGCATATTTTTTGTTTGTATCTACCTTTTATGCCATGAGAGAGGCTTTAGGGAAATCTTATCAAAAACCCACTCTTGATTCCTTTTTTGATGCTTTGATTAGAGAGAAATATAAGCTTGTACAACTTGGAGTGATCAGAACTACAGTTACCTCCAAAAAAGCCTTAGTTTCTCAGCAGAAAGATAAACCCAAGAATCACAAGAAGACACATCCTTTCCACAACAATAATCAAAACAAGGGTCCCAAACCCACTCAGATAGCTTCTTCTCCTAATGGTGACAAAGGAGAAAAATCTAAAAATAAGAAAACTGACAGACATTGCAACTTTTGTGATAAATATGGTCATGATGAGTCCAAATGTTTCAAGAAGATGGAAAGATTTAGAGCAGTAAATTCTACTTATTTTGATGAGTGAATTATTGATTTTGGATAATCTTATCATATGGCTAAGAATAAAGACATATTTTATACTCTAAATGAATGTAAAACCAAGAAAATATTTGTTTGTGATGATAGATCTCTTAGTGTTTTGGGATCTAGAATAATTCAAGTAGATAATGGTCATTTCAATGATGTATTATGTGTTCCAAGTATTTCTTGTAACCTTCTATCAATATATCAAATCACTCATCCAGGTGAAGGTAAAACTGTAGACACCTCATCAAGTTGTAATCGAGGATCTAAAATATCCTAAGCATGTTCTTGCAATTGAAATTGTTTATGATATTACCAGGCTGTACAAGTTTGGAAACTTTGGGTCATCATATTTTCCATCAGTTTTTGTTGCTCATAGAAATGAATTGAGAAAACTTTGGCATGAACAGTTTGGTCATATAAATTGCCACTCATTGCAACAACTATGTAATCAACAAATGGTGACTAGTATTCCTATTGTTTCATGAAGAGATGGTGTTTGTGCCCATTGTGTTCTCGACAAACATCATCGGGACAATTTTGACAAGTGTGCCTCTTGGCACGCCTCAAGCCCTGTAAATATTATTCATAGTGAATTGTGTGGTCTACTTTATTCTCCTTCTTTTTCTGGTTACAAATATTTCTTAACATTCATTGATGACTTTTCCATACATACTTGGGTTTACTTCTTAAAACTTAAGAGCGAAGTTTTTGACAAGTTTCTAGCTTACAAGGCCCTTGTAAGAAAATGATATGGACATCAAATTCAGAGGTTAAGAACATATAATGGAGGAAAATATGTGAACAATAATTCTACAAGTTACTGCACTAAACGGGGCATCCAAATGAAACACACTATTCCATATACACCACAAGAAAATGGTGTTGTTGAGAGAAATAAACACACATTAAAAGAAATGGTTAATTGTATGATCCAATCTAAGGGATTAAGTCTAAAGTATTGGGAAGAAGCCATCAAATGTGTAAATTACATAGTATATCGAACTCCCACAAAGGATCTTAAAAGTATGACACTGGAAGAAGCATGGAATAAAATTAAACCAGATGTAAGTCACTTCTGTGTATTTAGTAGTATAGCATGGGTTTACATTCCTGATGAGAAAAAGAAAGCATTGGAGCCTAAAAGTGAGAAGTGTATATTTGTTGGTTATTCTGAGGATGTCAAAGGTTATACACATATTCAACCACATTGTAATGAAATTATTATTAGAAGAGATTTTAAATTTGATGAAAATCTCTTAGCCTGTAAGCCTAATTTGATGATTGTTCATTGTTCACTCTATGGTTCATATTCATCATTTGATCCTTCTTCTGTTTCTATTCTAGTTTTTTCTTCATATGATGATAGTGAGGATGAAAATGCACCTCATTTTTCTCACCTTCATCCATATGATTCCATTGAACCTAAACCAACACCAACACCATCGCTTCCTAGATGGGTCCGTTCAACATGAGAAGCAATTGGTTATCTTGTTGATGATCCTTCAGATTAGCATCAGACATGTTCTCAGTTATAGTGAGCCTCTTCTCTTTTGGCTCAAGTTTCAAAGACTCGTCATCCAAATACATTTGCAAAATAATCAGGTCATCTAGATTGGGATACAACAATGAATGAAGAGTATCGTTTTTTAATGGAAAACGATACTTGGGATATTATACCTCTTCCAAAAGGATGAAAACTTGTCAGATGTAAATGGGTCTATATAACTAAGTATGCATCATATGGAAGTGTTGAAAGACATAAGGCTCGGTTAGTTGCCAAAGAATTTTCCCAAGTTGAAGGAATTGACTATAATGAAACCTTTTCCCCTGTAGCCAAAATGAATTCCATCTTCCTTGTTCTTTCCCTTGCTTCCTCACATAAATGGGAGGTCCATCAGATGGATGTTAAATCTTCCTTCTTGCATGGGGATTTGAAAGAATAAATATACATGGAAAAACCTCCAGGATATGTCCATAATGAATCTATCCCTATTTTTCTCCTTAATAAATCTCTATATGGTATTAATCAAGCTCCTTGATCTTGGTATGCCAAAATGAACAACTTTCTTATTGAAAATATATTTTCTAGATGCCATTTTGATCTTAATGTCTATACCAAGAAAGTAGGAATCCATCTCATAATATTTTTCCTTTATGTTGATGACCTTATCCTTACTGGTAGTGACTCAAAACTTTTAAACCATGTGAAAACCAGCGTTAAGAAGAAATTTTAGATGACATACTTAGGTGTTTTGCACTATTTCCTTGGACTCCAAGTTTTGCAAACCAATGAAGGAATTTTTCTTTCCCAGTCTAAGTATGCTTGTGACCTTCTTAGTCACTTTCACATGAAAGATTGTAAACCAACCCCTTCTCCCTTCGAGTCTAGATTCAATCTTGTTTCCAATTGTACTTCTCCTGAAGTTGATGCCACCTTGTACCTATTATAGTCCAAAAAATCCTTACCTATTCATACAAGACATTGGCCTTTACACTTACATACTTTGCCAAAATATTGTTGAGGTTTCTTCTTAAAAAACCATTTTTTGAAAGTGTATGTTCCCTATTGAACTAATATCCCATGTATACATGTGTGTTTCATACTAGTTATCCCGTGTACATAAACGAGTTGCATACTAGTTAGCCCATGTTTACCTCCAAAAATTGCAAAAAATATAAAATTACAAGGAATTCGACAGAGTTTATAGGATATCGAGGGTTTCCTAACTATTTTACCCCTTGTATCCCATCCCCAAACTAAATAACCATCTTTTTCTCACAAAAAAGAGGTCTTGGGGTTTCATTTGACAAGACAAGAAAAAGAATAACGAAACTCTTCCAAAATCCCTTCTCCTTCTTAGCCCAAGTTTTGCATCATATTCCGAGTTTTGGATTCAGCCTTCCCCTCCAACCCTTTCTCCTTATACAACCCTTTCTCCTTTACCAAGTGATAAGTTAGTTGTGAGAATATAGCATGGGATTGATGCACTTGGAGCCATGATAGAGGATCTCAGACTTGGCTTGTGGAGCGATTGCTGACAAAGGTTGTAATCATTTTTGTTTTGAAACTTAATAAAAGAGTTTGTACTTGTAAAAAATTCGTATATTTGTATTTTTTTACTGATATATGAATTTATGTCTATATATAGACCATGAAAGTGATAATTAGATATTACATGTGTTGTAGCATTGTTTTCCTAGGCTTTTGCAGGTCATCTTTGGGAGGAGACCCACAATCTAGGAGGATGCAAGAAGCGAAAGAGGTCTATGCCGACCGCAAGCGCTAAATGTGCACCCATTGACCCTCTTTCCTCTATATTTCCATTTCATTTAGATATTTTTGGGGTATCTTAAGGGTATAACTGTCTTTTAAGGGAAGTCAACACTCTGCCTATACCTAGACCCAATATAGGGGGATTTTCCCCATAGCAGTATCGTTAATTAGTTGGTAGCCTCTTATACTTGAATCATACCCATCCTATTATTTCCGTTGTTGTTGATACTCTTTCTCGGCATAAGATAAAAGGATACTTTGGTATGCAAATACACCATGAAATCCATTGGAAATAAGATAAAAGGATACTTTGGTATGTCAGGGGTACAGTTCATTTTAGGATCCATTGTAGTTCAAGGGGGACTCCTCTATTGGTTGATTTCACTGATTCAGATTGGTCCGACGAACCTGATGATCAAAAGTCTACTAAAGGTTATGTTTTTGGCCTTGGTTTAGGACCTGTCACTTGGGCCTGTAAAAAACAACAGGCTATTTCACTTTCTTCAGTAGAAGTAGAGTACCAAGTAGTTGTAAATGCATGTTAGGAAGCCTTGTGGATTTGACAGATCCTTTCAGAGTTTGGATTCCAGCAGCAACATCCGACCATCCTTTGGTGCAAAAATAAGAGTGCCATCAAGTTTTCCAAGGCCCAGTTCAACATTAGTGTAACAAGTACATCTATATACACATGCACTTCATTAGAAATATCATTCATGATCAACTTATTGAAGTTCTCTTTTTCCCTACAGAAGATCAAGTTGTAGACATTTTCACAAAGTCTCTTACATAAGCTATTTTTTCCAAACTTTGATCTATGTTAAGAGTTCAATAAGTTGTCATTAAAGGGGGATAGGCCCTAATTCCTCCTTCCTTCTCCTATTGTGTCACTATTTTAAATCCTTCAATCATATCCCAAGTTGTTCTTAAGGGGGGGATGTTAGGATATTTAGACACTTAGGTGTTAGTTAAGATCTACTTGGTCTAATGTGCCTATTAGGTAAAAGTGTGCTTCCTTATTATGCATTTGTAGTTAGGAAATCTGATGGTCATGATATCTTCTCGACATAGAGTGATCCAACGGTTCATATTCTCCTCGATCTTAATGACTACATTGATCTATGGATTAACACCTAATTGGTCCACTATGTATATTTAAAGAGCATGGAGGGTCATTTTCCAATGATTGATTGTGACAAACTCTCTTGTAAAATATCTCTATAATCTTTTTCTTTTGCATTAATAAACTTCTCCAAGTCGTTGTGTTGGATGGGGTTGTGGATGTTTCCCCCTAGGGGTTTTTTATCATGTCAAAACATCAGTGTGTTGATATTTGATCTAGTTGTGTGAGTGGTTACTGAAGGTGTTCATCCTTTGCTGGAAAACCTGCATTTTCTAACATGTACAAGGTGACAAGATGAGAATCTTTCCACTGCAAGATATGTCAAAACTTGAGACTGAATTATTCAGTATGAACGATATATATTCTTGTATGTTGATGACCATTTCCAAGAAGTGATCCAACCATAGTGATATTTTACTCTTATAGGTTTCTTACAGTTGGAACATCTATCTTAAGGATTATTATGATTTCCACAATACTCAAAAGGGTGAATATCAAAACATTGATCCTCCATGTGTCCAACTCAATGAAAATGTTGCAATTTAGGAATCTAATCTTGAAATGGAGTAGGTGAAGATGATTTTTATTGAAGGAATCAAACACTCTAGAACTGTATTGTATTGGAATAATATGGAATGTGAAAGGTCATTTCCATTTTGTATCCAAGACCTATTTTTTTCTCGTTGTTGAATATTTCTTCTCAAGGTTTGATGATGGGATTGAAAAGTGCAAGGGGAACTTGTTTATGAAAAAAATGATCATCATTTGAATATTCTTTTGAAGTGGCATCATTGATTTTATCACGTGTTGGTATTGATAGGAATGATTCTCAATTTCAAAAAAAAGAATTTTTCTCAATAAGGACTAGATCAAAATGTAGATTCTTTTGTTGTATTTCATCTTGTTGGAGTTGTGATTCAAGTTAGAGAAATTTGATATTTTCCTGTGAATCTTGTAAATAGATTAGAACATTAGTAAGAGTTGCTTTGTTAATTTTGAATGTATTGTCAACAATAGATATTGTTATAGTATTCAATAACTCTAATAATTCATCATTTGATCCATTTAAATACCGAATTAGATCTCAAAGGGTTTCTTGCAACTCCACTCTTTAACCATCATACTCAACAATTCAAACTCAACAAATGGAGGGTGTCAGCTTCTACCGAAAATGCACCTATTTGAAATGTAATTCAACTTAATTTCAAAAATTACATGTAAACTTAAAAAAAAAATATTTGCAAGTTACAATTATTTTTTATTCGGAATTGAATTGATATTTAGGATTAAATGTGTGGTTTTTTGATCTCTATGATATTCATCACTGAAATTCTAGTTTGATTAGAACCATGTTCTATCTTGATAAAAACACCACCACCTCTTTCCTACAAATCACAGTTTTATAATAAATGGGTTGTATTGGCCACAAATGTTGGACAACTAAGAGGGGGTGTGAATCAATTGTTACCGTGCTTAAACAATTATACTTATTTTAAACTCTTTATAGAGCATTCAATGATAATCACAATAATGCAGGAAGGTAGGCAATAGAATATTCAACATCAATCACACACATGAGATATACAAAGACAGATATTTCTTGAGGAAAACCATAAAGGGAAAAACCTCTTCTTCTTGATATGATAAGTAATCTTTATTTTCTGTACATTACCATTCTTATGAGCTCCAACTCATTGTGAGGCCACCACCTCTGATTTACAAGATGAAAATTGTTGAGAGCACCAACTCTCTGGTTTCTCTAGCACCTACTAGAAGGAAGCACCTACTCCCTGAGTGTTCCAGCACCAACTGGATGGAAGCACCAACTTCCAATCACACAGGCACCAGCCTGTATAATAGAGAACGATAGTTCTCCCTTGCACCACCCTTCCACCCTAGTTTTCCTGGTTGCAACCAGATGGAATCTACAACTACCTATGTTCAAGAACTCACTTGAAACTTCTGAGGACAAAAGTCCTCCCTAGAACCTCCCTACCACCCTAAAATATAAAAACTTCATTACTTGAAACTTATTACAGTGATACATTGTTTATCAATAGCTTACCAGTCTCATCACTATTCTGCTGCACTTCTATGCTCTACCTGCATCAGTGTCTTCCTACTTGGATTCTTCTTTGATATTTATATTCTTCTACTTAGTATTTTCATGTTCACCTCGACTTCCTCTTCTTCTCTCAGATATGCATCTATGTTCTATTCACTATGCCTCTTCTGTGCATTTCGGCTGCTACCCACAACATGCTTTTTCCCCATGTGAAATTACTCTCAACAGAAGCAACCTCCTCTTCTTTGTTCTATGAATATTTATAATGCCCAGTCCTCTACCAGATAATACACCTAACTCTTCGTCCCCTCTAGTGATTACACTTAGTCTATTCTTCATCTATGGCCATTATGCTGAGACTCTTTGGCTTCTCTGGAAGCTACATTCTTAAAATCTTTTCCATCTATCAATCGTCTCTATTTTGATTCTTCATTCCACTGATAGATACCTTGAGACTCTTCATCTCCTCTGGCGATCACCCTGATATTCTTTGAATTCTCTGGTAGATGTAATCAGTCATTTTCTGCAGTTACAATCAGTCTGTCTCTAGCAGTTACTAAGAGAACCCCCACACACTCATGTCTTTGGCACCTTTTTCCCTCTCCGAGAAATCTACAAAGTGGGTGATATATCCTCTTTCTAATCCCCTACCTTCCACATGATCACGGTTGTGACTAGACACCTATCCAACAGGTGCTTCAGGACTTCACATTTTGGGATATCCAGCTGCGAGTTGCCTCAATCTTCCCAACTCGCGAAACTTTGAAATGGAGCCTAGAGTTGCTAGATTTGTCCCCAATATTCTATTGATTAGACCACAAGATATGACCACTCACTAATAAAAAAGGGTGCTTCACAGTTTCGGCGATCACCAAAGTGGATCCTAGTGACATGCTAGCTCCTCTCTAACTTTCTGCTGATGTGACCTTTCGATGTGACCGTGGGACAAATCTTTCGAGTGATTTTCAATTTCACGTTTCGTGACTTCGCATCTCGTCTCCCTAGAAAATCAACGGTCCATATCTCTCCTCGATCTGATGGCTCAGATCAAGTCAAGATTTTGTGTTTCACAAATTTGGGAGTCTCGTTACCTTCATTCTCTCGATACCCAAAATAGCGATGGTGCTAGATCGACGGTCCAGATATTTTCTTTGATCAATGGTTGTGAACAAGTCGTGATTTCACGTTTCACAATATCTCTGAATTGCTTGATGCAGTTCTCTCGATTCGTGATTCTTCTCCTTTTCTCATTTGCTACCACATGTCTTCCTCAATGATGGACGGTCCCCCTGCTTTCAGGACTTTGTAAGCCCACTTCACCTTGCACTTAAAATTTGTGTACATTCTTATGGATCCAATGATGGTCGGTCCTCATGCTCAGATCTTATAGATCAGATCTATACTCCTCCTCTGTGCTTCCTCTGGTCATTAGACTCTGATCTAATAGACATCGGGTTTTCGGGATTGGTGATCCAACGACCACTGTCGCTCCTCCTCCTCAGCTTATGCATCCTCCCGACTTGGAAGAATTTCTAAGTGTCAAAGGTTTTGCAACCTTTGATCCTTCAATGAGCCTTGATGTATGGGATCTCATTGGCGCAACTTAGAATTCCATCTCTCCTGAGCTTTGGGAAAAATTTCCCTCGGCCCTGGCGCACACTTGCGCTTTGTGTGCAACTCTACACTATTCCTCCTGGGCTTCTCGAGCTTGCTCTTCTAAGTCTTTGATGTTGTTCTTGCCATGCACACTCTACCTTTAAACCTACCAACATCAATGTTGTTCTTTTCATCAATGACAAGCACACTCTTCCTGTAAACATACCAACAATATACCACTTTGGCATTGATGGCAACCCTTAATGACTGCACTATTTTGATTAGACCTCCAACTGTAGCATTCAGACCAGACCTTTTCTCCCCTTTTGACATCAATGTAAAAGAAAACATGCTCCCCCTTAGTTTTTGTAGTACTTGTCGGAGGTATTAGATGTTCAACCAATACATACTCCCCCTGACAGGATGGACTAATTTAACTTGATAACAGGGTCATGCCCAACTGTTGGCGTAGATACTCAAACTAAGCTTGTGAAAGTGATTTAGTGAAGATATCAGTAATCCGATCTTTGGATGGAATATAATGCACAAAAACCACAGATTTGGTTACATGTTCCCTCAAGAAGTGATACTTGATGGGTATATGATTGGTCTTGGAGTGAAAGATAGGATTTTTGGACACACTAATTGCACTGGTATTATCACAATGGATTGGGATCGGTGCAATATATTTGACCTCCAAGTATGCAAGTGTCAAAATCATCCACAAAACTTGGGTACAACATGTGGCAGCTGCAATGTATTCAACTTATGTAGTTTATAAGGAAATCAAACCTTGCTTCTTGCTCAACCATGATACAAGAGAATATCCTAAGAAGAATTCACCTCCCCTCATGTTTTTCCTTTCATCCACGTAGTTAGCCCAATCAACATATGAATAGACTGATAGTTGAAAATTTTGATTCCTAGGATACCATAGGCCATAGTCCATTGTTCCTTTAAGATATCTCAATATCCTTTTGACATCTAACAAATGACTTTGTTTAGGTGCAGCTTGATACCTTCCTACTATTCCAACAACATGCATTATGTCTGGACGAGATGTTGTTATGTACAACAGGTTTCCTATCATAGACCTATATGAACTTTGATCAACATCAGGTGAGTCATCATCCTTTCTTAACTTACATCTAGTGACCATAAGTGTGCTCATAGGTTTAGAATCTTCCATTTGAAACCTTTTAAACATTTGCCTTAGGTATTTTTATTGAGAAATAAATATTCCTTCAGACCTCTGAGTAATTTGAAGACCAAGAAAAAATGACAGTTCCCCTATCATAGACATTTCAAACTCATACTGCATGGAAAAAGAAAACCATTGTACCAATGAAGCATTATTGCTACCGAAGATGATGTCATCTACGTAGACTAATACAATGAGCAAATCATTGCCCTCTATTTTGATATATAGATTGTTGTCAATTGTTCCTCTCTTGAATCCTTTGTCTTGTAGATATGTATCTAGTCTATGATACCAGGCATGAGGAGCTTGTTTTAACCCATATAAGGCTTTATTCATCTTGTAGACAAAGTCAGGGTTATCTGACAGTTGGAAACCCTCTAGTTGTTCCATATAGACTTCTTCCTTTATATCTCCATTTAGAAAAGCTAACTTGACATCCATTTGATAGACTTTAAACTGTTTATGACAAGCATAGGCAAGAAACATTCTAATTGCTTCCAATCTTGCTACGGGCACAAATGTTTCATCAAAGTCCAGTCCTTCTATTTGAGCATATGCTTTGCAGACCAATCTAGCCTTATTTATTACAATATTTCCTTGCTCATTCATATTATTTTTGTAGACCCACTTTGATCCTATTACATTTTTATCTGTTGGCCTAGGAGTGAGTTCTGAAGTATCATTCTTTTCAATATGGTCCAGTTCCTCATTCATTGATCTTAACCAATTTTCGTCTTTACTAGCCTCATTAAATTTCTTGTATTCCACCATGGATATGAATGATATATGTGATTTCTCCTTGTCTTTGATTATATTTCTCCTAGTTTGTACACCTTTGTCTTTCTCACCAATTATCTGACTTGCAAGATGATTCTTTCGAGTAATTTTGGAGGAAGGATTTGGTGTTGTCTGTTGATTTGAGTCTGTCTGAGTGTTGGCGTCTTCATCTGACTCAGAGTCTTCTTTTCCTAATTCTTGGACTTGTTCATATTCAACTTCAGTTGTTTCTTCTGTAGCAAACTCAATATTGCTCACCTCTCTTTCTGAGACTCCTTCATCAACCTTTACATCAATGCAATCAATTAATTTATGCAGCCTCTTATTATAAAATCTGTATCCTTTACTGTTTATAGCATATCCTAAGAATATTCCTTCATCAACCATGTCATCATACTTGCCAAGGTTTTCATTATTATTCTTTATGTAGCATTTACTCCCAAAGAACTTGAAGTGTTTGATTGAGGCAGGTCTTCCATACCACAATTCATAAGGTGTCTTGTCACTGTGTGGTCTGAGGTGGGCTTTGTTAAGAACATGGATTGTTGTGTGTA
>ML803068.1:161388-176541 GCA_009831015.1 Picea engelmannii
TGTTTGTATCTACCTTTTATGCCATGAGAGAGGCTTTAGGGAAATCTTATCAAAAACCCACTCTTGATTCCTTTTTTGATGCTTTGATTAGAGAGAAATATAAGCTTGTACAACTTGGAGTGATCAGAACTACAGTTACCTCCAAAAAAGCCTTAGTTTCTCAGCAGAAAGATAAACCCAAGAATCACAAGAAGACACATCCTTTCCACAACAATAATCAAAACAAGGGTCCCAAACCCACTCAGATAGCTTCTTCTCCTAATGGTGACAAAGGAGAAAAATCTAAAAATAAGAAAACTGACAGACATTGCAACTTTTGTGATAAATATGGTCATGATGAGTCCAAATGTTTCAAGAAGATGGAAAGATTTAGAGCAGTAAATTCTACTTATTTTGATGAGTGAATTATTGATTTTGGATAATCTTATCATATGGCTAAGAATAAAGACATATTTTATACTCTAAATGAATGTAAAACCAAGAAAATATTTGTTTGTGATGATAGATCTCTTAGTGTTTTGGGATCTAGAATAATTCAAGTAGATAATGGTCATTTCAATGATGTATTATGTGTTCCAAGTATTTCTTGTAACCTTCTATCAATATATCAAATCACTCATCCAGGTGAAGGTAAAACTGTAGACACCTCATCAAGTTGTAATCGAGGATCTAAAATATCCTAAGCATGTTCTTGCAATTGAAATTGTTTATGATATTACCAGGCTGTACAAGTTTGGAAACTTTGGGTCATCATATTTTCCATCAGTTTTTGTTGCTCATAGAAATGAATTGAGAAAACTTTGGCATGAACAGTTTGGTCATATAAATTGCCACTCATTGCAACAACTATGTAATCAACAAATGGTGACTAGTATTCCTATTGTTTCATGAAGAGATGGTGTTTGTGCCCATTGTGTTCTCGACAAACATCATCGGGACAATTTTGACAAGTGTGCCTCTTGGCACGCCTCAAGCCCTGTAAATATTATTCATAGTGAATTGTGTGGTCTACTTTATTCTCCTTCTTTTTCTGGTTACAAATATTTCTTAACATTCATTGATGACTTTTCCATACATACTTGGGTTTACTTCTTAAAACTTAAGAGCGAAGTTTTTGACAAGTTTCTAGCTTACAAGGCCCTTGTAAGAAAATGATATGGACATCAAATTCAGAGGTTAAGAACATATAATGGAGGAAAATATGTGAACAATAATTCTACAAGTTACTGCACTAAACGGGGCATCCAAATGAAACACACTATTCCATATACACCACAAGAAAATGGTGTTGTTGAGAGAAATAAACACACATTAAAAGAAATGGTTAATTGTATGATCCAATCTAAGGGATTAAGTCTAAAGTATTGGGAAGAAGCCATCAAATGTGTAAATTACATAGTATATCGAACTCCCACAAAGGATCTTAAAAGTATGACACTGGAAGAAGCATGGAATAAAATTAAACCAGATGTAAGTCACTTCTGTGTATTTAGTAGTATAGCATGGGTTTACATTCCTGATGAGAAAAAGAAAGCATTGGAGCCTAAAAGTGAGAAGTGTATATTTGTTGGTTATTCTGAGGATGTCAAAGGTTATACACATATTCAACCACATTGTAATGAAATTATTATTAGAAGAGATTTTAAATTTGATGAAAATCTCTTAGCCTGTAAGCCTAATTTGATGATTGTTCATTGTTCACTCTATGGTTCATATTCATCATTTGATCCTTCTTCTGTTTCTATTCTAGTTTTTTCTTCATATGATGATAGTGAGGATGAAAATGCACCTCATTTTTCTCACCTTCATCCATATGATTCCATTGAACCTAAACCAACACCAACACCATCGCTTCCTAGATGGGTCCGTTCAACATGAGAAGCAATTGGTTATCTTGTTGATGATCCTTCAGATTAGCATCAGACATGTTCTCAGTTATAGTGAGCCTCTTCTCTTTTGGCTCAAGTTTCAAAGACTCGTCATCCAAATACATTTGCAAAATAATCAGGTCATCTAGATTGGGATACAACAATGAATGAAGAGTATCGTTTTTTAATGGAAAACGATACTTGGGATATTATACCTCTTCCAAAAGGATGAAAACTTGTCAGATGTAAATGGGTCTATATAACTAAGTATGCATCATATGGAAGTGTTGAAAGACATAAGGCTCGGTTAGTTGCCAAAGAATTTTCCCAAGTTGAAGGAATTGACTATAATGAAACCTTTTCCCCTGTAGCCAAAATGAATTCCATCTTCCTTGTTCTTTCCCTTGCTTCCTCACATAAATGGGAGGTCCATCAGATGGATGTTAAATCTTCCTTCTTGCATGGGGATTTGAAAGAATAAATATACATGGAAAAACCTCCAGGATATGTCCATAATGAATCTATCCCTATTTTTCTCCTTAATAAATCTCTATATGGTATTAATCAAGCTCCTTGATCTTGGTATGCCAAAATGAACAACTTTCTTATTGAAAATATATTTTCTAGATGCCATTTTGATCTTAATGTCTATACCAAGAAAGTAGGAATCCATCTCATAATATTTTTCCTTTATGTTGATGACCTTATCCTTACTGGTAGTGACTCAAAACTTTTAAACCATGTGAAAACCAGCGTTAAGAAGAAATTTTAGATGACATACTTAGGTGTTTTGCACTATTTCCTTGGACTCCAAGTTTTGCAAACCAATGAAGGAATTTTTCTTTCCCAGTCTAAGTATGCTTGTGACCTTCTTAGTCACTTTCACATGAAAGATTGTAAACCAACCCCTTCTCCCTTCGAGTCTAGATTCAATCTTGTTTCCAATTGTACTTCTCCTGAAGTTGATGCCACCTTGTACCTATTATAGTCCAAAAAATCCTTACCTATTCATACAAGACATTGGCCTTTACACTTACATACTTTGCCAAAATATTGTTGAGGTTTCTTCTTAAAAAACCATTTTTTGAAAGTGTATGTTCCCTATTGAACTAATATCCCATGTATACATGTGTGTTTCATACTAGTTATCCCGTGTACATAAACGAGTTGCATACTAGTTAGCCCATGTTTACCTCCAAAAATTGCAAAAAATATAAAATTACAAGGAATTCGACAGAGTTTATAGGATATCGAGGGTTTCCTAACTATTTTACCCCTTGTATCCCATCCCCAAACTAAATAACCATCTTTTTCTCACAAAAAAGAGGTCTTGGGGTTTCATTTGACAAGACAAGAAAAAGAATAACGAAACTCTTCCAAAATCCCTTCTCCTTCTTAGCCCAAGTTTTGCATCATATTCCGAGTTTTGGATTCAGCCTTCCCCTCCAACCCTTTCTCCTTATACAACCCTTTCTCCTTTACCAAGTGATAAGTTAGTTGTGAGAATATAGCATGGGATTGATGCACTTGGAGCCATGATAGAGGATCTCAGACTTGGCTTGTGGAGCGATTGCTGACAAAGGTTGTAATCATTTTTGTTTTGAAACTTAATAAAAGAGTTTGTACTTGTAAAAAATTCGTATATTTGTATTTTTTTACTGATATATGAATTTATGTCTATATATAGACCATGAAAGTGATAATTAGATATTACATGTGTTGTAGCATTGTTTTCCTAGGCTTTTGCAGGTCATCTTTGGGAGGAGACCCACAATCTAGGAGGATGCAAGAAGCGAAAGAGGTCTATGCCGACCGCAAGCGCTAAATGTGCACCCATTGACCCTCTTTCCTCTATATTTCCATTTCATTTAGATATTTTTGGGGTATCTTAAGGGTATAACTGTCTTTTAAGGGAAGTCAACACTCTGCCTATACCTAGACCCAATATAGGGGGATTTTCCCCATAGCAGTATCGTTAATTAGTTGGTAGCCTCTTATACTTGAATCATACCCATCCTATTATTTCCGTTGTTGTTGATACTCTTTCTCGGCATAAGATAAAAGGATACTTTGGTATGCAAATACACCATGAAATCCATTGGAAATAAGATAAAAGGATACTTTGGTATGTCAGGGGTACAGTTCATTTTAGGATCCATTGTAGTTCAAGGGGGACTCCTCTATTGGTTGATTTCACTGATTCAGATTGGTCCGACGAACCTGATGATCAAAAGTCTACTAAAGGTTATGTTTTTGGCCTTGGTTTAGGACCTGTCACTTGGGCCTGTAAAAAACAACAGGCTATTTCACTTTCTTCAGTAGAAGTAGAGTACCAAGTAGTTGTAAATGCATGTTAGGAAGCCTTGTGGATTTGACAGATCCTTTCAGAGTTTGGATTCCAGCAGCAACATCCGACCATCCTTTGGTGCAAAAATAAGAGTGCCATCAAGTTTTCCAAGGCCCAGTTCAACATTAGTGTAACAAGTACATCTATATACACATGCACTTCATTAGAAATATCATTCATGATCAACTTATTGAAGTTCTCTTTTTCCCTACAGAAGATCAAGTTGTAGACATTTTCACAAAGTCTCTTACATAAGCTATTTTTTCCAAACTTTGATCTATGTTAAGAGTTCAATAAGTTGTCATTAAAGGGGGATAGGCCCTAATTCCTCCTTCCTTCTCCTATTGTGTCACTATTTTAAATCCTTCAATCATATCCCAAGTTGTTCTTAAGGGGGGGATGTTAGGATATTTAGACACTTAGGTGTTAGTTAAGATCTACTTGGTCTAATGTGCCTATTAGGTAAAAGTGTGCTTCCTTATTATGCATTTGTAGTTAGGAAATCTGATGGTCATGATATCTTCTCGACATAGAGTGATCCAACGGTTCATATTCTCCTCGATCTTAATGACTACATTGATCTATGGATTAACACCTAATTGGTCCACTATGTATATTTAAAGAGCATGGAGGGTCATTTTCCAATGATTGATTGTGACAAACTCTCTTGTAAAATATCTCTATAATCTTTTTCTTTTGCATTAATAAACTTCTCCAAGTCGTTGTGTTGGATGGGGTTGTGGATGTTTCCCCCTAGGGGTTTTTTATCATGTCAAAACATCAGTGTGTTGATATTTGATCTAGTTGTGTGAGTGGTTACTGAAGGTGTTCATCCTTTGCTGGAAAACCTGCATTTTCTAACATGTACAAGGTGACAAGATGAGAATCTTTCCACTGCAAGATATGTCAAAACTTGAGACTGAATTATTCAGTATGAACGATATATATTCTTGTATGTTGATGACCATTTCCAAGAAGTGATCCAACCATAGTGATATTTTACTCTTATAGGTTTCTTACAGTTGGAACATCTATCTTAAGGATTATTATGATTTCCACAATACTCAAAAGGGTGAATATCAAAACATTGATCCTCCATGTGTCCAACTCAATGAAAATGTTGCAATTTAGGAATCTAATCTTGAAATGGAGTAGGTGAAGATGATTTTTATTGAAGGAATCAAACACTCTAGAACTGTATTGTATTGGAATAATATGGAATGTGAAAGGTCATTTCCATTTTGTATCCAAGACCTATTTTTTTCTCGTTGTTGAATATTTCTTCTCAAGGTTTGATGATGGGATTGAAAAGTGCAAGGGGAACTTGTTTATGAAAAAAATGATCATCATTTGAATATTCTTTTGAAGTGGCATCATTGATTTTATCACGTGTTGGTATTGATAGGAATGATTCTCAATTTCAAAAAAAAGAATTTTTCTCAATAAGGACTAGATCAAAATGTAGATTCTTTTGTTGTATTTCATCTTGTTGGAGTTGTGATTCAAGTTAGAGAAATTTGATATTTTCCTGTGAATCTTGTAAATAGATTAGAACATTAGTAAGAGTTGCTTTGTTAATTTTGAATGTATTGTCAACAATAGATATTGTTATAGTATTCAATAACTCTAATAATTCATCATTTGATCCATTTAAATACCGAATTAGATCTCAAAGGGTTTCTTGCAACTCCACTCTTTAACCATCATACTCAACAATTCAAACTCAACAAATGGAGGGTGTCAGCTTCTACCGAAAATGCACCTATTTGAAATGTAATTCAACTTAATTTCAAAAATTACATGTAAACTTAAAAAAAAAATATTTGCAAGTTACAATTATTTTTTATTCGGAATTGAATTGATATTTAGGATTAAATGTGTGGTTTTTTGATCTCTATGATATTCATCACTGAAATTCTAGTTTGATTAGAACCATGTTCTATCTTGATAAAAACACCACCACCTCTTTCCTACAAATCACAGTTTTATAATAAATGGGTTGTATTGGCCACAAATGTTGGACAACTAAGAGGGGGTGTGAATCAATTGTTACCGTGCTTAAACAATTATACTTATTTTAAACTCTTTATAGAGCATTCAATGATAATCACAATAATGCAGGAAGGTAGGCAATAGAATATTCAACATCAATCACACACATGAGATATACAAAGACAGATATTTCTTGAGGAAAACCATAAAGGGAAAAACCTCTTCTTCTTGATATGATAAGTAATCTTTATTTTCTGTACATTACCATTCTTATGAGCTCCAACTCATTGTGAGGCCACCACCTCTGATTTACAAGATGAAAATTGTTGAGAGCACCAACTCTCTGGTTTCTCTAGCACCTACTAGAAGGAAGCACCTACTCCCTGAGTGTTCCAGCACCAACTGGATGGAAGCACCAACTTCCAATCACACAGGCACCAGCCTGTATAATAGAGAACGATAGTTCTCCCTTGCACCACCCTTCCACCCTAGTTTTCCTGGTTGCAACCAGATGGAATCTACAACTACCTATGTTCAAGAACTCACTTGAAACTTCTGAGGACAAAAGTCCTCCCTAGAACCTCCCTACCACCCTAAAATATAAAAACTTCATTACTTGAAACTTATTACAGTGATACATTGTTTATCAATAGCTTACCAGTCTCATCACTATTCTGCTGCACTTCTATGCTCTACCTGCATCAGTGTCTTCCTACTTGGATTCTTCTTTGATATTTATATTCTTCTACTTAGTATTTTCATGTTCACCTCGACTTCCTCTTCTTCTCTCAGATATGCATCTATGTTCTATTCACTATGCCTCTTCTGTGCATTTCGGCTGCTACCCACAACATGCTTTTTCCCCATGTGAAATTACTCTCAACAGAAGCAACCTCCTCTTCTTTGTTCTATGAATATTTATAATGCCCAGTCCTCTACCAGATAATACACCTAACTCTTCGTCCCCTCTAGTGATTACACTTAGTCTATTCTTCATCTATGGCCATTATGCTGAGACTCTTTGGCTTCTCTGGAAGCTACATTCTTAAAATCTTTTCCATCTATCAATCGTCTCTATTTTGATTCTTCATTCCACTGATAGATACCTTGAGACTCTTCATCTCCTCTGGCGATCACCCTGATATTCTTTGAATTCTCTGGTAGATGTAATCAGTCATTTTCTGCAGTTACAATCAGTCTGTCTCTAGCAGTTACTAAGAGAACCCCCACACACTCATGTCTTTGGCACCTTTTTCCCTCTCCGAGAAATCTACAAAGTGGGTGATATATCCTCTTTCTAATCCCCTACCTTCCACATGATCACGGTTGTGACTAGACACCTATCCAACAGGTGCTTCAGGACTTCACATTTTGGGATATCCAGCTGCGAGTTGCCTCAATCTTCCCAACTCGCGAAACTTTGAAATGGAGCCTAGAGTTGCTAGATTTGTCCCCAATATTCTATTGATTAGACCACAAGATATGACCACTCACTAATAAAAAAGGGTGCTTCACAGTTTCGGCGATCACCAAAGTGGATCCTAGTGACATGCTAGCTCCTCTCTAACTTTCTGCTGATGTGACCTTTCGATGTGACCGTGGGACAAATCTTTCGAGTGATTTTCAATTTCACGTTTCGTGACTTCGCATCTCGTCTCCCTAGAAAATCAACGGTCCATATCTCTCCTCGATCTGATGGCTCAGATCAAGTCAAGATTTTGTGTTTCACAAATTTGGGAGTCTCGTTACCTTCATTCTCTCGATACCCAAAATAGCGATGGTGCTAGATCGACGGTCCAGATATTTTCTTTGATCAATGGTTGTGAACAAGTCGTGATTTCACGTTTCACAATATCTCTGAATTGCTTGATGCAGTTCTCTCGATTCGTGATTCTTCTCCTTTTCTCATTTGCTACCACATGTCTTCCTCAATGATGGACGGTCCCCCTGCTTTCAGGACTTTGTAAGCCCACTTCACCTTGCACTTAAAATTTGTGTACATTCTTATGGATCCAATGATGGTCGGTCCTCATGCTCAGATCTTATAGATCAGATCTATACTCCTCCTCTGTGCTTCCTCTGGTCATTAGACTCTGATCTAATAGACATCGGGTTTTCGGGATTGGTGATCCAACGACCACTGTCGCTCCTCCTCCTCAGCTTATGCATCCTCCCGACTTGGAAGAATTTCTAAGTGTCAAAGGTTTTGCAACCTTTGATCCTTCAATGAGCCTTGATGTATGGGATCTCATTGGCGCAACTTAGAATTCCATCTCTCCTGAGCTTTGGGAAAAATTTCCCTCGGCCCTGGCGCACACTTGCGCTTTGTGTGCAACTCTACACTATTCCTCCTGGGCTTCTCGAGCTTGCTCTTCTAAGTCTTTGATGTTGTTCTTGCCATGCACACTCTACCTTTAAACCTACCAACATCAATGTTGTTCTTTTCATCAATGACAAGCACACTCTTCCTGTAAACATACCAACAATATACCACTTTGGCATTGATGGCAACCCTTAATGACTGCACTATTTTGATTAGACCTCCAACTGTAGCATTCAGACCAGACCTTTTCTCCCCTTTTGACATCAATGTAAAAGAAAACATGCTCCCCCTTAGTTTTTGTAGTACTTGTCGGAGGTATTAGATGTTCAACCAATACATACTCCCCCTGACAGGATGGACTAATTTAACTTGATAACAGGGTCATGCCCAACTGTTGGCGTAGATACTCAAACTAAGCTTGTGAAAGTGATTTAGTGAAGATATCAGTAATCCGATCTTTGGATGGAATATAATGCACAAAAACCACAGATTTGGTTACATGTTCCCTCAAGAAGTGATACTTGATGGGTATATGATTGGTCTTGGAGTGAAAGATAGGATTTTTGGACACACTAATTGCACTGGTATTATCACAATGGATTGGGATCGGTGCAATATATTTGACCTCCAAGTATGCAAGTGTCAAAATCATCCACAAAACTTGGGTACAACATGTGGCAGCTGCAATGTATTCAACTTATGTAGTTTATAAGGAAATCAAACCTTGCTTCTTGCTCAACCATGATACAAGAGAATATCCTAAGAAGAATTCACCTCCCCTCATGTTTTTCCTTTCATCCACGTAGTTAGCCCAATCAACATATGAATAGACTGATAGTTGAAAATTTTGATTCCTAGGATACCATAGGCCATAGTCCATTGTTCCTTTAAGATATCTCAATATCCTTTTGACATCTAACAAATGACTTTGTTTAGGTGCAGCTTGATACCTTCCTACTATTCCAACAACATGCATTATGTCTGGACGAGATGTTGTTATGTACAACAGGTTTCCTATCATAGACCTATATGAACTTTGATCAACATCAGGTGAGTCATCATCCTTTCTTAACTTACATCTAGTGACCATAAGTGTGCTCATAGGTTTAGAATCTTCCATTTGAAACCTTTTAAACATTTGCCTTAGGTATTTTTATTGAGAAATAAATATTCCTTCAGACCTCTGAGTAATTTGAAGACCAAGAAAAAATGACAGTTCCCCTATCATAGACATTTCAAACTCATACTGCATGGAAAAAGAAAACCATTGTACCAATGAAGCATTATTGCTACCGAAGATGATGTCATCTACGTAGACTAATACAATGAGCAAATCATTGCCCTCTATTTTGATATATAGATTGTTGTCAATTGTTCCTCTCTTGAATCCTTTGTCTTGTAGATATGTATCTAGTCTATGATACCAGGCATGAGGAGCTTGTTTTAACCCATATAAGGCTTTATTCATCTTGTAGACAAAGTCAGGGTTATCTGACAGTTGGAAACCCTCTAGTTGTTCCATATAGACTTCTTCCTTTATATCTCCATTTAGAAAAGCTAACTTGACATCCATTTGATAGACTTTAAACTGTTTATGACAAGCATAGGCAAGAAACATTCTAATTGCTTCCAATCTTGCTACGGGCACAAATGTTTCATCAAAGTCCAGTCCTTCTATTTGAGCATATGCTTTGCAGACCAATCTAGCCTTATTTATTACAATATTTCCTTGCTCATTCATATTATTTTTGTAGACCCACTTTGATCCTATTACATTTTTATCTGTTGGCCTAGGAGTGAGTTCTGAAGTATCATTCTTTTCAATATGGTCCAGTTCCTCATTCATTGATCTTAACCAATTTTCGTCTTTACTAGCCTCATTAAATTTCTTGTATTCCACCATGGATATGAATGATATATGTGATTTCTCCTTGTCTTTGATTATATTTCTCCTAGTTTGTACACCTTTGTCTTTCTCACCAATTATCTGACTTGCAAGATGATTCTTTCGAGTAATTTTGGAGGAAGGATTTGGTGTTGTCTGTTGATTTGAGTCTGTCTGAGTGTTGGCGTCTTCATCTGACTCAGAGTCTTCTTTTCCTAATTCTTGGACTTGTTCATATTCAACTTCAGTTGTTTCTTCTGTAGCAAACTCAATATTGCTCACCTCTCTTTCTGAGACTCCTTCATCAACCTTTACATCAATGCAATCAATTAATTTATGCAGCCTCTTATTATAAAATCTGTATCCTTTACTGTTTATAGCATATCCTAAGAATATTCCTTCATCAACCATGTCATCATACTTGCCAAGGTTTTCATTATTATTCTTTATGTAGCATTTACTCCCAAAGAACTTGAAGTGTTTGATTGAGGCAGGTCTTCCATACCACAATTCATAAGGTGTCTTGTCACTGTGTGGTCTGAGGTGGGCTTTGTTAAGAACATGGATTGTTGTGTGTATTTCTTCTACCTAGTACGTTTGACCAATGTTCTTCTCATTCATCATTGACCTGGCCATTTGCTGAACTTTTATGTTTTGCCTCTCGACTACTCCATTTTCGTGTGCAGTTCCTGGGATTGTGTATTCTCTCTTGATCCCATGTTTATCACAGAATTCCTTGAAATCACTTGACATAAATTCTCCTCTGTCTCAACTTACTGCCTTTAAACTCTTTCCTACTTGATTCTCATTTAAGGCTTTAAATATTTTAAATTTCTCAAATGCTTCATCTTTTTCTTTGAGAAAGGAAACCCAAGTAAGTCTGGAGTAATCATCAATGATCAACATGAAGTAGTTTTCTTTTCCTATGCCTTCCTGTCTTGATGGTCCACATAAATACATATGAACTAGTTGGAGTGGTTTCTCTATTGAAGTAGAGCTCTTGGATTTAAAATGTGTCCTGGTTAGCTTTCTTACTTGGCAGGGTTTACACACAAATTTTTGTGGTTTTGATATTCTTGGGAGATCTTTTACCGCCTCAATATTTTTGAGCTTGATTAAGTGATCAAAATTTAGATGTCCAAGTATCCTATTCCATAAAAAGATTTCATCATGTTTTCTTAGATGACACTCTTCTCTATCTTCTTTCAGCACATATACATTATTATTCATCCTTATGCCTCCAGCCACCACTTTTCCTAAGTTTACAGACTTCATCTTGCAATCCTTGGAAATGAACACCACTTCACATCCTTTGTCACACATTTGACTTACAATGAGAAAATTATGTTTCAACCCATCTACAAGCAGAACATCCTAGTCTTTTCCTTTACCATTACTCAAACTCACCATCCCTTTACCCTTGATTTTACTAGGAGCATCATTTCCAAAGGTAACATTTCTTGATTTTCTTTCACTTATAGACATAAACTTACTTTTGTCTCCCGTCATATGTTTGGAGTATCCACTGTCAATGTACCAGGGGTTCTTTTGTCTTTAACCTAAAAACACTAATCCACACTTGTCACTTTCTTTATTCTTCCAAACCTTGACATTTTTAGCAAAGGGATTCAAATCTGGTTCACAATTCCTTAAGCGACAATCAATAGATTTATGTCCATAATTATGGTAGGTGTAACATTCTAGTTCATTGAATAAAGGATCATAACGATTGTTATGATTAACCCGTGTCCTTTTCCCAGCCATCACATGATTTACAGTATGTGGTTGTTTGTTACTTGGTTGTCTCATTCTTTGTTGCGGTAGATATATATACCTTGAATGTCTTGATTGCTCATACCTAAATATTAAAGAACAGTTTACAACTTTGTGACAAAAGTTAGAACAGGGAAAACAATATCCATAGAAAAATCGTTGGTACTTGGAAAATGGTTGTCTTCTTTGAGCAGGTCGATGTTTTCCATGTTGAATATTTCTCTTAGCAAAGGGTGCATTATTTTTTTGTTCTACAAATTCAGTTATGGTATTTTTTCTTTCACTCTTCCTTGGCAGCTAATAATCTTCCTTTTTTTTTTTCCATATTCGGTGTTGTCAATGAATGTAGATTTAACAAACTTGATGGATTCTTTGTTGCTTGGATGGCCACTACTTGATCCTTCTTCATAACCCAAACCAATTTTCTGATTTGGATTCCTTTGCTGATTTAGAATGAGGGCTAATCCTTCTGAGGATTTAATACTCAGAAGATTCTGGAGATACAATCCTTTAAACTTCTCCATATCCTTTTTGGTTTTTACTACCTCTTCTTCCAAGGCTTCACATCTTGCCTTCTTTTCTGATCATTTTTGTTTCAAAATGTCCTCTATTTTCTTTGCCTCTTCTAATTCCACTTTTAGCAAGGAAAATCCTTCATCAGGTTCTTTATTGTCTTTTTTGAACTGTATCAACAATTGTTTGAGATTTTTCTTCTTATATCTGAGTCTAGCAATTTATTCTAGAGCACTGATCAATTCTCCTTCCAAGTCAACCACAACTTCTTCATCATCACCATCACTTCTTGTGATTTTATTTTCATAATCCTCTTTGGCCATAAGCATAAATTCATTAATATTATCTTCACAGGAAGAGTCATTATCTGTGTCTTCTGAAGAGTCATCATTTTTTACACATAAACTTTTCTTTTTACTAAATCGCTTAGGTTTGTACCTATTTTCACTTTCATAATTCTGATCCTATTTCTTGTGTGGACATTTAGATGCAAAGTGACCTATCTTTCCATAGTTAAAATATTTGAAGGGAAACTTGACTTGGTACTTTCCTGATCCTTTCTTTAGTCTTCTCATGAATTTTGCTTCAATTTCATCAGGATCAGAATCCTCATTCTTGTTTGCTTTAAATGATGCTTCTCTAGAGGTGGTTTTATCTTTAACTGTTCTCATTTCATATGTAGTCAACGTTCCTAGAAGTTGATCAAAATCCAAAGATTTTAGATCGTTAAGTTCTTCTATAGCTGAGACCTTTGGATTGAACCTATCTGCCAGAGATCTCAAAATTTTCTGAACTAAAGAGGGTTCCTCAATGTTTTAACCAAGTGCTTTCATTACATTTACTCATTCTTCAACTCTCAGAAAGTACTTCCCAATAGTTTCATCTTATTTCATTTGTAGCTATTCAAAATATACTCTATAGGTTTGAATCTTGGCATATTTTACCTTCTCATTACCTTCATAACTGCTAATGAGTTTGTCCCACATGTCTTTGACAATTTCTAAATGCATAACTTTTACAAACTTTTCTTATGCAAGCCCACTCAGAATAGAATTCATAGCCTTAGCATTGAAACTGAATTCTATATTTTCATCCTTATTATCTAGTACAACTTGCTTTACATAACCAGTCTCTACCACATCCTAGACATCTACACCTAAAGCCATTATGTAGGTTCACATCCTAACTTTCCAGAAGGAAACGTTTGTTCCATTGAACATGGGGCCCTTATTGGTTGAAGTTCCTTCATGACTAGTCATGTTTAAGCTCTAGGATCTACCCTTAGATAAAAGGAACCCACTCTGATAACAATTGTTGGACAACTAAGAGGGCGGGTGAATTAGTTGTTACTGTGCTTAAACAATTATACTTATTTTAAACTCTTTACATAGCATTTAATGATAATCACAATAATGCAGGAAGGTAGGCAATACAATATTCAACATCAATCACATACATAAAATATATAGAGACATATATTTCACGAGGAAACCCATAAAGGGAAAAACCTCTTCTTCTTGATATGATAAGTAATCTTTATTTTATGTACATTATCATTCTTCTGAGCTCCAACTCATTGTGGGGCTACCACCTCTGATTTACAAGCTGCAACTTGCTGAGAACACCAAATCTCTAGTTTCTCTAGCACATAATAGAAGGAAGCACCTACTCCCTGAGTGTTCCAACACCAACTGGATGGAAGCACAAACTTCCAATCACATAGGCACCAACCTGTATAATACAGAACAATAGTTCTCCCTTACACCACCCTGTTGGATTACTAAGAGGGGGGGTGAATCAGTAATAACGTAATTATAATCATTTTCTTCAAATGTTATATCAATGTAGAATTATTATCCAATAATGAGCAGTAATAAATAAACATTCACACACATACACAGTACACCAGTGTTTTACGTGGAAACCCAAATCGGGAGAAAACCACTGAATGTTTTTTCTTATATGTCTTGAAGAATTACATTCATTGGAACCACCAACTTCCTTTGTTTTCCAGCTTCAACTGGAAGGAGGCTCCAACGCCCTAGTTTCTCAGGCTACAACCTGAGGGAATATCTAGCTCTCTGAATCTCTGGCTACAACCCCCAATGTTCTTCGTCTACAACCGGAAGGTGGCTACAACCACCTTTCCTTGCCCTGTCCTGCCACCCTGAAGTAGAGGTAGAATGATGGAACCACTGTCATACTATCACTGTGAGATATAATGCTGTAAACCTGTACCAATAAATTTGAACCATGCATCAACCATGCATCAACCTGTAATCAACCTGTACCAAAAACAAGTGCATCAACCATGCACAAACCTGTAATCAACCTGTACTATAAACAAGTGCATCAACCATGCACCAACCTGTAATCAACTTGTACCATAAACAAGTGCATCCAACCATGTACCAAGTATGTTCCAATAATGTGTCAACTACTCATCAACTAT
>ML803068.1:186019-245727 GCA_009831015.1 Picea engelmannii
AAAACAATAATGAGTCATATTTACATAAAACACTATTGGGTCCATTACCCAAACCTTTGTGCTACGAGTCTTTCTTCAAGGGTGCCACCCTGGTTTTCCTGGCTGCAACCAGATGGAAGCTACAACTCCCTGTGTTCAAGCACCCACTTGAAACTTTTGAGGACAACACTCCTCCCTAGCACCTCCCTACCACCCTGAAATATAAAAAATTTGTTACTTGAGACTTATTACAGTGATACAATGTTTATCAATAGCTTACTAGTCTCAACACTATTCTGCTGCACTGCTATGCTTTGCCTGCATCAGTGTCTTCCTGCTTGGATTCTTCTTTGAGATTTATGTTCTTTTGATTTGTCGTTGCATGCACACCTCGACTTCCTCTTCTTCTCTCAGATATGCATCTATGTTCTATGCACTACGCCTCTTCTGTGCATTGCGGCTACTGCCCACAACATGCTTTTTCCCTGTGTGAAATTACTCTCAACATAAGAAACCTCCTCTTCACTGTTCTACATATAATTATAATGCCCAGTTCTCTGCCAGATAATACACCTAACTCTTCATCCCCTCTGGAGATTAAACTTAGTATGTTCTTCATCCATGGCCATTATGCTGAGACTCTTTGGCTTCTCTGGTAGCTACATTCTTCGACTCTTTTCCATCTGTCAATCGTCTCTATTATGAGTATTCATTCCATTGAAAGACACCTTGAGACTCTTCAGCTCCTCTGGTGATCACCCTGAGATTCTTCAAATTCTCTGGTAGATGTAATCAGTTGTTTTCTGTAGTTACAATCAGTCTGTCTCTAGTAGTTACTGAGAGAACCTCCGCGAACTCATGTCTTTGGCACCTTTTTCCCTCTCTAAGAAATCTACATAGTGGGTGATATCTCTTTTTTCTAAGCCCCTACCTTCCACATGTTCATTGTTGTGACCAGAAGCCTGTCCAACAAGAGATTCACAACTTTGCATTTCGGGATATCTAGCTACGAGTTGCCTCGATCTTCCCAACTCGCTAGAATCCTAAATGGAGCCTAGAGTTGCTAGCTCCTTCCCCAATATTCCACTAATTAGACCACATGATGTGACCACTCACTAATCAAAAGGGGTGCTTCGTAGTTTCAGAGATCACTAAAGTGGAGCATAGAGACATGCTAGCTCCTCCCTTAACTTTTTGTTGATGTGACCTTTCGATGTGACCATGGGCCAAATATTTTGAGCGCTTTGAAATTTTGTGTTTCGCGACTTCGCATCTTGTCTCCCTGGACAATCAACGATCTAGATCTCTCCTTGATCTGACGGCTCAGATCAAGTCATGATTTTGTGTTTCGCGACTTTGGGAGTCTTGTTACCTCCATTATCCCGATACCCGAAATAGAGATGGTGCTAGATCGACGATCCAGATCTTTTCTTTTATCAATGGTTGTGAACAAGTCACAATTTTGCATTTCTCGATATCTGCAGACTACTAGATGCAGTTCTCCCGATTCACAATTCTGCGAATCTTCTCATCCACTGCCACATGTCTTCCTCGACGATGGACGATCCCCCTGCTTTCTGGACTTTGTAATCCCACTTCACCTTAAACTTAAAGGTCGTGCACATTCTTCTGGATCCAACGATGGTCAATCCTTGCTCTCATATCGTATGGTTCAGATCTGTACTACTGCTCTGCACTTCCTCTGGTCACTGGACTCTGATCTAATGAACATCAGTTTTTTGGGATTGGTGATCCAACGACCACTGTCGCTCGTCCTCCTGAGCTTATGCATCCTACCGACTTGGAAGAATTTCTAAGTGTCAAAGGTTTTATAACCTTTGATTCTTCTGTGAGCCTTGATGTATGGGATCTCGTCGGCCCATCTCAGAATGCTATCTCTCCTGAGATTTGGTAAAAATTTCCCTCGACCCTGGCGCACGCTTGTGCTTTGCGTGAAACTCTGCACTATTCCTCCTGAGCTTCTCGAGATTGCTCTTCTAAGTATTCATTGTTGTTCTTTCCATGCACACTCTGCCTTTAAACCTACTAGCATCGTTGTTGTTCTTTCTGTTGTTCCTGAGTTTATGTTTTAAGGCTATAAAACATACTGTCAAGGCATCTGAAACAAATTTTTATGATAAGACTTTAAAATAAAGAAACAAAGAAAAACTAGATCAGATTCAGTTTCTCAACTGTCTCTGACTTGCTTCCCGTTTCTCTTGGATGCTAATGTCACGTTCGATAGCAGCCCACGATCTTTCTAGCTCATCCCTATTAGTTGTTGTTTGCAAAATAGTGTTAAATAAGTTTAGGGCAATGCTGGTTTGATCCTGAAGACTAGGTTCTACGTTTGGTTGTCTACCACTAGGGACTGTCATGAGTGATAGGGTTTTAAAAGGTTTTGTAAGACCGTATGTGTTATCTTTTCTTACTCCTTGATCAGTTTATCAGAAATAAACTCTTGACCCCATTACCCAATGAAGGCACTGAGTCTGCATGTTCTCCTCATATCGCAGGGAGACGAGGTCCCCAGTTCGAGCCTATGTTGAAATAGACCTTGAATTTTTTATCTTGAGGGTAGAAAATTTGTATTTTTGAAGTCTTTGTATTTTCCAAATTTCCTAAAACAAGAATTTCATCACTGATAAATTCACGATGCTTTTAATTATTTATTTTTGGACAAAAAATGGAAAAAAATCAAAATAAGCATAAGTTTTCAAACACTTTTTCAAATGATCTTTTAAACGAACAGTAATGTTAAAAACTTAAGGAATTTTAATTTACATCGGGATATCGGGATTCAGAGTTTTGAATGAAAAAATGTTCAACGCAAATTGAATAGCGAAATCCCGATTCCCGATTTCCCGATACATTAATCCTTAATTAAAACATCATTTACTTAAATAAGAATTGAAAAGGGTTTAAACTTTAAGTTAATCTCATCGCAAAATCAGAATTCGCGATTTTGTGAGAACAAAGAAACTTGTCATCGTATTTTCCGACTTCTCGATTTTGCGATACAGTCAATCCTTAAGTGAAGTTTGGAATTAATCTAATTACTGTTAAGAATGATTAAGAGTAAATAATCATATCGAGATACTGGGATTCACGGTTTTGTGAAAAGCGGTTTTCATGACATTGGATTTCCCGATTTTCCGATCCCCGATTCCCCGATTAATGAAATCTCGAAAAGGTTTAATCTGGATTAATTAAGATAATAAAAATGTTTTAACTTAAATAATACATCGCGATTTCGGAAATCGGGGTTCTTCGATAACTTGTTTCCTTGGCATCAAAAATTTCGAAACTCCGATAAGAATGTTTTCAAATTCAATTTAAGATTAACACAAATTAATCATTCTTAGAAACAAGGTTTAAGGTCTAAACTTTTGATAAATGATCTTTAATACGGTAATTGTCCAATTTGGTAAGTTTCTTTTATATTTGAAAATACTGGGAAAACTCAAGTACAAACATTAAATGTATATCTTCGGGAATATATTTTGTATTAAGAGCCTTAAATTCATAACATAGGTACAAATCTCAATGCTTTAGCAATATATTCGAAGTAAATTTTGAAATGTCTACATTATCATTTCAAAGCTAAATTCCGCTCTGTTACAGGTTTTCAAGTGAACACAGAGCTATGGCACCCAAAAAGGCTTCGAAGAAAAATGAAGAGCAACCAGAAGGTGATATTATTTCAGACACTACAGCATCCGGGGTACACTCTTTCAAGTCATGGAATGGAATTTCCGAAATACTAGAAGATGAGTTGAAGTATGCGGCCACTGATTCGGATAATCACCTCCGAGATATCGCCGAGACTGAGCTTCATAAGGTTTCTGCACGACCGAGACTTGTTTCATATACCGATATGATCGCCTGGGCACTGGATAAAGTAGATGTTCTGACCAGAAGTATTCTGAACGAGCAAGGAATTGTTATCGGCTCATTCAGGCCTGAACATATCCAAGTAATGTATAAGCTCTTGCCCAATTATAGACACACTTATAATTCTGAGTTTGTAGCTGCATTTCAAAAAAAGGAGTGCATTGAAGGTGGCCAAACATACCCTGACATGATAAGAGGATGGGCTAGAGATGAAAACAAGTTTAGGGCTGATATACATGGAATTTATGCCACAACTTCCTTAAATGAATATATGGTGTATGTAGCAATGATGTTATGCAGACTTTTTGGGAGATAGGATCCTTTTCACTTTAATGCAGACTGGACACCTTTCTTAGAGGAAGTTTCAGAGGGACGCAATTTTAATTGGCACAAAATTCTGTCAGATAACCTTACATCAGAGGTTATGAATTACAAAACAGCTAGGACAAAAGGACAGCGAGTATATTTTTATATGTCAGCTTATATCATGGATGCCATTTGTTTTATGACTCCGTTCCCATTAATGAATTGGAGTTGGAATATTTCTTGCTCAGAGCCTGTTCACAAGTACCACTCAGCTCTCTGGGAAGAAAATGCAAAAAATGCTTTTTATGAGGTTTGCCATTATGTAATTATCCCTCTACACCAAATATTCTTCGGATGCGAACCTCCTCGCATTTCAAATACCATCATAGAAAACCTCAAGTCAGTTGCTGACTGGTTCATTGAAGAAAATTTATCCTATGTTAGGGTTTATGGTTGTTCTATTCCGCCTCATGCACTCCCAAAAATTTTACCAGACAGGTTGATATGTAGAGAAGTGGCTTATCAGCTAGTCAATCGTGGTATTGGGCTAGAATTAAAAGCTCAGTAGAAAAAGGCATGGCCATCTTTTCCTGTTTACCTAGGAAAATTTGTTCTATTAAACATAGGCCATTCTAAGGCAGAAGCCGACTCGATGAATGAAGTGAAATTAGCAGATATAGAGCACAGGAAACACAACCCATACCAAATAATCAGTCGACATTTCACACAGTGTAATTTAAAATCTTATGAACATGAAGTTTCAGTTTATGATGATGTTTTCAGAAATGTCAAATCTTATGAGGAAGTACAAAGTATAGTGCAAGCCTTGTCACCTGATGCACAGGTGGGGTTTGCATCTTTTCAAAGAAATAGACGACAATGTCTGCCAAAGATTTTGCAAGGCGAAATGTCAACTTCATCGCAAGAGCAAGAAACAATTCCTCTGGGGTTTCAAACCATTATTCAGGATAAGGCAAGTGACAAAGGTAAATTGAAAGAGTCTGAGATAGCTCCTCAGAATACAGAGGCTTCTCAGATAGAAAAACCAGAAACAAAAAAAGGAAAAGGAATAGAAACAAGTCCAATAATCCTAGATGATATTCCAGAAAATGTTGGAGGAACAGTTTCAAAGGAGCTTGGCAGCCCTATTACAGCATTGACCCCACTACAGTCTACTTTCGGAACCCCTCATGAAGGAGTTCTATATGTAAGTGACTTAGAGCCAATTACCAGAGATGAAATCCCTTCATCCGATTATTTTTTCAGTAAAAAACGAAGAGTTGTCTTGAAACATGAATTACATCCTATAGGAGAAAGAACAATAAAAAAACATAAGATTATCATTGATGGAAAGAAGCTAAATGAAGGAGAATTCGCTACAGATCTAGCAGGAACCATGGGTTCTATAGCATCAACCAACATGTATTATGTAGGAAATCTAACCACTATGCTGGAGCAAAAGGATCGGGAAATATTGCAGCTACAGGACAGATTAAAGGAAAATGAAAAAATCATTGGCTGGGGAATACAAAAAGGCCTAGAACAAGCTAGACTCAAAGACATCTAAGATATCCAAAAGTTGAATGAAAATTTGGATGAGTCAAAACACATGATACAGGTTACTCAGGAACAAGTGCAAAAGTTGGGAAATGAAAATAAATCTCTGCAAGATAAAACCATTTCAATTACTAATCAGGTGATTGAAATGGAACATTTCAAGACTAAAGCATCAAAGATATATACAAACATTGAGGAAGAACAACAAAAAATATTCTGTAATCTGGAACTCATCCAGAATTATTTTCAAGAATCTAATAGGTCTATGGAAAAGGTAGTGCAGAAAGAAAGAGAAGCTAAAGCAGTGAGGAATTCCTTTCAAAAGGTAATAACTTCTTTACAAAAAGAAGAAACTGGAAAAACACGGAAATTATCCACTTCGGAGTAGTTAAAAGGAGATATAATGATAAAGGTTTGGGAAACAAAGTTGGCAGAATATAAAAGAATTACTAAAGGAATCAATGAAGATTGTCAAAGAATCTTCAATCTTATTGAAAAAGATTCAGTAAATATCGGGACAGATGATCTTTCCGATTTATTAGGTGAAGTCAACATTACCAGGTATCAGTTGAAATCAAAAGAAGAAATTGAAGAAAAGAAAACAGAAATCTCAAATATTAAAATGGTCAATATTGCAGGAATAGACAAGTGGATGATAGCCTCAAGTTCAAAGCTAGAAAAAGTTAAATACACAGAGAAAACAATTGCAAGCTAGTTGCCAGGTCTACAAAGAAGTTTTTTCTCTTTTGAAGCAAATGAAGTACCTGAATCTCCCAAGGTCTTGGTAAAAGTTTTAGGGAAATATGTTCAAGAGGTTGAAGCAGATAAAGAAAGTTCTTCAACTCAAATTTAAAACTTTGTAAATATTTTTATTTTTAGAATTTCGAAATAAATTGTAAACGGTTGACATTAGTTTATGAAACCGTAATATTAGGAAGTTGGTTACTTACCAACAAAAAAATTTGATAGAATGGTATAGATACAGTTTCAAAAGGAGAAAAGAGGGCTTCAGAGGTTTTGGAGAAGGCCATTTTTGTAATATCAACTTTGAAGTTCATCGGAATATAAACCGCAATTAAGATTCTAGATCCTGCAATTTTGTGACTATGTTGCTTCCCCTGTTTATCATTCTTTGTTAAATCTTGTTCTAAATGTTTGTTTCTAACAAGTGAATCAATTTGAAGTTATATACATTGTTGTTTATTGTTTCAGATTGGTTTGGATGTTGAATGTTTTACAGTCTTTCCTCTGAAATTACTTTAGTGATTTTAAGACCTGTAAACCTTCTGTTCCTTAATATCTAGTTCTGTTAGAAATAGTGTTTCTCTTTCATCATCGTTCATTGAAGTATAATATTATTTCTAGATAAAATCCTTATATTTCTCTATATTGTGTTCCATTGTTTACAATTTCAAATTTGTTGCAAAACCAGGAAACGACCTTGATTGTGTTTTTACATTACTATTTTAGATTTTAAAGTTGTTTCATTAATATAATCTCTGAAAATCTGAAGTAATCAATCGATAAAAACCCCTTTTACAAAACCTTTTAAAACCCTATCACCCATGATAGTCCCTAGTGGTAGACAACCAAACGTAGAACCTGGTCTTCAGGATCAAACCAACATTTCCCTAAACTTATTTAACACTATTTTGCAAACAACAACCAATAGGGCTGAGCTAGAAAGATCGTGGGCTGCTATCGAATGTGACATTAGCATCCAAGAGCAATGGGAAGCAAGACATAGACAGTTGAGAAACTGAATCTGATCTAGTTTTTCTTTGTTTCTTTATTTTAAAGTCTTATCATAAAAATCTGTTTTGGATGCCTTGACGGTATGTTTTATAAACTTAAAACATAAACTTAGGAACAACATCTTTTTGGCACCGTTGTCGGGGACCAAAGAAATGAATTATTTCCCTGGGAAGAACGACATTGACACTTTCTGTTATTGATAATGAACAAGAGCAGAAAACTTTCTAAGGCTAAAATTATCTTTCACTTGGCGACTCCACTTCAATAAACTGGCCAGTAGCCGTAAGAATACCAGAAAAAACCCGGATAGCAAACAGACATCGCCAGTCTCTAATCCGGAGAAAATCTTAAAATCAAGAAAATCAATTAAGAAAATCATTTTATCAACTTATTCTGCAGATCCGCCTAATTTTTCACAATCACATTCGTCTGAAACTTTTGAACGATCACTTTCGCTTCCCCCTTCTTTTGATACTTTTTCTTTTCCCGAAGTTTCGTCTCTAGTTTTCCAAGAATCTTCTCCACACACTGTCCCAATTACAGTCCCAAACCTAACCATGGCGGCACAAGGAGGTGGTGCTCCTGGAGGCGGTCAAGTACCAGTTCCCAGAATTTTTTCCAAAGTGGCCGCTAGATATGCTCCCCTAGTTCTTCATGTTCCTCTTCATGATCTCCCTGAGAATTATATGAAGAGCCTCCCAAAATTTACAGGGGAGGGTGATTTAACTGCACAAGAACATATCAACTTTTTCGATCAATTTGCAGATATACTTGGAATAGAACATGAAGATGTTTATTCTAGATTACTTGTGCAAACTTTTGAAGGACAGGTGAGAACTTGGTTCCGATCTTTACCAGTTGGATCATTAAGATCTTATGAAGAGCTCGAGAGTGAATTCATCAGACAATGGGGTGAGAGAAAATATCACCTCTACTATCTAACCGAATTCGGAGCCCTAAAAAAGAAAAATTCTGAGTCAGTGTTGGAATTCACACAAAGATTTAATAAATTATACAATAAAATTCCAGCTGAAGTTAAACCTTCACAACCTTCAGCCAAAGTAACTTATGTTGGTGCTTTTGATCCTGACTTTGCTTTACTATTAAGGGAGAGAATATCATTAGATCTCCCTAAAATGCAAGATGATGCAGTTGAAATTGAATCTAATATGATGGCATCAGGAAAGCTTAAAGCAAAGACAGAAAATGTAAATAAAGAAAATAAAAAATTTAAAGAACAAGGTGGACCTTCAGGGTCAAGAAACTCTGTTGGAGATAGAATAGATGAGATGGCTAGGGTCATCCAACAACTCTAAATTTTTTTTTCAAAAATGGAGTTAGAAAAACCTAGAAGGGATAATTTTCCCAGAAAAGATTTCCGAAAAAATCCCGAACCACAAGGACCACATAAAATGATAAAAAATGAAGATCAAAAAATTCAAGCACCCTTTAAGAGTGAAGATTATATCGGAGAAGAATATTTTCGTGAGTTTGAAGGATTGGACGAAGATATTAGTAATCTTGGTGATGATAATAGGTATCCTTATTTATCTAGACAGGATTATGAAGCATCTTTGATTAAGGAAAGTAAATCAGAAGATAAGGTTAGTAATAATGCCACTGATGATCATACATATCAAAGTGTTGCAGATGATATTATTGCTGATTTGCAGGGAAGATATAATCTGAGACCGAGAAATAAAAATCTTCCTAATGTTCAAACGAAAAAGGTTTTTCTTAGAATGATACTAATGAGGAATACCCAAAAGTTGCAGATAAACAATCTGCAAAAAGAAATATAACAGATAACCCTGTACAATTAGAGCCAGTAGGAACTACACCTGTAAATACACAAACTCCGATAAAAGAAAATAAGGTTACATCACAACGTAAAACTGAGAAAAAGGTTATGGAAGCCCCACACATTGAAAATGGCAAGGCCATAGGCAATTTTAACTTGGAAAACGAAATAAGAAAGATCAAAATTCCTATCCCCCTTGTCGAATTAGCCAAAAATCCAGTATACCGAAAACAAATAGCTAAAATGATCAATTTTTCTGAAAAGGAAAGTCAGGCCGACACAATTAACTTAGAAGATGATAAACCTATCATAGTTTTCGGTCCGCACGTAGAAGGGGAAAAAGATACAGTGGCTCCTTTGTATATCACACTTACTATTTTTTATCACCTTTTATACAACTGTATGTTGGATTCTGGAGCTTCACATAATGTCATGCCTAAAGCAATAATGGATAAACTTGGTATAGAAGTCACTAGACCCTATGGTGATTTGTATTCTTTTGATTCTAGGAGAGTTAAATGCATAGGGATGATTAAAGACCTAGTGGTTAACTTGGCCCAGATACCCTCTAAAAGCATCCTTATGGATGTGGTAGTTGCATATATTCCCCCAAAATATGAAATGATACTATCTAGATCATGGGGTGCTAAGCTTGGAGGATCCATCTAGTTAGATATGACATATGCTACAATCCCTATTTTTGGAGGACAATGCACTCGTCTATACAGGGAAACTCGGATGGCGTTCACTGTGAGTGACCCAAAAAATCCTAAAAATCACCCAGTGTATATCGCAGATCAAGATTTAGGGAACTGTATATTATCGTTAGATGATGATTTTGAGATAGATGTAGATGATAAAGATACAAAATAAAAAATTCAAAAAAATGAAATAAAAGAAAATGTATATAATACTGGTACATGGAAAATGTTTTTCGATGGCGCTTCCTCCTATCTTGGAGCTGGGGTTGGAGTACTCCTTATTGCTCCTGATGATCAATTTGTAATTCCTTTTTCTTATAGGCTCTCGTGGTATATAGACTGTACAAATAATGTATGTGGATATGAGGCTTTAGTACTCGGTTTAGAAGCTGCAAGAAAAATGAAAATTAAAAATATTGAAGTCTTTGGTGATGCTGAATTAATCATAAAACAAGTAAATCGGAAATATCAAGCTAAACATCCTAGATTAAGGTCTTATAGAAATTGTGTATGGGATTTAATTGAGAATTTCTTCACTTCTGTGAATTTTTATTTTGTCCCTAGATCCAAAAACCAACAGGCCGATGCTTTGGCTAAAGATGCATCAACGTTTATCCCCCCAACAGATTTTAATTTAAAATACCATATTCAAATGGGACATCGTCCTTCCATACCTGATAATGTACAACATTGGCAAGTGTTCGAAGACGATGAACAACTTAGAAAATTTCTTGAATCTTTAGAAGAGTTTTCAGAAACATATAATGATCAGGAGAATCAAAATGATCTTATTTGGATCATGCAGGAAGGTGAAGATGCAAAAGAGTTTCATGATAAAATAGCTAATCATCGGATGCTCGTTTTAAAAAATAATCAAATCCCCAAAGGTTTGATACCTTTGGAAAGACTCTTTAATAAAGATGACATTCCTTCTAAAACTACTCTACAACCTCAACCAGAAGAGGTTGAAGACTGTAACATAGGAACTGTAGATAATCCCAAAATGGTTAAGTTATCTAAATTTTTGTCTGTAGAAAATAAAARCAAATATACAGAATTGTTGAAAAAATATAAAGATGTGTTTGCATGGTCATAYGAAGATTTGMAAACATATGATACCTCGGTGATAGAACACAAAATACCACTTAAAYCGGGTGTCAAACCTTTCAAGCAAAAAATCAGACAATTTAACCCGATCTTATTACCTGTCATTGAGAAAGAAGYGAAACAACTTTTAGACGCTAAGATTATTGTTCCCTTAAGATATTCTGACTSGGTTGCTAATCTAGTACCAGTGAGAAAGAAAAATGGGGAAATCAGATTATGCGTTGACTTTAGAAATTTAAATAAATCTTCTCTTAAAGACAACTATCCTTTACCAAAAATGGATCACGTTCTGGAGAAARYAGTTGGGGCTACTAGGATGTCCATGATTGATGGCTTTTCAGGATATAATCAAATTGCTGTTAGTGAGCCTGATAAGGAAAAAACTGCATTCACCACTCCTTGGGGTACATTTATGTATGATAAAATGCCATTTGGACTAATGAATGCAGGAGCCACTTTTCAACGAGCAATGGATATTGCTTTTGTCGGCGAATGAGATAAGTTTGTAGTTATATATCTGGACGACCTCACTGTTTTTTCGAAATCAGATGAAGAACATATCATTCATTTAAAACAAACTTTTGAAAAATGTCGTAGGTATGTTCTTTCATTAAATCCTAAAAAATCTCATTTCGCCATGCAGGAAGGCAAGTTGTTAGGTCATATAGTATCCCGAGATGGTATCAGAATCGATCCTAAGAGAGTAGAGGCCATAGAAACATTAGCTATTCCTAGAAATGTTAAAGAGATTCAATCTTTTTTAGGAAAAATAAACTTTTTGAGAAGATTTGTTCCTAACTTTGTTGAGATTGTTAAACTGATTACAGATATGCTCAGGAAGAACAATGAAGTTAAGTGGACAACAGAGGCAAAGGCATCCTTTTCCCACTTTAAAAAAGTTATAAGTGAGGCTCCGGTACTAGCAAGTCCAGATTATCTTAAGGAGTTCTTCATTTTTTCATTTGCTTCAGAACATACGCTGGCTGTTGTTCTCCTCCAGAAGAATGAAGAAGGTTTTGAGCAACCCATCGCCTTTTTCAGTAAAAGCCTCCGAGACGCTAAGATTAAATACAATATAATGGAAAATAAATCTTACTCAATGGTTAAAGCATTGAAGGCTTTTAGAACGTATGTATTACATTCCAAAATCATTGCATATGTACCTACCAGCGCTGTAAAGGATATCTTAGTACAAGCAGACAGTGACGGTAAGAGGGGTAGATGGCTTGCAAAAATTCAGGAATTTGACTTGGAGGTTAAACCAACTAAATTAGTGAAAGGACAGTGTTTAGCTAGACTGCTAGCTGAATCTAATTTTCGGGCTCTTGGAATGAACAATGCTCAAGAGGAAGAAGGATGGATAGATATGAATGAAATCGATGATCAAATAATTGAAAACAAGATTGAGGACAAATTCATTTTGTCTGATTGGTATAAATATATAGTAACATATCTTTTAACTTTGAAATGTCTAGATGAATTGTCATCTTCCAAAGCTAGAACATTGAAACTGCATGCAGTTAAATATTGCATTTCTGAGAAAAAATTATACTGGAAAGACCTGCTTGGTTTCCTCTTAGTTTTCCTGGTTGAATCAGAGACAGAGGAAGTTATCAGTCAGTTTCATGAAGGGGTCTGTGGAGGTCATCATGCTTGGAGAGCAACGACATATAAAATTTTAAGGGTTGGTTATTACTGGCCCAAAATTTTCCCTGATGTAAATGCTAAGGTAAGGGCTTGTAACCCTTGTCAATTTTTCTCTAGAAAACATAAGTTACCAGCTATGTCGTTAGTACCAGTCAAAACAGAAGCTCCTTTCCAGCAATGGGGGCTTGATTTCATAGGTGAGATAAATCCACATTCAAGCACCCAACATAGGTGGATTCTCACTGCCATAGATTATTTCACCAAGTGGGTGGAGGCGATCCCTACCAGGAAAGCCACTGATTCAGTGGTTATAGAATTTTTGGAAGAGAATATATTGGCAAGATTTGGATGTCCTAGAAAGATAGTAACAGATAACGCTCAGGCTTTCAAGTCAATGGCAATGATCAATTTTTGTCAAAAATATAACATTATACTAGGACATTCCACAACATATTATCCACAAGGAAACGGTCTGGCTGAATCTTCTAATAAGAGTTTGATCAACATAACTAAGAAAGTCTTAAATGAAAATAAAAGATCTTGGCACTTACATTTAAAGTATGATTTATGGGCAAATCGAATAGGAATGAAGAAATCTATTGGTACTTCACCATTTCAAATGGTTTATGGCACATATGTAGTATTTCCCATAAACTTAGCACTTCTTGTGATGAAACTGTGGCAGGATGAGAAGGAAGAACCCAATCCTCTCACTAGGAGAATAAACCAGCTGATTGAAGTTCAACAACACAGGGATGTGATAGATGAAAAACTACAGAAGTACCAGGATAATATGAAGCTGCTATTTGATCACAAGGCCAAGAACAAAAACTTTCTTCCAGGAGATCTAGTTCTGAGGTGGGATGCTCGAAAGGAAGATTTGGGAAAAAATGGTAAATTTGATCACATCTGGTATGGACCCTTTAAAATATCATCTTCTGAAGGTAAAAATTCTTTTCTACTGAAAAATTTAGATGGTAAGATCCTAAATTCTCCTGTTAATGCATGATTCTTAAATCATTACATTAAAAAAAAAAAAAAATTGTACATACCGGTTTCTTTCTCAAATTATTAAAAAATTATTTTGTCAAAATTAAAAAATTTGTAAATAAATAAATTTAATCCACAGAGTTATTTTTGAAATTATATCTGAGGTATTCTGGTTTTACATTGTTGAAAATTTTCCTTTAAATACCCTCAGTATTATCTTTTAGAAACTTGTATCTGAGTTGAAAAAATCTTGTATTGACTTTGAAAATCATCAAATGATTGAATTCAATCAGGTCAGTTTTCATGTTTTTCTCTCTGACTAAAAATGGTTAGTTTTGAGATCAACTCTGAATATCTTAAGTTGTTTAATAGTTTGTTTGAACTTTTAAGCTTGCTCAAAAGAAGATCCCTTGAAAATATTTCTCCCTCTTTCTCTACAGACTAAGGAGGTTTTGAAGGTTGAGAAAAATTGGTCTAGAATAATCAAAACAAGTTGACAAACCGTTATGATAAAATTTTACACAGATCACCAACCCTGATATATTAAATATCACTGATTTCCCCCGCTTCGTAAGCATGAGCTAACTATAAGACAGATGGTGAAAGGAAATTCATAATTGATTGCCCCCATCTAGTCATACAGACGATGAAAGGAAATTCATTTAAATGATTTCCCTCGTCTAAAAATAAAAAATAGATAACTTCACCGGGGTACTGAACAGGCCTGCTGGCAGTGAAGCAATGTCTAAACATGAAATAAGCATTCGAAGCAGTGAAAGGAAATTCAGTAAAAAGGGACAGATAACTTCACCGGGGTACTGAACAGGCCTGCTGGCAGTGAAGCAATATCTGAGGTATCTGTAAAGTTGTCATACTTATCTATAACTCTATTCTAGTTATCAATTTTTCAAAAACTGGATATTCGTCTTAAGTCAAATAGAGCTTCCCAGTTTTAAAATTTTGAATTTTATTTCGATTTATGCAAGATGAAATGTTCAATAATCTGTTGAGCTTCTAAATATTGTTCTAATCATCTCAATACAAACTCAATTTTGGAATGAAAAGGAGAATTTTGAAAAAGACTATATCTGAATTTCAAATAAGTGATAAGTTTTGAAAATGTTTTCAAAGACCGTAGGTGTTATCTTTTCTTACTCCTTGATCAGTTTATCAGAAATAAACTCTTGAACCCATTACCCAATGAAGGCATTGAGTCTGCATGTTCTCCTCATCCCGCAGGGAGACGAGGTCCCCAGTTGGAGCCTATGTTGAAACAGACCTTGAATTTTTTATCTTGAGGGTAGAAAATTTGTATTTTTGAAGTCTTTGTATTTTCCAAATTTCCTAAAACAAGAATTTCATCACTGATAAATTCACGATGCTTTTAATTATTTACTTTTGGACAAAAAATGGAAAAAAATCAAAATAAACATAAGTTTTCAAACACTTTTTCAAATGATCTTTTAAACGAACAGTAATGTTAAAAACTTAAGGACTTTTAATTTACATCGGGATATCGGGATTCAGAGTTTTGAATGAACAAATGTTCAACGCAAATTGAATAGCGAAATCCCGATTCCCGATTTCCCAATACATTAATCCTTAATTAAAAAATCATTTACATAAATCAGAATTAAAAAGGGTTTAAACTTTAAGTTAATCTCATCGCAAAATCGGAATTCGCGATTTTGTGAGAACAAAGAAACTTGTCATCGTATTTTCCGACTTCCCGATTTTGCGATACAGTCAATCCTTAAGTGAAGTTTGGAATTAATCTAATTATTGTTAAGCATGATTAAGAGTAAATAATCATATCGGGATACCAGGATTCGCGGTTTTGTGAGCAGCAGTTTTCATGACATTGGATTTCCCGATTTCCCGATCCCCGATTCCCCGATTAATGAAATCTCGAAAAGGTTTAATCTGGATTAGTTAAGATAATAAAAATGTTTTAACTTAAATAATAAATCACGATTTCGGCAATCGGGGTTCTTCGATAACTTGTTTCCTTGGCATCAAAAATTCCGAAACTCCGATAAGAATGTTTTCAAATTCAATTTAAGATTAACACAAATTAATCATTCTTAGAAACAAGGTTTAAGGTATAAACTTTTGATAAATGATCTTTAATACGGTAATTGTCCAATTTGGTAAGTTTCTTTTATATTTCAAAATACTGGGAAAACTCAAGTACAAACATTAAATGTATATCTTCGGGAATATATTTTGTATTAAGAGCCTTAAATTCATAACATAGGTACAAATCTCAATGCTTTAACGATATATTCGAAGTAAATTTTGAAATGTCTACATTATCATTTCGAAGGTAAATTCCACTCTGTTACAGGTTTTCAAGTGAACACAGAGCTATGGCACCCAAAAAGGCTTGAAAGAAAAATGAAGAGAAACCAGAAGGTGATATTATTTCAGACACTACAACATCTGGGGTACACTCTGTCAAGTCATGGAATGGAATTTCTGAAATACTAGAAGATGAGCTGAAGTATGCGGCCACTGATTCGGATAATCACCTCCGAGATATCGCCGAGACTGAGCTTCATAAGGTTGCTGCACGGCCGAGACTTGTTTCATATACCGATATGATCGCCTGGGCACTGGATAAAGTAGATGTTCCGACCATAAGTATTTTGAATGAGCAAGGAGTTGTTATCGGCTCATTCAGGCCTGAACATATCCAAGTAATGTATAAGCTCTCGCTCGATTATAGACACACTTATAATTCTGAGTTTGTAGCCGCATTTCAAAAAAAGGAGTGCATTGAAGGTGGCCAAACATACCCTGACATGATAAGAGGATGGGCTAGAGATGAAAACAAGTTTAGGGCTGATATACATGGAATTTATGCCACAACTTCCTTAAATGAATATATGGTGTATGTAGTAATGATGTTATGTAGACTTTTTGGGAGAAAGGATCCTTTTCACTTTAATGCAGACTGGACACCTTTCTTAGAGGAAGTTTCAGAGAGACGCAGTTTTAATTGGCACAAAATTCTGTCAAATAACCTTACATCAGAGGTTATGAATTACAAAACAACTAGGTCAAAAGGACAACCAATATCTTTTTATATGTCAGCTTATATCATGGATGCCATTTGTTTTATGACTCCCTTCCCATTAATGAATTGGAGTTGGAATATTTATTGCTCAAATCCTGTTCACAAGTACCACTCAGCTCTTTGGGAAGAAAATGCAAAAAATGATTTTTATGAGGTTTGCCATTATGTAATTATCCCTCTACACCAAATATTCTTCGGATGCAAACCTCCTCTCATTTCAAATACCATCATAGAAAACCTCAAGTCAGTTGCTGACTGGTTCATTGAAGAAAATTTCTCCTATGTTAGGGTTTATGCATGTTCTATTCCGCCTCATGCACTCCCAAAAATTTTACCAGACAGGTTGATATGTAGATAAGTGGCTTATCAGCTAGTCAATGGTGGTATTTGGCTAGAATTAAAAGCTCATCAGAAAAAGGCATGGCCATATTTTCCTGTTTACCTAGGAAAAAATGTTCTATTAAAAATAGGCCATTCTAAGGCAGAAGCCGAGTCGATGAATGAAGTGAAATTAACAAATATAGAGCACAGGAAACACGACCCATACCAAATAATCAGTCGGCATTTCACACAGTGTAATTTAAAAGCTTATGAACATGAAGTTTCAGTTTATGATGATGTTTTCAGAAATGTCAAATCTTATGAGGAAGTACAGAGTAGAGTGCAAGCCTTGTCACCTGATGCATAGGTGGGGTTTTCATCTTTTCAAAGAAATAGATGACAATGTCTGCCAAAGATTTTGCAAGGCAAAATGTCAACTTCATCGCAAGAGCAAGAAACAATTCCTCCTGGGTTTCAAACCATTATTCAGGATAAGTCAAGTGACAAAGGTAAATTGAAAGAGTCTGAGATACCTCCTCAGAATATAGAGGCTTCTCAGATAGAAAAACCAGAAACAAAAAAAGGAAAAGGAATAGAAACAAGTCCAATAATCCTAGATGATATTCTAGAAATTGTTGGAGGAACAATTTCAAAGGAGCTTGGCAGCCCTATTACAACATTGACCCCACTACAGTCTACTTTAAGAACCCCTCGTGAAGGAGTTCTATATGTAAGTGACTTAGAGCCAATTACCAGAGATGAAATCCCTTCATCCGATTATTTTTTCAGTAAAAAACGAAGAGTTGTCTTGAAACAGGAATTACATCCTGTAGGAGAAAGAACGATAAAAAAACATAAGATTATCATTGATGGAAAGAAGCTAAATGAAGGAGAATTCGCTACAGATCTAGCAGGAACCATGGGTGCTATAGCATCAACCAACATGTATTCTGTAGGAAATCTAACCACTATGCTGGAGCAAAAGGATCGGGAAATATTGCAGCTACAAGACAGATTAAAGGAAAATGAAAAAATCATTGGTCGGGGAATACAAAAAGGTCTAGAACAAGCTAGATTGTAACATCCCACTCTGGCGCACTGACAAAACTTATTCTTTGAGGACACTTGCTCGCAAGTGATCTGGATTTTTATGATGATGAACCACTTAATCTTGATGACGATGCGTTATGATTGATGACAGGATGTTTTACTATTGCTGTATACAGGTTCTATTGACTCAGTTTATTTGAGTGTGCAGGGTTTTTGACCTGGAGGATGTCGAGGCATCGACGGAACCCTTGGACTCCGGATTGAGTCAGGGAGTGTGATATTGAGTTGATTTATTTACCATGATATTTATTGATTTGATGATATGTTGTTGACATGTTCTGACATGATGGTTGATGATGCAGGCTGACGATATCTTGCCAACCAGACTCACATATGGAATAAAGGGGCCACACACGAGTTCCAGAGAGATTGAGGGAGAGGTGTGGACAACAGCCCTGCCACAGCCTACTAGCACTCCCGTCGTGGCTCGAACTGTAGGTTAACGATTACCTAGTTCGAGAGGATCCACGATGCCGTGAGGGCAGACTGCGACAGTCGCTCACGATGACTCTAAGGGGCGCGCAATAAGGTAGGGGCATTATTCCTTAGAGCCCTTAGTCTCCCAAAAGTTCACCTGGCGGAGTGTTGACTCCAGGGTTTATAGAGTCTACCAATCCGTCAAGTCGGTGAGTGGCACCCTTGGAGCACGTGGTGCATCCTGAAGGGCATGTCGCACAACAAAAGCAAACGAGGCGAGTGGCACCCTTGGAGCACGTAGTGCGTCCTGAAGGGCACGTCGCATGGATGATGAAGATGAGACAACCTAGATGACCCTAAGACCTTAACGCCTGATAAAATTATTAAAACGACTCCCCTAATTAAATTGTCTCCCTGTTCAAATCAAAACCTAAATTAAAACATCTCTAAGATAAATTTTGACAAGCCCTAAGAAAAGATCCTACAAAATTAAACCTAGGGAGTAAACTAAAACCCTCCTAGGTGTTAATTAAAGTCTTCTTAAAATTAAAGGGGGTAAAGTAATGAGGGAAATAAATTAAGTGAAACCCATGGCTTTTAAATGATAAAGAAGAAATAAAATTTATTAAAGTATGGGAGTATAAAAGCTAGGAATTTAAAAATATATTGAAAAGATTAAAAACCACAATTATCTTTTGGGGTTTAACAAAAAAAATAATAAATAAATAAAATATATATATATATATAAAATAATAATAAAAGAGAGGAAAAAAAAAATAGAAATGAGGAAACTTGTATAAAAGAAACTTAATAATGGAAAGTAGGAGACATAGGGCAAAAAGCGAAAAGGAATCAGCATTTAAGAGTTACTAAAAATCAGCAACTTCATTTAGGAAAGTTATTAAAAGCATGAGAGAGGATCTAGGAACCCTAGGAGTAATTTAAGGAGCGATTTTGGGGGGAGTGAGGGATTTGAGTCTTTTAGTTATTAAAAAGAAATTAATTTTGGAGAACCATAGGGATCAGTGACACTTAGACGACAGATAATGTTTAGAGGTTTGTCATTAAAAAAATTAATTAAATAATGATTTAGGAAAGTAGGTGGGTCTCAAATTTCTATAAAAGAAGGGGAAAGGAAGGAAGAAGGGGAGGAACGGTTAGCGTAACGTTACGCTGCCAAATTGTGGCTTGACGGATTGCTTGTGAGGAGTTGGGTTTATCTCAGCTGTGTTGGAGTGGTAGCTCAACCGCGGAGGCGAGCTGAGAAGCTAGTCTTATCTCTGGTTCTTGTGTGGCCCCTTTGCGGCTCGGGGGGCTAAGGGGGAAGTAGAGTACCCCTAGCGTTTGGCTGGGAGGTACCGGTGAGCCTTCTACGGTCGGCAAGCGGGACGTGGCACGGAGCACGGGATGCGACACAGAGTGTGGGACGTCTTCCGACGCGGGCGTAAGGCAACGGTATTATTTTAATTGGTGAAGTAGAAAACATTTTTGTATTCGGCAAATTTCGTTTCAGCAATGTTATTGTGAGTTGTTCTGGCAAGTTTCGACAAATTTAATGTTATTGATGCTGATATTGTGAGATTGTTCTGGCATTTTTTTTATTCGACAATTTCGTTTCATCCATGTTATTGTGAGTTGTTCTGGCAAATTTTGGCAAATTTAATGTTATTGATGCTGATATTGTGAGATTGCTCTGGCATTTTTGTATTCGGCAATTCGTTCCAGCTATGTTATTGTGAGATGGTTCTGGAATTTGTCTGAGATTGTTATCGCTGCCTTCTGGCCATGAGAAGAATGTATGTGTTGGGCATTTTTGGCCACTGTTCATAGGGACAGTCATGATTTGCGTTTTCCATTTCGTTTTGGACGTTTTTGGCCACTGTCCATAGGGACAGTTATGATTTGCGTTTTCCATTTTGTTTTTGAGCGTTTTTGGCCACTGTGCATAGGGACAATCATGATTTGCGTTTTCCATTTCGTTTTGGGTGTTTTTGGCCACTGTGCATAGGGACAGTCATGATTTGCATTTTCCATTTCGTTTTTGGGCATTTTTGCCACTGTGCGTAGGGATAGTTATGATTTGCGTTTTCCCTTTCATTTTTGGGCATTTTGCCACCGTGCATAGGGACAGTTATGACTGCGTTTCCATTTTGTTTTATTTCTGGTGCGTCTCCATTAACCCTTGCCTGTCAGATCGTAGATGCCACGGGTTAGTGATTACTGCCCAGTAAGCTTGATTGCCTTTAAAGTTTGCTTGGAATTACCGTTTATAAATTCGTATTTGTAATGTGTTGTTGAAATACGAATATGGATTCTTGTTATCTAAAACTAAAGATTATCATTATAAGTATAAATTGAATTTTATATTAAAAAAAAAAGGAAAATAAAAATTTGATATTCTCGATTATTAGATTGGAATTTGAGTTCTTATATATTTACAAAAATTGGTATTACAAACTCAGAATTGCCTAAATTTTTCTAAATTGCGATAAAAACAATACTGCATGTTACCGTGTGGTGTAAAAGTAATATCACAAGCTGTTTTATGCGGATGCATTGATTCTTCTCAATTTGTTGTGAAAAAAAATAGGTATAAAATAATGCATCGTACACCAGTCGGTTTACTTGTGTCAAAACGTTACATGGCAGACTGTTGTAAGCAATGGTATTTACAGATTTACCTTTCCAGAAGCAAATTGAAAAATATATATAATATAATACTTCAATCTGTTATTATATGAAGGGTAAAAAGAAGTCTTTATCTAAATGATTAGAAAGGAATTATCTATATAATGACCTTTAATTTAACGTTAATTATAAGTATGGCCATTTTATTATTGTTAATTTATCATTTCAGATCTTGCCCTTTTTCGTTTTAGAATTGGTCTTAATAGGTATTGCCATTTCTAAGTATGATGTTAATTGAATTTCCATTATGATGTTATTTACAAATGGGATGAAATTCTAAGTATGATGTAGATGGTTAGTTTCATTATGATGTTGTTTATAACTATGATGTTACTATGCCATTGAAAAAGGATGATACTCATCATTATGAGGTCATCCTTGAATGATGTTGCCTTAAACCCTTGTCATGTTTAAACATTGTACTTATTATATGTGTGGTCATTGATTAGGATGTTACTTGTTACTTTTAGTTACAAATATGATGTTAGTTTGGTATATTTACAATATGGTAGGGGTTGGTCTCTTAGTGGAAGGTGCACTAACATTTTACTGTTGATCAATGTAAATGTAATACCCCCGCCTTGGAAAAGTGCTATGTAGTCTTGATAACTCAGGAGCGTAAGGACGTTGTATTTGTTTATATTAATGTGGTAGTATAATGAATATGGAGGATGATTCAGTATAATGACATAAATTATTTTATAATTTCAACACAAGGGGTAAGGCCCTTAAACTAAGGGCAATAATTCAATTAGAACTACCTTATAACTAATGTACTTGTGCTTAATAAAATCAATGGAGAATTTGGCTAGTAATCAATCACGAATGAGTCTTAGTCATTGCCTTGTCATAAATTTTAACGGTCGGCGTCTAAGTCCTTGTTTTGTGCCTTCTGTAGAAGACGTGGTCGCTCTTCGCCTACGGCTGCGTTGGGTTGTAAAAATTTGTTGATTGGTCTGTTTGTGTCGGGCGGGATATAGACACCTTTGGTAGCCTTAGCATATGGGTCTGTGTGTATTTTTCTGTGTAAAGGATCCAGTGCCGTATCAGGAGTCTCGGGCCCTTTAAAGGCAGGGTTCCACTCTTGCGACACACCTGACGGGTTACTAGTTTCTGCCTGAGCAGTCGGCCAGGAGCCGGTCTAATCTTCTTTCGAGAAGACATAAGACTAAAAGCCCTGCTTTTCTATGCAGAAATAGTAAACTCTACTGATGGATTCTTCCTTTTGTGACCGTACTGTACTTCACACCTGGTGTCGTTTACTGCTTACAGCTGATAGTTGTACACCTTATGTCTAGGGGAATTTTACTTACTGTCACTGTGATTGTCGGGGTCGTCTGGTTGTGTTCGTCTCACTTGCGTCTTGTTCTAGGTCGGGTTACTAGTTTCTGCCTAAGCAGTCGGCCAGGAGCTGGTCTAATCTTCTTTCGAGAAGACATAAGACTAAACGCCCTGCTTTCCTGTGCAGAAATAGTAACCCTAACACCCGGGAGTCTTCCTTCTATGGTCTTACTATGCACCCCCAGTATGTCTTAATGATTGTGTCGTGCGTTGTTTGCCTATGGTCGTATTTGTTGCAGTTTCTCGTTGAGGCCTTCAGTCTTCTTGTGCTGAACTTCGTGGTTGCGTCTTGTTGGTTGTCGAGTGGCGTCATATAGTTAAGTGTGTTGTGACTTCTACACGTGCGCACACACCTTAAAGAAAAACAAAATTCACCTGTTACTAGAATGGTTGTCGTAACGAGGAGGTCGTTACATATGGTATCAGAGCGGGTTCAACCCGCGACTTGGGATTCGCTACGGCTTCCGTTGACATGATTGTATTTGATTATTCTGTTGTTGATTGAGATGATTGTGTGTGCGCAGGTAACCATGGTTAGAGGACACCGTGAAGGCAGACGACGGGGTGCTAGGGGAGGAGGCGTGATGCCTCCATCCGCATCCACGCCTGAGGGGTCTAACCCCCAGGGAGGCGAGCAGGTCCTTGGACAGGAGCAGATCGTAGTTGTCGATGTTGTGGGGATGATGAGATCCTTCCAGCGCATGTCTGAAGCGTTGATCAGTAGATTGGACAGAGATGAGGCTAGGGCGCCGACACCTGCTGAGGTTCCACCGCGTGCACCGGCCGTGACAGGTAGCATTCACCGTGAACTCGAGAAGGTAAAATTTCCCGAGTTCTTTGGTGCCCCGGACGGCGCAGCCACCGAGGCATGGTTGGAGAATATGGCGATGTGCTTCGCACTTTGCGATTATATCTCCAACATGAAGGTCCTCATGGCGGTCTTTCAACTAAAGGGGAGCGCTCTTCTATGGTGGAAGATGCTCCTACCGCAGCTGAACATGGCCGTCGAAGACGTGTCATGGGAACTGTTCGAGGAACGGTTCCGAGAAAGGTATCTTTCAGAGGAATTCATTGAGTGTTAGCTCAATGAGTTCAATGCATTACGACGGGGAGGTCGTACAGTGCCCGAGTACGAGGCATGTTTTATGGAGCTACTCCGGTATGCTCCGCATCTGAACACTGAGAAGCTCAAGGTCAACAGGTTCATGTTTGGCCTTAATGACAGCCTGCATGCGAAAGTTAGGATCTTGATGCCTCAAACCTTGCATGATGCTGTCCAAAAGGCCCTCATAGAAGAGGAGGATCTTATCAGCGGGGGTCAGACTAGGACTCCATCGAGACCAGCAGGGCAGGGTTCCGCTGGTACACCACAGCATCAGACACCGGTGAGACATACGCTGGGATATCGTGGCTTCTAGAGGGGATCCAAGTTCACTACACCTCGACGAATGCCACCTCAGCAGCGGACACCTTACCAAGGACCATAGTAGCAACAACAACGTCGCCCGCAGCAGCAGCAGTTTTCCGCAGAACAGACCAGGGTTTCAGGCCGGTGGGCAGTCATCTTCTACTTCAGGTACCAGGACTACTGGGCCGAAGAAGGGGTGTTGGACGTGTTGGGAGCTACACTACCAGCACGATTGTCCTGTGGAGAGGACTAGAGCGTCCGGATCAGCCAGACCTGCTATAGTGGGAGATAAGGACAAGGCCCATCAGATTCACGCAGCGGTGAATAACCGCCAGGCAGAGCACCAATCGACTGTGCTCGAGACGACAGGTACTGTCACTGACTAGACCCTTAGTATTTTGATAGACCCAGGTGCTATTGAGAGTTTCATTTCTGGTGCAGCGCTAAAAAGGATTAAGGTAAAGGTAGTCGAACAGGATGAGTTTAGCTTTGTAGAGATGGCTTCTGGAGCCAAACAGAAGTTTGGAGGGAAGGTTACAGGCTGTGCCCTTAACCTGGGAGAGTTTGTCACGAGGGTCAACTTGTACGTCACGATATTAGGATCTTATGACATTGTGATCGGCATGGACTGGTTGGAATCGCATGAGGCGATACTCAACTGTAAGACAAAATGGTTGAGCTTAGTCGATGATGAAGGACAGAGACGTGTGATAGTAGGACGGAACTAGGGAGTATCCCTGAGGTTCGTCTCTTCCTTACAGTTACGGAAGAGTATGCGCAAGGGGTGCAATCTTTATGTGATCCTTACACTAAACGAAAAGGGAGTAGCCGAAGGTCTAGAACACCTTCCGGTGGTGAAGGCGTTTGTGGACGTATTTCCAGAGGAGTTGCCTGGGATGCCGCGAGAAAGAGAATTGGAGTTTACTATAGACCTGAAACCAGGGACTGAACCGGTAGCGAGAATGCCTTATCGGATGTCGACCCCGGAGTTGCAAGAGTTAAAAATGAAATTTAAGGAGTTGTTGGACCTGGGACTGATACGTCCTAGTGTGTCACCGTGGGGTGCACCCGTTATTTTCATTCGGAAGAAGGACGGATCGTGGAGGCTTTGCATCGACTATCGTCAACTGAACAAGGCTACGATCAAGAATCAGTACCCCTTACCAAGAATTGACGATCTGTTTGATCAAATGAAGGGTGCGACGGTGTTCTCTAAGATCGATTTGTGATCAGGGTATCACCAGTTACAGATCAAGGAGGATGACGTCCCTAAGACCACCTTTAAGATGAGATTTGGACATTACGAATTTACTGTTTTACCGTTTGGACTGACAAACGCCCCAGGGGTATTTATGAGCTTGATGAACGGGGTGTTCCTTGAGTACTTGGACAAGTTCGTCCAAGTATTCATTGACGATATTCTGATCTACTCTCGGACGACGGAGGAGCATGAGGAGCACTTGCGCTTGGTACTACAGTGTTTGCGAGAGCACAAATTATATGGGAAGTTGTCCAAATGCTCTTTTTATCAATCGAGGATTCACTACTTAGGGCATGTCATCTCTGGCGAAGGTATCGCCATGGATCCAACCAATGTTGAGGCTATTATGGAATGGCCTGCGTCGATGAATGTCATAGAAGTGCGTAGCTTTATGGGTTTAGCAGGATACTATCGACAGTTTGTCGAAGGATTTTCAAGGATAGCAAATCCGATCACGGAATTGAAGAAGAAAAACAAGAAGTTTGTGTGGACAGAGAAATGCACGGAAGCATTTAGGAGGCTTAAGGAGTTGTTGACAATAGCGTCGATACTAAAGGTCCCTGACATGGATGCAGACTTCTTGGTATGCACTGACGCATCCAAGGAAGGGTTAGGCGGGGTCCTGATGCAGGACGAACGAGTGATTGCTTACATTTCGAGGAAACTACGAAGGCATGAGGAAAACTACGCGACGCATGATTTTGAGTTATTAGCCATAGTATATGCCTTAAAGGTATGGAGACACTACCTTGTTGGATGAAAATTCAAATTAAAGACTGATCATTGTGGATTACAACACATTTTTACTCAAAGCGACCTGACGTGCGACAACGATGTTGGTCGGAATTGCTTAGCGAGTACGACTTCGAGATTACTTACATAAAGGGAACAGTGAACCACGTGGTAGATGCTTTGAGTTGGAGGCCACGCATCTTTTCGGTGTTTCCTCTTCAAACGAAGCTACGTGAGAAGATTCTCACTTTATAGCGTGACGATGACTAGTACAAAGAAGTCGAGGATTTTATTGGACAAAACACTATGATGGTGCCACGATTTGAGGGATATTCTTTTGATAGCGATGGTTTATTGAGGTTTAGAGGTCGGATTTACATACCGCCAATCGACGAGTTGAGGATGTTGATCCTGAGCGAGGCTCATAATGCAGTTTACATGGCTCACCCGGGAGTTACGAAGATGAGGGCAGACCTTAAGCCCTTGTTCTTCTGGAAAGGAATGAAGGCCGACATAGTCAACTTTGTGGCTAGATGTCTCGAGTGTCAGTAGGTAAAGGCTGAACATAGACACCCAGCGGGATTACTTCAACCACATGCCTTTCCGGAATCGAAATGGGAAGTCATTTCGATGGATTTTATTGTTGGATTTCCACTGATGGCAAGGAGACACGACTCGATTTTTGTAGTAGTAGACACTCTGACAAAGAGTGCTCACTTTATTTCGGTGCGTACGATGTATCAGGCACCTGACATAGCGAGAGTTTTCATCAGTGAGATTGTGAGGCTGCATGGTGTTCCTAAGAAGATTATATCTGATCGAGGATCGGTGTTTACCAGACGATTTTGGACGAGTTTCCAAGAGGCCTTGGGAACCCAACTTAATTTTAGTACTGCGTATCACCCCAAGACGGACGGACAGACAGAACGTATGAACCAAACCTTGGAAGACATGTTGTGCATGTACGTGATGGACCAACAAAAACGTTGGGAGGAATTCTTGCCTCTAGTAGAGTTCGCTTATAACAACAGTTACCACAGCACCATTAAGATGGCGCCTTTTGAGTTTCTTTATGGGCGACCGTGTCAGACGCCCTTGAGTTGGGATCGACTTGAGGATAGGGTCCTGGTGGGACCAGAAGAGATCCAAGAAATGGAAGAGAAGATGCAAACCATACGACAAAGGATAAAAGAAGCGCAGGATAGACAGAAGAGTTATGCCGATGCGCACTGAGTCGACCGTAGTTACTAGGTCGGCGATCAAGTCTTCTTGCGGGTAAAACCGCATAAGAGTTCGATCAAATTTGGAAAGGGAGCTAAACTCTCTCCTAGGTTCGTGGGACCTTTCGAGATTGTGGAGAGAAAGGGGCCCGCGGCCTATCGACTAGCCTTGCTTGATTCTTTGAGGCATATGCACGATGTTTTTCATGTATCTATTTTGAGACATTATGTTAGTGATCCTACACATGTGATTGACATGAGTTCCTGGCAGGTATCGGACGAGGGAGCGCTCACGACTGAGCTAGTCCGCATTTTAGATCATCGCGTTCGACAGTTACGACGTTGAATGGTAGATCAGGTCAAGGTCCAGTGGGACAGTTATAGTCCGCACTCGGCGACCTGGGAGGATGCATATGATATGCGCCAGCAGTTTCCATTTTTGTTTGATGGATAGACTTATGATACTGTGGTACTTATGATATTGTGGTACATTTATTTCAGCATTTATACTGAGAAACTTCGGGACGAAGTTTAGACCAAGAGGGGGTGTATGTAACATCCCGCTCTCGCGCACTGACAAAACTTATTCTTTGAGGACACTTGCTCGCAAGTGATCTGGATTTTTATGATGATGAACCACTTAATCTTGATGACGATGCGTTATGATTGATGACACGATGTTTTACTATTGATGTATACAGGTGCTATTGACTCAATTTATTTGAGTGTGCAGGGTTTTTGACCTCGAGGATGTTGAGGCATCGACGGAACCCTTGGACTCCGGATTGAGTCAGGGAGTGTGATATTGAGTTGATTTATTTACCATGATATTTATTGATTTTATGATATGCTATTGACATGTTCTGACATGATGGTTGATGATGCAGGCTGACGATAGCTTGCTGACCAGACTCACATATGGAGTAAAGGGGCCACACACGATTTCCAGAGAGATTGAGGGAGAGGTGTGGACAGCAGCCCTGCCACAGCCTACTAGCACTCCCGCCGTGGCTCCAACTGTAGGTTAACGATTACCTAGTTCGAGAGGATTCACGATGCCATGAGGGTAGACTGCGACAGTTGCTCACGATGATTCTAAGGGGTGCGCAATAAGGCGGAGGCCTTATTCCTTAGAGCCCTTAGTCTCCCAAAAGTTCACCTGGCGGAGTGTTGACTCCAGGGGTTATAGAGTCTACCAATCCGTCAAGTTGGCGAGTGGCACCCTTGGAGCACGTGGTGCATCCTGAAGGGCACGTCGCGCAACAGAAGCAAACGAGGCGAGTGGCACCCTTGGAGCACGTAGTGTGTCCTGAAGGGCACGTCGCATGGATGATGAAGATGAGACAACCTAGATGACCCTAAGACCTTAACGCCTGATAACATTCTTAAAACGACTCCCCTAATTAAATTGTCTCCCTATTCAAATCAAAACCTAAATTAAAACATCTCTAAGATAAATTTTGACAAGCCCTAAGAAAAGATCCTACAAAATTAAACCTAGGGCGTAAACTAAAACCCTCCTAGGTGTTAATTAAAGTCTTCTTAAAAGTAAAGGGGGTAAAGTAATGAGGGAAATAAATTAAGTGAAACCCATGGCTTTTAAATGATAAAGAAGAAATAAAATTTATTAAAGTATGGGAGTATAAAAGATAGGAATTTAAAAATATACTGAAAAGATTAAAAACTGCAATTATCTTTTGGGGTTTAACAAAAAAAAATAATAAATAAAAAAAAAAATATATATATATATATATAATAATAATAAAAGAGAGGAATAAAAAAAAAATAGAAATGAGGAAACTTGTATAAAAGAAACTTAATAATGGAAAGTAGGAGACATAGGGTAAAAAGCGAAAAGGAATCAGCATTTAAGAGTTACTAAAAATCAGCAACTTCATTTAGGAAAGTTATTAAAAGCATGAGAGAGGATCTAGGAAGCCTAGGAGTAATTTAAGGAGCGATTTTGGGGGGAGTGAGGGATTTGAGTCTTTTAATTATTAAAAAGAAATTAATTTTGGAGAACCATAGGGATGAGTGACACTTGGACGAAAGAGAATTTTTAGAGGTTTGTCATTAAAAAAATTAATTAAATAATGATTTAGGAAAGTAGGTGGGTCTCAAATTTCTATAAAAGAAGGGGAAAGGAAGGAAGAAGGGGAGGAACGGTTAGCATAACATTACGCTGCCAAATTGTGGCTTGACAGATTGCTTGTGAGGATTTGGGTTTATCTCAGCTGTGTTGGAGTGGTAGCTCAGCCGTGGAGGCGAGCTGAGAAGCTAGTCTTATCTCTGGTTCTTGTGTGGCCCCTTTGCGGCTCGGGGGGCTAAGGGGGAAGCAGAGTACCCCTAGCGTTTGGCTGGGAGGTACCAGTGAGCCTTCTACGATTGGTGAGCGGGACGCGGCATGGAGCGCGGGACGCGACACAGAGCGCAGGACGTCTTCCGACGCGGGCGTAAGGCAACGATATGATTTTAATTGGTGAAGTAGAAAACATTTTTGTATTCGGCAAATTTCGTTTCAGCAATGTTATTGTGAGTTGTTCTGGCAAGTTTCGGCAAATTTAATGTTATTGATGCTGATATTGTGAGATTGTTCTGGCATTTTTTTTATTCTGCAATTTCGTTTCAGCCATGTTATTGTGAGTTGTTCTAGCAAATTTTGGCAAATTTAATGTTATTGATGCTGATATTGTGAGATTGCTCTGGCATTTTTGTATTCGACAATTCGTTTCAGCTATGTTATTGTGAGATGGTTCTGGCATTTGTCTGAGATTGTTATTGCTTCCTTCTGGCCATGAGAAGAATGTATGTGTTGGTCGTTTTTGGCCACTGTACATAGGGACAGTCATGATTTGCGTTTTCCATTTCGTTTTGGGCGTTTTTGGCCACCGTGCATAGGGACAGTTATGATTTGCGTTTTCCATTTCGTTTTTCGGCGTTTTTGGCCACTGTGCATAGGGACAGTCATGATTTGCGTTTTCCATTTCGTTTTGGGCGTTTTTGGCCACTGTGCATAGAAACAGTCATGATTTGTGTTTTCCATTTCGTTTTTGGGCGTTTTTGCCACTGTGCGTAGGGACAGTTATGATTTGCATTTTTCCTTTCGTTTTTGGGTGTTTTGCCACCGTGCATAGGGACAGTTATGACTGCATTTCCATTTCATTTTATTTCTGGTGCGTCTCCATTAACCCTTGCCTGTCAGATCGCAGATGCCACGGGTTAGTGATTACTGCCCAACAAGCTTGATTGCCTTTAAAGTTTGCTTGGAATTACCATTTATAAATTTGTATTTGTAATGTGTTGTTGAAATACGAATATGGATTCTTGTTATCTGAAACTAAAGATTATCATTATAAGTATAAATTGAATTTTATATTAAAAAAAAAAAAGGAAAATAAAAATTTGATATTCTCGATTATTAGATTGGAATTTGAGTTCTTATATATTTACAAAAATTGGTATTACAAACTCAGAATTGCCTAAATTTTTCTAAATTGCGATAAAAACAATACTGCATGTTACCGTGTGGTGTAAAAGTAATATCACAAGTTGTTTTATGCGGATGCATTGATTCTTCTCAATTTGTTGTGAAAAAAAATAGGTATAAAATAATGCATCGTACACCAGTCGGTTTACTTGTGTCAAAACGTTACATGGCAAACTGTTGTAAGCAATGGTATTTACAGATTTACCTTTCCAGAAGAAAATTGAAAAATATATATAATATAATACTTCAATCTGTTATTATATGAAGGGTAAAAAGAAGTCTTTATCTAAATGATTAGAAAGGAATTATCTATATAATGACCTTCAATTTAACGTTAATTATAAGTATGGCCATTTTATTATTGTTAATTTATCATTTCAGATCTTGCCCTTTTTCGTTTTAGAATTGGTCTTAATAGGTATTGCCATTTCTAAGTATGATGTTAATTGAATTTCCATTAGGATGTTATTTACAAATGGGATGAAATTCTAAGTATGATGTAGATGGTTAGTTTCATTATGATGTTTTTTATAACTATGATGTTACCATGCCATTGAAAAAGGATGATACTCATCATTATGAGGTCATCCTTGAATGATGTTTCCTTAAACCCTTGTCATGTTTAAACATTGTACTTATTATATGTGTGGTCATTGATTAGGATGTTACTTGTTACTTTTAGTTACAAATATGACGTTAGTTTGGTATATTTACAATATGGTAGGGGTTGGTCTATTAGTGGAAGGTGCACTAACATTTTACTGTTCATCAATGTAAATGTAATACCCCCGCCTTGGAAAAGTGCTATGTAGTCTTGATAACTCCGGAGTGTAAGGACGTTGTATTTTTTTATATTAATGTGGTAGTATAATGAATATGGAGGATGATTCAGTATAATGACATAAATTCTTTTATAATTTCAACACAAGGGGTAAGGCCCTTAAACTAAGGGCAATAATTCAATTAGAACTACCTTATAACTAATGTACTTGTGCTTAATAAAATCAATGGAGAATTTGGCTAGTAATCAATCATGAATGAGTCTTAGTCATTGCCTTGTCATAAATTTTAACGGTCGACGTCCGAGTCCTTGTTTTGCGCCTTCTGTAGAAGACGTGGTCGCTCTTCGCCTACGGTTGCGTTGGGTTGTAAAAAATTGTCGATTGGTCTGTTTGTGTCAGACGGGATATAGACACCTTCGGTAGACTTAGCATATAGGTCTGTGTGTATTTTTCTGTGTAGAGGATCCAGTGCCGTATCAAGAGTCTCGGGCCCTTTAAAGGCAGGGTTCCACTCTTGCAACACACCTGACGGGTTACTAGTTTCTGCCTGAGCAGTCGGCCAGGAGCCGGTCTAATCTTCTTTTGAGAAGACATAAGACTAAAAGCCCTATTTTTATGTGCAGAAATAGTAAACTCTATTGATGGATTCTTCCTTCTGTGATCGTACTGTACTTAACACCTGGTGTTGTTTACTGCTTACAGCTGATAGTTGTACACCTTATGTCTAGGGGCATTTTACTTGATGTCACTGTGATTGTCAGGGTCGTCTGGTTGTGTTCGTCTCGCTTACGTCTTGTTCTAGGTCGGGTTACTAGTTTCTGCCTAAGCAGTCGGCCAGGAGCTGGTCTAATCTTGTTTCGAGAAGACATAAGACTAAACGCCCTGCTTTCCTGTGCAGAAATAGTAACCCTAACACACGGGAGTCTTCCTTCTATGTTCTTACTGTGCACCCCCAGTATGTCTTAATGATTGTGTCGTGCGACGTCTGCCTATGGTCGTATTTGTTGCAGTTTCTCGTTGAGGCGTTCAATATTCTTGTGCTGAACTTTGTGGTTGCGTCTTGTTGGTTGTCGAGTGGTATCGTACAGTTAAGTGTGTTGTGACTTCTACACGCGCGCACACACCTTAAAGAAAAAAAAATTGCACCTGTTACTAGAATGGTTTTCATAATGAGGAGGTCGTTACATAGACTCAAAGAAATCCAAGAAATCCAAAAGTTGAATGAAAATTTGGATGACTCAAAACACATGATACAGGTTACTCAGGAACAAGTGCAAAAGCTGGGAAATGAAAATAAATCTCTGCAAGATAAAATCATTTCAATTACTAATCAGGTGATTAAAATGGAACATTTCAAGACTAAAGCATCAAAGATATATACAAACATTGAGGAAGAACAACAAAAAATATTCTGTAATCTGGAACTCATCCAGAATTATTTTCAAGAATCTAATAGGTCTATGGAAAAGGTAGTGCAGAAAGAAAGAGAAGCTAAAGCAGCGAGGAATTCCTTTCAAAAGGTAATAACTTCTTTACAAAAAGAAGAAACTGGAAAAACATGGAAATTATCCACTTCGGAGCAGTTAAAAGGAGATATAATGATAAAGGTTTGGGAAACACAGTTGGCAGAATATAAAAGAATTACTAAAGGAATCAATGAAGATTGTCAAAGAATCTTCAATCTTATTGAAAAAGATTCAGTAAATATCGGGACAGATGATCTTTCCGAGTTATTAGGTGATATCAACATTACCAGGTATCAGTTGAAATAAAAAGAAGAACTTGAAGAAAAGAAAACATAAATCTCAAATATTAAAATGGTCAATATTGCAGGAATAGACAAGTGGATGATAGCCTCAAGTTCAAAGTTGGAAAAAGTTAAATACACAAAGAAAACAATTGCAAGCCAGTTGCCAGGTCTACAAAGAAGTTTTTTCTCTTTTGAAGCAAATGAAGTACCTGAAGCTCCCAAGGTCTTGGTAAACTTTTTAGGGAAATATGTTCAAGAGGTTGAAGCAGATAAAGAAAGTTCTTCAGCTCAAATTTAAAACTTTGTAAATATTTTTATTTTTACAATTTCGAAATAAATTGTAAATGGTTGACATTAGTTTATGAAACCGTAATATTAGAAAGTTTGTTACTTACCAACAGAAAAATTTGATAGAATGGTATAAATACAGTTTCAAAAGGAGAAAAGAGGGCTTAAGAAGTTTTGGAGAAGGCCATTTTTGTAATATCAGCTTTGAAGTTCATTGGAATATAAACCGCAATTAAGATTCTGGATCCTGCAATTTTGTGACTATGTTTCTTCCCCTATTTATCATGCTTTGTTAAATCTTCTTCTAAATGTCTGTTTCTAACAACTGAATCAATTTGAAGTTATATACATTGTTGTTTATTGTTTCATATTGGTTTGGATGTTGAATGTTTTACAGTCTTTCCTCTTAAATTACTTTAGTGATTTTAAGACCTGTAAACCTTTTGTTCCTTAATATCTAGTTCTGTTAGAAATATTGTTTCTCTTTCATCATCGTTCATTGAAGTATAAGATTCTTTCTAGATAAAAGCCTTATATTTCTCTATATTGTGTTCCATTGTTTACAATTTCAAATTTGTTGCAAAACCAAGAAACGGCCTTGATTGTGTTTTTACATTACTATTTTAGATTTTAAAGTTGTTTCATTAATATCATCTCTGAAAATCTGAAGTAATCAATCGATAAAAACCCCTTTTACAAAACCTTTTAAATCCCTATCACCCATGACAGTCCCTAGTGGTAGACAACCAAATGTAGAACCTGGTCTTCATGATCAAACCATCATTGCCCTAAACTTATTTAACACTATTTTGCAAACAAAAACCAATAGGGCTGAGCTAGAAAGATCGTGGGATGCTATCGAACGTGACATTAGCATCCAAGAGCAACGGGAAGCAAGACAGAGATAGTTGAGAAACTGAATCTGATCTAGTTTTTCTTTGTTTCTTTATTTTAAAGTCTTATCATAAAAATCTGTTTCGGATGCCTTGACGGTATGTTTTATAGCCTTAAAACATAAAATCATGAACAACACTTTCCATCAATGACAATCACACCCTGCCTGTAAACATTCCAACACCAAATCTGTCATTGAAGTATAAAATGGAAAAATATTTATAAAATTGATTGTGAATAAAATAGAGTCTCTAAACAACAAATAAGATTCTAAATTTCTATTGGTGCTTGATGCATTCATTCAACACACATTTCTTTCAACACACATGATGATACAATTAAGGTTTTATAAAAGTACTCCACCTCAAATATTGATAATCACATATTTAACCACAGTCAATATCCATTCACGGTGGTAAAATATTTGATTCCATGGCCAACTAAAGGTCAAAGGATTGTACCCCGTGGCCACAAGGATTTTTTCCCTACTCTTTTGAAAAGTGGAAATATTGATAAACTACTCTCAAAAGTTAAGGAGAATGTGTTTGTATCTAACTTAGACAACTTGGGAGAAACAATCGATCTAAAAATTTTGAATCATATGGTCAAAAATAAAAATGAATATTGCATTCAGGTCATTCCCAAAACACTCATAGATATAAAATGTGGTACTCTTATTTCTTATAGAGGTAGGCACTGATGATTATTTTATCCATGAAATAATATGTCTATAATCAAATTCCAAGCTACTATCAATAAAATAACACATTCCTGTCAAGAAAACTATGTATTTTTGCAAATACATAGAGTTAGTGGTATTATGTTTGCTCACATAAAAAATTAGCGTCAACTATTGGTGACCCATGGGTGTTTAGTGGGTCCAAATGTAGTAAAATTGATAGCAATGGAGAACATGCCTCGATGGGGAATATATAGAGAGACATGGAAACCACTTGAACTCGATATCTTTCCCATTATTAGATCCCCTAAGCACTACTTCTTAAGGTAATTTCAAGTAATTCCAAAACCAAAAAGGTCATATTCATAGCTATAATATTTAAACCCCATATTTCTCGTGAGGGATTTACCTGGAGCCATGGGGACATCTTGAGGTAGTGGTCGAACGTGTGGTTGCACCCAGATATACTATAATAAATGGTATCGTGACCCGTGCACACATAAGTGGATCAAAGCCCACCCCCATGTCCTTCAACTTTTAATTGGACACAATTGATCAAGCTAATGGAGTTAACAAGTTAAAGAATTTAACTATTCGAACGCTGCGTGGAATGAGAAGAGGCCCAGGCGATTTTCTCTATGGCTAGGGTTTACCCTAGCCGTCGCCCTCATCCCTGTCGTATCTGAAATCGCTGTCGCCCTCATCCCTATCAACGAAATCACTTGGAGAGGGGCGTGACCTTCATCAGTAGCAACTGAGAGTTCTTTGCCGTGGATCGACGTTCGTCTGCACACATTTTTGGAGTAGTGGTCTTGCCTCTGCGACCTGCTCCATTTTCTTGGCTGCTGGTGGTCGCCGCCCAGCCAAGATGGCCCCATATCTGACTGCTGAGTTGGAAGAATACCCTTTGGAAGCCTTCAAAATGTTAGTCCGCTTGGCAGGACCCAAATCCAAGCCTGCTCTCTCGTCTAAGTTTGTTAAGAAGATGGAGGAGATCCCCTCTCTGGAGTTATCTCCAGAGGACCCTTGTAGTCTTTCCCTCCTTCTAGCAGAAAAGGCCCTCATCAGAAAGTTTATGGGGTTATGGCCCAGCCCCAAAACGGTGGAGGCATGGATGGATGATCGTTGGAAGATGCTGATACAGGGAGAAGTTTCTTTGTGCATAGTAGGCAGGGGTTTTTTTGTCTTCAGTTTCTCGAGGAAAGAGGACCGTGATATAGTTTTCAGATATGGACCCTATTTCATGGGGTCAAGAGGGTTGTTCTTAGCCCCCTGGACTCTTGAATTCAATCTCGGAGCCGAGATCATAGCAGCCCCTATTTCGATTAGGCTACCTCATCTTCCCTTGCATCTTTGGGGGATAAGATCTCTGGAGGACATTGGAAATAAGCTTGGGCGTTTCCTGGACAGAGCGGAGCCGAAAGGGGATCATTTTACCTACACTCGTATTTGTGTTGAGGTTAACCTTGAGAAAGGACTTCCGGAAGCCATTAAGCTCTCCCTGGGGGAATGGTGCCATATCCAAGAGCTGGACTACGAGCAGATTCCTTTTAAGTGCCTCTGGTGCCATGCTTACGGGCATTTCGCAAAAAGCTGTCCCAAAGCCCCTGAGGAGCCGGGACCAGTCAAAGAAGATTATTTTCATCTAGTAACTAACCGACGAAGGCAGCAAAGGAAAAATCTAGTCCAGCCTCCGAAGGCCACACACTCAGTAGAGGCAACTCTAGAAAACAAAAACAGCTTTGATGCGATGAAGGAAGATGAAGCCCTATATCCAGAAGCAACAATAGTTGAGGAAGATCCCCCGGCAGACGAAATCCTTCCGGATCCCACCCCCCCAGATTCAGTAGTAGCGAGAGAAACTCAGGCTTCAGCATCGAAACCCTCTGCCTCTGCAGGCCTGGCTGTTTCAGTCCCCTCTAGTGGTTCTGTGGATACTTCTGAACCTGAAGACAATTCAGTTTCGTCTCCACCCCTTACCCGAGGGAGAAAGACCAACAAAGCGCGCAGAGAAAAGGAGGCGGCCTCCAACATTTCTTTAGGTTCTCAGAAAAAGCTGGATCCCTATTTTAAGGGGAAAATTTCATCCCCCTCGGTTTAATGCTTTGCTTTTGGCTTCTTCTATGCTCGCAGTTTGTGAGAATTTACTCATGTATGCAATTTTTGTCATTTTCTCGAAATAGCTCAAGAAGCAGATGGGATTGGTCTCCCAAGACATTCACAAGAAGGTTGGTAGCACTGTTAGAGGTCACCAACCTTCTTCAGATTTGTAACTTCCTGATTCTGGCTTGCCAGAATGCCACTTAATGCAACATAATCATTCTTGTCAAAAAAAATATATATATATTTAAACCCCATATAGAGTACTCCAAAGAGTTTATGAGAAGTTCTAGGGTATACCAAAAATTCAAGGAGGGGTTCCAATCTAAAAATTCCCCAAAGTTTCCATCTTCAGGATCTCCCTCGAACTATGGAATTCTAAATTCCTATAAAATGCACCCGATCACTTGGGAACGATGCGGTATTCAAATATTTTATAGCCTAGGAAGCACTCAAAAACCCTCAAAGGGATACAAATAATGTAAATAATAAACATCTTCAACAGTTCATTATTGTCATGCATGTGGAAGGGGGTAGTAGGTCAGCTAGCAGAGTGATGTATTTGTGATCTTTGGACCTCAAGAGGTTAATTTATTTCTGTCTTAATAAAAAAAAAGTTTATAAATCTTGTAAGATAATCAAAATCCTCATCGGTTAGGCTCTGTGCTCTAGGACTCAAATTCATGCCATGGAAATGTTAGGAAGTTTGATACATGGAATTTGTGCTGGAGAAATAGACCTGCCCCTTCTCCACCACAAATTGGTCCTTTTTTATTCCACAAAGCTTCCTAGAAGGATGATTTGTTGGACCAGGAGTGTTATTATTCCAGGCACATGTCACACAATTCACAGAGAAGAGGAACTTACAAAAGTTGTGCCACTAAAATATATTGTGATGGTTAGATTTAGATGTGTTATATCCTTGGCATCTCCCATCTCTCAAAAATTATGGTTAGAGAAGAAGGATCACTCGCATTTTGTTAAACCATTACGTTGTGAAAAATTATCATATCTTAATTTAGTCCCTAATAACTATAGGCACTCTGATACCACTGTTAGAATACACCAGAATGGTGATCAACATGATATATTTTTTATTAATATGATACACATGTAGATACATGATCTATGACCTTTATATTCATCTTCCAAGAGGTCTCTTGGAATCCCTATGATAGTTCCTATTCACTTGTGATTTTTCATATTCCTTCTTAAGTGAATAATACAAAATAACATAACCCTAAAAAATTAGGTTTCCAATAGTCCTTCCCCAAAAATAGTGGTAGCATGGATTAAAAAATAGTGGTAGCATGGATTCAAAAATATTGGAAACCAAATATCAAAAGAAAACTCCACCAATTATTTTGTGGGAGAGGATTTTGTGCCCTTCTCTTTGAAACCAAAGAAGATCGAGACTTGATTTTTCATAATGGGACATATTTTTTTGGAGCCAAGGGTATGTATCTAAACATATGGTAACCTGATTTCAGCCCTGAGAATGATATCCCCTCTTCTTTTCTAATTTGTATGTTCCTCTCTCACCTTCCACTTCATTTCTGGAGCAATGATGCACTACGTTGCATAAGAAAAACTCTTGGAAAATACATAGACAGGAAAAACCAAGAAAAAATGTGTTCTCTTGTTCCATAATTTGTGTTTAGGTAGATATGGAGAAAGGAATTCCTAACGAAGTGTTGATTTTACTGATAACATGAAGCACATTCAACATATTTAATATGAACAAATATCCTTTAAGTGTAAACTATGCCATGAATACAAACACTTCGCCAAATACTATAAAAACTCTAGAAATCAATAGATCCAGGACTCATGTAATGAAGAACAATGGAAATATGTCTCAAGGAAGTGGGATACACTATAAATTTGGGGGCTTGACTCCAATAATCATCAAAGAATGGACCATCCTCAATCACTAAAAAAATACCTAGGTGTTACAGAATTATTCCCCTACAGACATGCGGACTTTCCCTTGGACTATTGACCCCTATACCAAGACAAAAACAATCAGTTGGACACTACTATTCCTATAAACTTGTTTTTCTTATCAAAAAAGAGAGGAAAAGGTAAAGTAGTATGTACTCTATTTATGACGTTTGTCCTAGCTTCTCCTATCTACAAACTTGATCCAATTCCTGGCGCAAATCAATACCTGCAATGAATAGCAAGAAACAAGCGACTTCTACTCTAATGGATAAGGCAAAGAAAATATATATATGCAAATAAAATTAAACATAAAAAATCACATGAAACCACATACTTGAAGGAAATAGGCCAAGTATATTAAATGAGAACTTCAAAAGGAACTTACAATATTCAGATGATGTTGCAGTAGCCTCTCCAAGTCCTCTTCATCCCACCCTTGCTTGAAAGATCCACAATCAAAATAACAATGCTTTGATGATTTTTTCTCCTTTTCACCATGGGAATGCCTCCATTTATAGGCTTTGAAAGGCTCAAATACCTTCGATAAATTTGGAATTAGTTGAGGATATGTCTCCAATAGTTTTGATATCTTCCTTAGATTCATCCCTGGAGTTAGATTTGGGCCAAACCAACTCGATCCATCCATAGTTGTCTTTAGAATAAAATGGGATTTTTTCAAAGATTCCCTCAAACAACTTATTTATCCCTTAGAATGGGAAATAGAGAGCTATAACACTCCCCCTTAGATGGACAAGGAGTAGTATAGCTCCCTATGTATGAGCACGAGAGCGTTGATCTTCCAAAAAGTTACCAAGATAAACAATTCCCTAGAAAAACATTTGTTCTGATTGTCAGATGATGGGGATTCTTCATATAACATGTTTTAGGGGTTGTAGCAAGTGTTTTCATGATGTCATTCGTGATGCATAACTTAGGGAAAAATAATGCGACACTTACGACACTTGTGACAAAAGTACGACACTTACAACAATGACAATGCGACACTGTCGAAGTGAGGAATTTTGATGTGTAACATATTTCCCCCCAAAGTGTGAAGTCATAAAATGAATGTTGATGGTCGAAACACTTTGTAGATTCTTCAAAGAAAGGGTATGGAATTGGGGAACCTAGTAGAAGCCACAAACAACCACCAAATATTTTTAATATGTTTTCCATTCCCAAGGCAGGAATATCTATGCTCGAAATACAAGTGACTCAAAGTATGGCTGCCAATAAATACACCACGGATAAGGTAATTTTAAAGTACAATCCAATGAATGTGAAAAATGAGTTGAAGTCGAACATTCGCGGAATCAGTTGGTCAGGGGTCATTGATGAATGCCCATTGTTGAATGCGAGGAGGCCTTCCATTGAGGCATGCAGGTCCCAAGGTACTGATGTGTTCCTAAGACTATTTCATGCATAACTTGTTGAAGTCGATAGGAAAAGACTCATCGAAGGAAGGCATTGATTTATCTCCCATCAATAGACATGAAACTTGTCACAAGAAGGTGATAATATATATTATATGAAAACGAAGTGACACGGGTATGAAAACTGGTAAATTTGTGGATGGTTGACTTTTGAGGTAGAGACTTCCCTTGAACATTGAGGCACGATGTAAGACTTGGAAGCATAGACTCAAAGGGGACCGAAAAATAATGTAGTGAGTGATGAGGCATTCTTTGGATGGGTCAAAGGAGTAGAAAGAATCATAGGATCATTTTAGTGAGGAGGCTTCATGGATTATCCAAGTGTACGGTAAAAGTGAAAACAAGTTCTATGTTTAAGGGCGACTACAAGAGTTGCACAAAAAAATTTCAGGAAAATTGACCCACTTCCTTCAAATTTTTCCCTGCATACATATAGATGAGTACCTCATTTTTATTTAACGTGATTGAGGAGGATAACACATTCTCTATATAACTCACCTTCGGTAATTTCCTCTTTCTTTATTTAACGAGCTAGAAGAAGTAAGGGTTCATCCCCAGATGGGCCTTTCAATGTGTAATTTTACGAGTCCGTAGAAGGAAAAATCGGTTGTTTTTAATGTTTAGGGAGCTTGAAAATAACTTAAAGAAGACTCCGGGAATGTAATTTTTCATATTTTAGTCTCCGAGGTCCGAAAAAGTATAAAATTTTACAATGGAGTGTTGGGCCCTTCGTTTTGGTGATTATAAGTTGCGCAAGAAGTAATACAGTCCCAATTTTGGTCAAACACAAGTTGCGAAAGACACAAAGGAGTTGGATAGCAGAGAAAGGGAGGAAACAAAAAACAGTTGGAAAGAAGGACAATGCAACACCAACAAGGAGAAATAAGTTACAATAGAACAAGAAAAAGAAGGCATGCAAAGTCTCAAACCAGGAAATATCAATTATCTTATATATACGATATGTATATGATTGTAAAGGGCTGGTCGGGATTATAATTCGCTCCATTTAGGTTATGTTATTGTAATTAATATCCATCTCGAGAAAAGGGTAGGTAGAGCTCTAAAGAATGATTTCGGAGGAAGAAAATATTGTAATAGATTAATGACTCGTATCTGTTGAATTGTATCTCAGAAACCCCCTTGATGATAATATATGGAAGGACCTAAAATTTTGATATATTCTGTATAATTCTCTATCTATGTCTATGAAGTTTCATTCTAATTTACTTCTTCATGTCTGATAATATTAATATGTTATAATTTGTTTGCAAATGTTGTTGCAATTTTGTTGTCTTTATTATTAGTCATGAATGAGTTCAGATTTGCTACTTGTTAGTTCATCTTGCACAAGATTAACAAAGATCCTTAGAATGTATGGATTTTTCTAAGTATTCTCCTTACCCTTCCCTATCTTCTTGTCTTGGTTTCACTTTGGTTGAGACTTCTTCTCTCTGGAGAAGATGAAAATGCCAGTGCTCTAGACTACTTGGCACCCTTTTGTTGGTAACCTAAGAAGGACCCTGGTCTGATCAACTTTACGCCAACAAAATGGTTCTGTTGTCGGGACCTACGTTAAAAGAGAACCTGTAGGGAGAATTCTTCCATGGATTCACCAATAAGATATTCACTAGTGGTGGGAGAAACATTGCAATGCCTTCATATGGAAAGAAGTGGAGCTGCGAGGAAAATTTGTGAAAGATACATGAGAGGTTATTTTTTCCTCAAAAAGATCGAGTGACCAGTACGAGATATTCTGGGTTAAGTTTTTGGAAGAAATTTTCCACTGGATAGATAAGCTCCAAGAAGCTCTGGAATTCCAAGAATGAGTCAAGAAGACATGTTCTTGCAATACAGAAAAGGTTGTAGCGCTTCATCGGTTGGATCATCGGATAATGTGAGCGGTTGATTTATCGGTCAATATGAGGCTAAAAGGATACATTATTGATTTTGCAGCTGAGAACCATCAATATTTTTCACAGGCAGAAGTGGATTTCAATAAATATGTAAGGGGAAGAATGTTGTGAGAAATTCCCCTATGGATTAAGGTTTTCTTGATGGAGGAGGAGATGTTGACTATTTCCCCAACTGAGATGGAAGACTAAACACCCTCGCTTGGGGTGGGGTGATTTTGGGGTGGATTCATTGCCTGAGAGAGGGGAGAGGGTTCTTTAAAAAATGGGGGAGCAAAAAGAAATGGACTCGAGGGATGAGCGAGCCTTGAAAAGAGCCTCCATAGTTGAGAATTGGTGTCATGGTAAGATAAACAAAGCAATGAAACAGTCAGAGAAGTTGTGGAAAGAACTCAAACCAGGAGAAGTCAAGGAAGGACAGAAGGAAGTGTTTTGAAATATGAGAAGACAGGAAAGAGTGGCTAGTCAAATATTAAGTGAGAGAGGAGTGCAGAGAGAAAGAAGTCCCAAAGAGGATGGATAAGAAGAAGAAGGTGTAGAAGCATGGGAAAAGGAAGTCGATGTGGATATTCCAGAAGAAAGAGAAGATTCATCCCAGATACCAGGAAAGATCGAGAATCTGGCCGAAGAGACTGCTCAAGAGGATGAGAACAAGACCCCCCAGATCAAAGAACCCACCCAGAAGTGAGTGGAACTAGCCCCGAATCACCCGTACCCCAAGCATCTTCTATACCAGTGGTAAATTCTATACTACATTCTTATGTTATTCTTGTTTGATTACAGTCAGTTAGTCAGTCACAACTGGTAAGCGCGAATACTGGGAGGATATTGGGATCCCCTAGTAGATCACAAGCAAGACCATTAGGTTTTATCTTGATAGGAGCAGTAAGATCAACAATGGCTGGTAATGCAGGAGGTTCAATTGTTCGATACCCAAAATTCCGGGGTAAAGAAGACAAGGATGTTGAGAAACATTGGTGTTGAGATTCAACAAGAAGATCCTAGTGAAAATTATGCACCTACACTAGGATGGAGCCTCAGACTATTTTTAGGTGGAAGTCTATTTATAGATGATGTTCTATTTATAGATGTATGTTGACTATTATTATCCCTTAATAATAGTTTCACAATAAATATTAATCTATTCTCAATGAGCACTTGGAAATAGTTAAATGAAGTGGAAAATCAATTAGCTATAGGAAATTTGAGTTCAAAGGTTGGTTGGTGGTACATGCAAGTCGAATTAGTTGTAACTAAGTGATTCGAAGTTGTAACAGAATTAGATGTGTAGTTATGTGAGTTGTAAACTAGTTTAACTCAGTTAAGTGAGTTAAGATAGTTGTACTAGTTGTAACTGAACTTACACTAGTGAGAGATCAATGAATTAATTATTAATTAATTCACAATCAGTGGTATCACATGCAACTGAATATTTACCACTGTTAACTACATGCATGTCAGATCTAGTGGAGACCCATTTGAGATAATAGGTGAAAGGGAAAGTTTGACTATCAGTTGTGACTTTAGTGGGTGAACTCATGAAACCACACACACATTGGATGTGCAAATGAGGAATGCACAGCCTAGACAAGAGGTATTCATTCATTACAGGGATTTCCATCAACAGGTATTACGCAGAGGAGGCAGGTTGTCTGGAAGCAGAAAATTGGCACATGAATTTGTCAATTTTTGTATGACAATGTGAGACGATTATATATTGTACTAACATATCTTGTATTAGAGTTTTGTATGAGATTGTTTCATGATCCATGATATATACATAATATATGATAGTGGGTCTTTTAGCTTTATGATTTCCCGGTAAAACATCTATGTTATGTGTGATTGATCATTCTTCTCGATATTGCAATTGGCGATCATGTCTTAAATTCTGCAAGAATATTAGTAGAAGTGATTATGTATTTAATAGTGGCATATAATTGTTAGACCATGAGAATCCAGGAAATACATAATTTGTATTAAAATTTCTTCATGGTATCAGAGTGCAGAAGATTGCAGAAGCTGAGTTTGTGATTGGATAGAATTCAAATTTGCAGAAAGACTTTCTTGGTGCTACAAGTGATTCAAGATCAAAATGGATTTCAATAGCTTGAGGTTAGAGTATGCACTCGAGGGAAACTCGAACTAAATTTTTTGGAAAGACAGGATGGAGGCAGTACTCGAAGACAATGTATTGAAGGAATTCATTGACAAAGATGTTCCTAAGCTAGATGTTGCAGACGCTGCAAATCTTGATGCATGGAAAAAGAAAGTAGCAAAGACGAGGAGGATCTTGTTGGAGGGAGTACGAGATGACATTGTCTCAAAACTCCATGGGAAAGCCACACCATATGAAATGTGGAAGACTTTGATGGATCTATTCCAAAACAAAAACGACCATAGGAAATTGGCACTCAAAGATAAACTCAAGAAGATCAAGATGGAGAAGGGCGACTCCATTCAAAAATATTTCACGAAGTTTGTCCAATGTAGGGATGAGTTGGGGAGTGTGGGAATAATAGTTGTTGATGATGATTTGGTGAGCTTGGATCTCCTAAGTCTTCCCAATAATTGGCATAGTTATCAAGACGCTATCAATGGAAGGGAAAAATTTCCATATTGGGAATGACTATGGTCAGATCTAGTGCAGGAGGAGTTCAGGTGGAACACCAGAGATGGATCTTCATCAAAGCATGATGATGAAGAGGATTGTTCTTTGGCTTCCAAGGAAAGGAAAGGGAAGAGGAAGAAATTACATTCAAAATCTGAGTCTAAAGGAAAGAAGCTGGATTTTTCCAAAGTGAAGTGTTTATACTGTCACGAACATGGGCATCTCGCTACTAAATGTCTGCAGAAAAAGAAGAACAATAAGGTTGTTGGAGCTGCAGCTGGTGAGGACCTTGCCTCACAATTTGAACTTGAATTTTCCTTGATCACATGCATGGAATCAAGTGCATTCGAATTGGTGTGATATTTGGTAGTGGCGCTTCCTTCCACATGACGTGAGATAAACAACTTTTCAGTGACTTGGAGGAGAAAGATCTCAAAATGGATATAGAGATGGGAGACGATGGATGATATAGTGTGAATGGAATTGGTACCATTACCTTTTAGAGGGATTTAGGTAAACCATTTCAATTGAAAGATGTTATGCATGTTCTAGGTCTGAAGAAAAACTTGGTGTCAGTCGCAATGTTGGAGGAAAGAGGCTATGACGTTGTTTTCAGCGATGGAAAATCTTTCCTGCAACATAAAAAAATGGTTCAAGTCAAGAAGATAGGGATTCAAGTTAAGAATCTCTACAAGCTGGAGGTATATGGCTGCACTACCATGATGGGAAAGGAATAAAAAGTGGTGATTCGGGATGAGGGCGAATTATGGCACAGGTGATTGGGTCATCTTCATCATGGAGCCTTGAAAATCATGCAGCAAATATCTACTGGACTTCCAATGGGAACACTTGCTCAGTTAGATCAGTGCAAGGGTTGCACCATGGGAAAGTATTTAATGTCCACCTTTCATGAAAAGGATAACTGTGCTTCAGTGATCCTGGAGAGATTTCATACAGACATGTGTGGACCATTCTCCGTTGCTTCAACAACAAAACATAAGTATTATGTTATTTTTGTTGATGACTTTTCTCGTAAATGTTGGATATTCTTCATGCAGAAGAAGGATCAAACATTCTCAAAGTTCTGTGATTTTAAAGCATTGGTGGAGAAAGAGTCAGGGAAGTAAGTGAAGGCTCTCAAGAGCGATAATGGTGGAGAATACATCTCTAATGAATTCAAATACTTCTATATCAAAGAAGGAATTCAAAGAGAACACATAGAGCCTCATAACCCACAGCAAAATGGGGTCTCAAAGAGGAAGAACAGAATGATTGTGGGTGCAACATGAGCGATGTTACATGATCAAGGCCTACCAATGCATTTGTGGGAGGAAGCATGAAACACTATGGTTTATGTGCAAAATCGTTGTCCTCATAGAGTACTTGGCATGAGTACACTTGGAGAATCTTTCACTGGTAAGAAACTTGATGTTTCTCATTTTAATATTTTTGGCTCATTTGTTTATGTGCATGTGACCAAGAATGCCAGGAAGAAGATGGAGCCGACTGCTGAAGTTGGGATATTTTTGGGGTACATAGAAACACCCCATAATTATCGTGTGTATTTTCCTAACATTAAGATGAATTTTATGAGAAGAGATATAAAATTCGATGAGGGAAAATCCATGTGGTTGTCGCTTGAGAGGGAGCTAGACTTGCATTCACAGGAGGAACTGTTGGTTCCCAAAGATGAGTCTCAAGATGTGGATCATCCACATGAGGAGATTCATGGAGTGGAGGAAGCCACTCATGCAAAGCCATCCATCAGAAATGGCAGAAAGCACACCATGGAAGCTGATAGATTGAGACTAGATGTTTCACAAAATGTAAGAGCCCCTACTTCACAGTGCAGACACAGACAATCTCCTGATCGATTTACTGGATACATGGCTCTCATGAGAAAATGTATTGTGACTGAATCATCTTCCTTTCAGGAAGTAGTACAGAATCCCACTTGGGTTGATGCAATGGTGGAGGGTAAGATTTTAATCATTATTCTTTATGTTGAAGATTTAATACTGACTAGTGATGAGAAGTTGATACACTCATGCAAGGAGGACCTTGCAAAGGAGTTTGATATGAAGGATATGGGCCTCCTTCATTATTTCCTTGGATTGGAAATATGGCAGCGAGATGGTGAAATTTTTGTGTCTCAAGGAAAGTATGCAAGGGAGATACTGGGTAAGTTTCACATGGAGGGTTGAAAACCCATGGATACTCCTCTTCCAGGAAACTGGANCCTTCATTATTTCCTTGGATTGGAAATATGGCAGCGAGATGGTGAAATTTTTGTGTCTCAAGGAAAGTATGCAAGGGAGATACTGGGTAAGTTTCACATGGAGGGTTGAAAACCCATGGATACTCCTCTTCCAGGAAACTGGAAGAAAGAGGATGCTACTTCTGGATAGGTAGTGGATGCTACTGTCTATCAACATTTAGTGGGTTCGCTAATGTATCTAGTGAACATGAGACCAGACATTTGCTATGCGGTTAACCAACTGAGTCAAGTGATGGTTAAGCCTACCAAGCTCTTTTAGAAGGTGGGTAAGCATGTCTTGAGATACCTGAGGGGCACATATGAGTATGGATTATGGTACAAACAGATGGATGAGGTGAAGTTGCATGGCTTCATGGATTCAAATTGGGAGGGTATCCCAACGGACAAAAAAATAACATCAGGGTGGATCTTTAGTATCGGATCTACAACTATTTCTTGGTACAACAGGAAATAGAGATCTGTGGCACTTAGTTCAGTGGAAGAAGAATACGTGGAAGAAATTCAAGCTGCATGTGAGGCTACATGGATGAGAATGATCTTGGTTGTTTTTTTTGTTTCTCATTTAGATCCGACAATGATTCATTGTGATAATGAGAGTTGCATTAAAATCTCAATTAATCATGTGTTTCATGATAGATCTATGCATATAGATATCTAGCATCATCATATCATAGATTGTGTGCAGCGAAAGATCATGTTGCTTCATTACATTCCTATGGAAGATCAGGATGCAGACATTCTGAAGAAGGCGCTCACCAAGAGAAAATTTGAATACCATAGAGACAGGATCAGGGTGAAGGATAATCCCTTTCTTGTTGAGAGGGAGTGCTGAGATTCAACAAGAAGATCCTAGTGAAAATTATGCACCTACACTAGGATGGAGCCTCAGGCTATTTTAGGTGGAAGTCTATTTCTAGATGATGTTATATTTATAGATGTATGTTGACTACTATTATCCCTTAATAATAGTTGGACAATAAATATTAATCTATTCTCAATGAGCACTTGGAAATAGTTAACTGAAGTGGAAAATCAGTTAGCTATAGGAAATTCGAGTTCAAAGGTTGGTTGGTGGGACATGCAAGTCGAATTAGTTGTAACTGAGTGATTCGAAGTTGTAACAGAATTAGACGTGTAGTTATGTGAGTTGTAAATTAGTTTAACTCAGTTAAGTGAGTTAAGATCAGTTGTACTAGTTGTAACTGAACTTACACTAGTGAGAGATTAGTGAATTAATTATTAATTAACTCACAATCAGTGCTCTCACATGAAACTGAAGATTTACCACTGTTAACTACATGCATGTCAGATCCAGTGGAGACCCAGTTGAGATAACAGGTGAAAGAGGCAGTTTGACTATCAGTTGTGACTTTAGTGGGTGCACTCATGAAACCACACACACATTGTATGTTCCCATGAGGAATGTCTAGACTAGGCAAGAGGGATTCATTCATTGCAGGGATTTCCATAAGTCAGGATTGGGTAGAGGAGGCAGACTATCTGGAAGAAGAAAATTGGCACATGAATTTGTCAATTTTTGTATGACAGTGTGAGACAATTGTATATTGTACTGAGAGCTCTTGGATTAGAGTTTTGTATGAGATTGTTTCATGATCCATGATATATACATAATATATGATAGTGGGTTTTTTAGCTTTATGATTTCCCAGTAAAACATCTGTGTTATGTGTGATTGATCCTTCTTCTTGATATTGCAATTGGGGATCATGTTTTAAATTCCGCAAGAATATTAGTAGAAGCGATTTTGTATTTAATAGTGGCATATAATTGTTATATCAGGAGAATCCAGGCAATACATATTTTGTATTAAAATTTCTACAATTGGTTCCTATGTGAAGAAATCTGGAGATCCAAAGGGACTCTAGATGCAAATAAATTGGTCGAATTACATACTACCTTGAGAAGTCGTTCTCTCAAATGGTACATGAAGGATATTGATCCAGGAGTTCTAGGAGTGCAAGGACAAGCATTCACACTTGGCCAAGTATGGATAAAATTCATAGCAAAGTTTAAGCTACCTCAATCAGAACAACAAGCTATGTCTGAGTTGTGCGTAATTCAATAGAGGGAAGGTGAATCATCCTGGGAATATAGTCAGAAGTTTAAAGATGCTATAGGGAGGCTAGCACATTCAATTCATGAGGATCATCAAAGAGAATGGTATATCCAGGGACTGCTACCTATGACACAAATTTTGTTAACGCAACAAAAAATAACCACTTTGACAGATGCCTTAGAACAATCAATGAATATTGAATCCATGCTAGAATATTTCGAGAGCCTGAGAGTGACTAGACCCCTAGTAGATGCAAATTTGGCACAACTACAAGTAAAAATATTGACATTGACAGAGAAGATTCAAGAATTGATGATACCCAGACCAGGATGATCGCAAGTCTGGTGTATCAGATGCTACACATAGGGACATATAGAAAATGAATGTCCATGTATGAGGGGAAAGGGACCTCCTCAGAATCTGATGGGACCCTCACCAGGACCCACGGGAGGATTTGTGCAAGTATCTGCGAATTTACCATGGATGATTTTAGGGGCTAAATTTCGCTCATGGGCTAATTTTCCATGGTTTTTCCCAAAAAATGATTCGTTATTCTAAAAATGATTCACCCAAATTCTATAGGATAAAATTATTTTACCTTAAAAATTGCCAAAAGTTTATACAAACTATATAGAATCCTTAGAAATTTGAATATTTTTACAAAAATATCCCCAAACATTTATAGTTGGCATATGAAGGATTACTAATATTCACCAAGGTTTCTACATTTAAAAAAAAAATTCCATCCTTAAAATCATCCCTGGAATTTACCATTCCATACCCTAACAGTCTATCATGCCTTTCCAGGAAATCAGGCATTGTATTTAGGTGAGTACTGTGAAATTTTCCAAACTCATGGGCATGTGCCAAGGAAGTTCCCTATTATTCAGAAGTATTATACCATACTGAATACAGTACATTGTGAGTTTTGTGCATCTACCACCCATTATACCAATCAATGTAGAGCATTGGATTCACTTGTGGATAGACTAGATCGAACATCATTCAAGGTGAATGAAACCCTTCAGAGACTGGGAAGAGGTCAAGGAGGTGGAGCTGGAGAAGACTTCATAGGAGGAATAACTGAGGGAAGAGGACCAATTAGATTCTAGAACTGTGATGAGAAAGGTCACATAGCTAGAGATTATCCTCATCTAAGATGACCATGGTTCTCTCACTGCAGAACCAATGGGCACGCAACTGAAGACTGCCTAGAGCTAATTGTGAAATGAGAGGATCGGGTATGACAACATGGAGATAATATTATAATATCATAGATAAAGAGGGTAATCAAAGGGAAACTACCCAATCTTAATATTTCTACTCAAGGAGGATCAAATACTGGCCCAGGTGATGATAATCTACCTAAGATCCAGAAAGCAATGCCTATGGAAGATAGGTATGACCCTCTGAAATAGAAGTTATTATTTAAAAATGAAATAGAAGTATTCTAGAGTATCCCTGGCCCTAATATGGAAGAAAAACCCCCTCATCCTATCATTTATCCTAAGAGTGTGTAGCTCCTTGCTTCACCCCCTACACCCTAAAACCCCGTAATCCTGATAAGCCAATCTGAGCAGTCACAAAATGTAGTTGAACTTTGGTTTCTGTTATCTTCTGATTTTATTGGGAACAACCAGCTAATAGAAAAGTTGCACAATGCCCTACAAATCGTCTTAGGAACTGAGGAATCTCTATAATTTAGAATAAGAACTAATCTTCCTAAGAAGAATACTCAAAGAGTGCAAATAAGGAAAATATGGTATGGGAAAGAGTTTATACTTGTATCCCATCTAGATGTGTTTGAGCTTAAGGATGTTATGTTAGATATAGTATCTGATGTTAACATACTTCCTAAAAAGATCTGGAAAGATTTAGGGAAACCCCAAATGACATATTCCCCAATCTAGTTAAGAATGGCCAATCAGTATTTTATTTTTCCAATAGGAAGACTGGAGAATATGGAGATAAACGTTGCAGGAGTGAAGACTGTAGTTGATTTTGAGGTGATCGAAATCATGGGGGATAAGGACCCTTATCCTACACTACTTGGTATTGAATAAGACTATGATAATTATGTTGTTATTGAACTAAAGAGGGATACTATGACATTCAAAGCAGATTGAATCAAAGTAGTTCAACCCTGGATCTATATGTAATCCCTCGGTATACAGATCCAATGGACAAAAATATGGAAGGAGAATATTTAGAGTAGTTATACATTGTAATAGTAGGGATTAGAGAAGAATACATAAATCCTATTGTTAAAGGATCAGTAAGTTGGTGGACCATACAATCGACAGATGAAGATTCAGAACTAGCATTTGACAGTTGGCAGCGAGGTTCATATGAAATATTTTCAAGGAGATGTGCAACTATAAAATAATTTAGATGGGTTGGACCCAAGGTTAGATAACATCTGATATACGATGGTACCTCAGAACTTAACAATTTTTTGGTTAGCATGGAATAAAGATAGCAAAGGATCAAAGGATTTTAGTTGTGGACTTATCCCTCCAAGACACCCCTACTATATGGTGGGCTAGTCACAAAGTTATGATTAATAACTGGGAGGATGTGAAGCAAGCTATCCGATATATGTTTCAAGATAAGGAGCAACTGAAATCAGAGATGTGGATGGATTTCCAAGTTGCAGAACTATTCAATGGATAGTATGATCCTAAAACACATATTGAACAATGCATGAGACAGTGGAAAGTTGCATAAATATCATGTCACTTGTGGGTTCAAGTATTTCCCCATTCACTAGGTCTGGTTCCAAAATCTTGGTACATCCATGAAGAGACCAGAAGGCAAAACAACAATTGGAAAACGTTATCATATCGATTTTGCAAGGACTTCTCATTTACAAGTAAGTATCATGAGCTCAAGATAGTCCTACAAAGAATTAAAAAATTCCTTTTACCGATGTTGGTGAGCAGAAATTAGACCCAGTGGTATGTGAAAATCATAGTCAAGTGTTTCAGTCTAACCTTCACCTAGACACAGACAAGACACCTATAGAATGTTATAATATTGAGAAGGATTTGGAAAACCTGAGTGATTTGGAAGAACTTAGAAACTTAGCCATTAAAGAAACAGAAGAAAGCATAGAAATCTAGAACACCATACCAAGTCAGACTGATAGTTCTTATGATCATTCATTAAAGTTGTGAAAAGTCAACATAGGAAATACAGAGCAACCCAAGATAGCTATGGTAGGAGATTACTAGGATGAGCAAACTAGCCAAGAAATACATAGCTTGTTACGGGAGTATGAGGAATTATTCCCAAAGACATTCTCATAGATAAAATGGATTAAAGGAGATATGGGAGAAATGAATATTGAACTAAAATCGGGATCAAAACCTATAAGGCATAGACCATATCATCCTAACCCAAGGGTGAAAGAGAAGGTTAAGAGGGAAATAGACAAGATGTTTGAGGCTGGACTTATTTTTCCAGTGGAAGAAGTAGAATGGGTTAGCCCCATATTCATCCAGAGAAAGGCAGGTTCATAGGACATTAGGGTATGTGTATACTTCATAATCCTTAACTCTTCATGTGTGCATAACCCTTTTCCAACACCTTTTACTAACGAGGTGCTAGAACATGTTGCGGAGAAAGAATCTTACTCATTTACGGATGGATTTTCAAGGTATCACCAAGTTAGACTTGCTGAAGAAGACAAAAGGAAGAGCACATTCATAACATAATGGGGGTCATTTACATACAATGTGATGCCCTTTGGCCTTAAAAATGCCCCTGTAGTTTTTTCCCAGATTCTAATAGCAGCCTTCCAAGAATTTATTCACCAATTTATAGACGTTTATATGAACGATTGGATGGTGTACAGTATGCTCAAATAACATGTAGTGCTACTACATCTTATGTTTGATAGATGTATGGAATTGCAAATATCGTTGAATCTCAAAAAGTGTATCTTCAGTGTGCCACATGGAAATCTGTTAGGCCACATAGTATGCCGAGAAGGAGTATTGGTAGACTCAACCAAAGTTGCGGTCATTATGAACATGCCACCACCTACAAGCACTAAACAATTGCACTCCATGTTGGGGCACATAGGGTACTGTCGTAGGTTTATTAGAAGGTATGAAAACATTACTACACCCATGGAAAATATACTAAAAAATTCAGAAGTGTTCCAGTGGACACCATAGTGTGATAAATCATTCGACATCCTGAAGGAAAAGCTCAACACAACACCAATTCTGATATTTTTGAAATGGGAAAATGAATTTCATGTGCATGTGGACGCATCACGTATTTCCCTGGGAGCCATATTAGCACAACCAGGAGGTGGAACCATGGATGATCCCATCTACTTTTCTATTAGGAAGTTTTCATAAGCTGAGTGCAACTATACAACCACAGAAAGGGGGGGTTTAGTGTTACGAGGAAAATCTCTCTATGGCTAGGGGTAAACCAAAATAGATGGAAATGACTTCAGAAATAAACTCTAGTCTCAAGTATACTATATATACAAATATGCTAACGAGACGATATAAGAGGCCTACCCCATCCAAATGTTCGATGAATTCCATCATTGAGAACTTGACTCAAAGAAATATACCCGCAACTAGTCCTCAACAACCAAGCAATGCAAGCATATTCTGATAATATATGATGCTAGCACATTCAATAGCATAATACATAAACATTCATAACAAATACTCCCATGGAATAATAATTCAAATATTTTCAAGATACTAATTGGACAAGAAAAGAGTATTTCTATTAATATATAATCATCAGAAGTGAATGAGTTACAAAATTCTGTGTCGGCACGGTTCAGAATAGAGAAAATAGGTTCCTTCCAGCTCAGCCTCCACCACTTCAATCCTACACCAAAGTCAAGCTCATATAAGAGAGACAATGAAGTTCTCAATCAGTAGGGGAAGAGCTTGGGGGTTGAACAATGTGTTCAGACTTAAAGGACAAAGGGATGCAAACTCAATGTGAAGTGAACAATTTCTCCAGAGTAACTTTGATCTCAAAGTTGAATTTTTTCTCTTCTTTTCCATAGCTCGGATTTGACCCATTTATAGCCTTCAAATGGAACTAAAGGGTCGATACAGAACGTTTCCAACATATGGAAGGTAAATGATCATTGATCTCATGACGTGACATGGAAACACGACACCATTTTTCAATTTTGGGCACATTTCCGGATGTACGTGGGATGTAGTGGTGCAACCTACATCTACACATGTTGTATAATAGGAAATGTGTCTATATGTGGAAAAGTTATATTTTTAGCTCTGAGATTTGCAAAAAGGGACTTCAAGTCTGCATAGGGAAATGGAAAAAGGATTTTTGTGCAAGATTGCATGGGGTGAGAAAAATCTTGCTATAATAGATGCCCCCTAATGTGTGAGGTCAGAGGAGTATTTGCGATGGCCGAAATACATTATAAAAACCTAGAAGTAGAGTAATGGGGATCCAGCTAGAAGAACTAGTTGTTCACTACAATCTGTATTGACTTTTCATACATGGCTACCAATTTGAATTACACTACAGATCCATGTGAAAATATACCAAACAACTGTCCATGACCATGAATAGGCAAATACAAATGTGGTTACATGCCAAAGGTTTTCATGATCACGAACAAGGCCCATCAACACTAGTATCAAAATCAATCTGAAGATATTTGTATACAATGGAGTACAATCTTCTCTCCCATGATCACTGAAGTCACACAAGTATTGGTCCAATGAAAACATAGTAACAAATTAGGAAAGTTGTGGATACGAACTGATGTCTTCAAGTATTCTACACAATCTGCCAAAGGTGCAAGTCTACATCGTGTGAATAAAGGAGTTGAGGTCGAACACAATGAGACTTTGTTTGATTACTAGTGTAACAACTCAGTTTTAACCCTTATGAACTATAATGTATTATGTAATTGTGACTTAGGCTGGTGAGCCAATAAAGTTGAAAAGGGGCTAGAGTGCCTAGGAAATGTAATACTTCATATAATTTAATAAAATACACCGCTATGTTCAATACGGACAAGGACAAAAGAGATAGGGGGCTATGATTCCACGAGAGATGGGGCTTGAGGGGATAAGTATTTTTATTATTATTTTATTTACCCATAATTGATTTTATGGAGAAAAGGGGTTACATGAGCTTCTTGAGGGAGGCCATGCGGTTCTTGATTTCCAAGTAATTATTTAAACCCATCTTTGATTTGGGTGGGGGTTCACTTGTTCTTATTTATTCATTGTTACACCTTTTCCACTCTTCATTTTTTGGGAGCCTCACTCTTTTTGAATTTGTATGCTCTTGTTCTGAGCATGGATATGAATGGATACATGAGGGTGTCTTGGGGTGAAGTTAGGGGATTGTTATTCCCTGGTTCATTTTCTTCCCCTTGTTCCCTTGTTCTTCTTCCTCTTCACTCACCACTGCTAGTTCATGTGCTCTTGGGATAAGCATGGAAATGAATGGCAGGAAGAGGAGAGTCATTGCTGAATGGATTTAATGATTTACTAATCATTCCAGGAGGGAATGGATTCCTATGTGCATGAGAATGATGGTAGTTCATATGGATTTTTCCACAGCTGAGAGTCCTTGGAGTTTCTAGTAGGGAGATTTAGTAACCAGTAGCACTGGAGCCCTGGAGAAAAATGGAATAGCCTCGGGGTATACATGGAAGAGAAAGGTGTTCATTTCTTGGGGTTGTGCAGGCTGAGGGGGAAAGAGAGATGGACATTAGGATTTGTTGTGAGGTTGGGAAACCTGAGAGCTACTTAGCCAATTGTTGTGTTTTTAGACTTGGCCTAGGACCCGTCCTTGAGGATTCATATCCATGGCTCAGGGGTGACCTTTTGTTGAGACTAAATGAACAACAATGTCTATGGTTGGGAAGAACATTCTTGGTCTACAGCCAGTTGGTGAACGTTTACTTTCAAAGATAAGTGCTCTCTATGTTCTCTATGTAATGTTTATTTTCATTGTGTATCTAATTATCTCTAATATATGTATTTTTAATGTGCCTGTCTGTTGGTTATTTGTTGTGTATGGAATGTTGCTTACATATTTATGTTGTATCTTGGAGATTTTCTTATGCAGGTGGTGTGCATGCTTCTAAAATTGTTGAGAATTCCTTTGTTTTCAAGATAAGATTAGAGAACTTAGTCTTGGGACTACAACGTTCCTCGCCTGTGGGTGGTTGGGTGTGTTGCAACGTGTTTAAATGGTGTAGCCCGGCCTATGGGTGGTTGGGTATGTTACAGTTTGGTATCAAAGCCTCTAGTTGAAAAATTGAGCTGGTATGGGTTGGTTCTGTTGGTAAAAGTCTCGTGGTTGAGATCATTTTACGACCTTGAAGTTGAAAAGATCAGGAGGAATGGAGTTGCAAAGTTCATGCAGGAGATAGAATGTCAGAGATCCTTTGTAATGGTTCAAAGGATCATGACAGTCCCTTTCGAATTCGAGAGAGATCGCCACTATGGGATCAAGAGAGATCTAAGATCGTTGGATCGGAGGGAAGGTGAAAAAGGGCTGCCCGATGAAGCCTAAGAAAATTTTAAGTCACAACCATCAGATCTCATTAGAGAGAAATTGACGGTGGGGAGCCATTGCAGAGATCAGGAAGGAAATTAAAGTGTGAGAAATTTGAGACTATGAAATCCCTTAGGATCATTGATCTTGATCGATCAATAGATCAACGGTGGATATCGATCCCACTACGGATGAACATCTTCACATTGTGGAGATCGGGAAGGAAATTAAAGCATGATCAAGTTCAGTTTCCACAATCACTCCTGGCCATTGATCTTCACAGTCCATTAAAGAACAACCGTTGATATTTCAAAGTGAGGTAAGAACCTGAAGATTAAGCCAAGGTCACATCTCTCAATCACATGTAGAGAAGAGAGAGCGAACTTCGTGCAATTCCTGTCCGTCGATCCAAGCAAGGGACATGTGTCGACAGATTGGCCAGTTCAGGAATTCAGAGTTTGGGAGAATGGACTGTGATAATTCAAAAACTCTTGAAGTCTGGAGTTCATATGGACCATTTATCAAAAGGTACATGTATTGTCAGATCGGCTAGTTCAAAAGTTAGGTGTTCGGGAGAAATGGAATGTGTTAATTTGAAATATCTCAAAGTCCCGAAGTTTGTCAACCATTGGATAGAGAGGTGGGTTTTAGGAGTGTTGAGGACCATCAAATCTTCTCATGGGTCATTGTGAGTTGTAGATCTCACAATGGTTTGGGAGTTCGGTGTTGAGGAGGAACAAATTTTGCTAAGGTGAAATCTTCCGAAGCCCGAAATTCTGTAGTGACGTGGCTCGCTGACGTCACCTGGGATGTGTGCTACGTGTTAGTGAGTTTTGAAACTATGGAAGATTGAAATTTCAGTTAGAACATGACACATGTCACCTGCTTGATTGGTCCACGTGTTCGCTTCTAGTATTTTTCCATGTGGCGACATATCGTGCAGTCCATAGATTGGGCACTTCGGAGGAAAAACATGTGACAGATGATGTTGGGCCAATAACTCCTGAAGGATGGAGTACATATCAACCATTGATCCCAAAAGACACACAATAGTAGATCTCGTAGTCCAGAGACCCGGTACTATGAGGATTTTCAATTCTCTACAAGTGAAAAGTATTGAAGCATGAAGTTGTGAAGGTATGTAGACCATTGATTTAGGATCCCTTCAGGACATTTCCCAACCATTAGATCAAGCAGTGGAAGGATGGCGTAAGCACTTTGGCAGGTATCACTCTAGGGAGTTGAGTGACTTGATATTTGAAATGTCCTGGAGTCTCGGAGTAGGGAATTCACACAGACTATTGATCTAAGACCCTATGGGAGTTCTTGTGACCATTGGATCCAATAGAGGGAGAAAAGGAAAGTACTTTAGAGGATTGCCACTATGGGGAAGTGGAAGAATCGGGAATGGAAATATCTCAGAGCACCAAATTTCCGAATTGGTTGAGCATCATCTGTCTCAAGGCCTGATTAAGTTGTATCCGTTGATCTTGTTGAAGCCTCTAGATGAGGGCAGGACCGTCCATTTAGTGGGAGATTAAATCTTGACCGTCCATTTTTTCTAGTGAAGTTATTAAAGCCTTCGACGAAGTGAAAATTTGAGGGAAAACAAAGTCTGGAAATGGAAAACAATCGAAGGCCAATGTCTGGAGGACTTGGTGCCAGCGCCAGTCTCATGCTAAGGTAAAAAGGGCCTGGAAGTAAACGAGCCCTCAGACTTGGTGTTCACGCAAGCTCCTATGTAGAAAAAAATAGAGCAGGGTGCTAAAGGGTGATTGAGCCCATGGTTTAGAGCTATGGTCACATGGAACTTGGTTTGAAGGAAGTTCTTCTGCAATTCTCTATTTTCTATATCAGCTAAGGGGTTTGAAAGTGGCTTTTTAGGGAGCCCTAAATTTCATCTTTGATATCTGATTGGGGAGAGATTTCAGTCATTGGAAAAATGATTAAGAGGAGAATGACCTGGAATCATTATATTTTTGGATAACTATTACAATTGATATGATTTTCTTCATAAATTAAACAAAAAAGTACTTGTAAATTTAATTGACGATTTTGTATAATATGTATAATTCTAACTAGATGATTACTTGCAGGTTTGGCAAGATTAGAGGTATAATCAGATCAATTCAAGAACAAGACCAGATATTAGAGTCATGGAAGCATGACAAAGCTTACAGAAGTTGGATAAGGTACTACAAAATAAAGGATCCTCACATATGATATGAAGCTAGCTGGTTAAAAATGTCATTGAAGGGCATAGAAGGAAAAGAAAAGGTAAGGCTCCATAGCCTTGATGGTAGAAATGTGTATACAGTTGAAAATATTAAGCGTGAAAGAGATCCACTCTTGATATCATAGTTCAAAACGGAAAGAAGGATGCCAATGCAGAGAATTGGGAATGCCCTCTCACTTAAAAAGTGTCATTGAGTGAAAATAGACTTCCATTGGGGAATGGTATTAAGTGTGAAAGGTGTGGTTTCACAGGCAAAGGTTAATGAAGTAACCTAATGGACTACTAGGAGTAATATTATTTGATTCAAGAATGTTGTAGTAGATGGAATTTTTGAGCTACTTCTTTCCAGGGTGTTGGAATGTTTCATAAAGGTAAAGTTGGATATGACTTCC
>ML803068.1:247531-266972 GCA_009831015.1 Picea engelmannii
ATATATATATATATATATATATATATATATATATATATATATATAGCTTGTACATGAGATATTGACAATTTGTTTGGATAAGGAATGTTGAAATTGCAGGAAGAAAGGGTCTTGGATATGTCAGTGTTGTAATCCCATAAAGAAGACCAATGCGTATTGTTGCAAGAGACAAATTGTTATGAGCAGAAGATTGTGTCTAGAAGTTTTATTTTTCCTATATAAAACAGTTTTGGGAATTATGATTTGATAATTACTGATGAATTGTTTTGGCTGAACGTAAATTGAAGAAATTGCAGGTAGAATGGTTTTGGATATGGTAGGGATGTAATCCCATAAGGAATACTAATATCTACAGTTGTAGAGCCAACCATTATGGGCATAAATCTCATGCTTGGAAAAAAAAAATCCTGTATAAAACAGATTTGACATTTATGATTGGAAATGGTTATACTGATATCTCATGATGACTGTATGTGTACAAAGAGATGAGATGTTGTATATGGAAGATGGAAAGCATGGAAAAGGATATTGTTGGGACATGAGGACTCTAGGGTAATCCATGATCGCCCTAGAATATGTTGTGTTGTGGTAACAAACGACAGAGAATCACCTCGGTTGTAAGACTCGATAAAGTCTCTAGAAATATTCTTGTGCAAGAAAGCCTTAGTCGAGCAAGATGGATTGCCTGAGGAACTGTATAGCAGAGAAGGGTATGTCTGAGCCTGGGCTTGGAAGGTGAGTGACCACAAGGAAGAGGAGAATTTAATATCTCTTTATTGGGGTCATGCACACAATGGTTATGTAAAAGGAAAACAATGATCCAAGTTAATGAGACATCCATATGGGTGTATATCCACGAACCACACAGATAAGTATTGTATTGGATTATGAAAATTTATTCTGACATTATGAGAAAGAATGAGAATTTTATGCACAAATTGTGAACTGACATGCTTGCTAATTTGAAATGTTGTAGGAAAATGATGAATGTTGAAGATCTAGAAAAGTACCATACTATGAGAGAAAATAAGGTGATGTTGGAGTAGCTGAATGACAAATGCATGGAATGAAGAAATTCCAATAGACATGTTGCAGCTGAAGTTCTGGAAGAAACAACTCTGAAACTTCCTAGCCAAGTGCACTGAATCCCTGGAGAGAAGTGGAATAACATGAGGGACTGCATGGTAGATAAAGAGGTTCATTTATTTGGTTTGTGTAGGGATGAGAGGGAAGGAGAGCTTGTTGGTTGGAACTGCTGCCAGAAATATAAATTCTGAAGATCATTATACATGTTTTGGGTCAGAATGCCTATGCATACATGTTTAATTTTAGGCCAGAGTGCCTATGTATATAAGATTGGGTTGGATTTCCTGTGTGGATTAAGGCCAGAGGGCCTGGATTTGTAATGTTAATAACATTGGAATGGTGTTGTGCACTAAGTAAAATGCCAAAATAAGGGAAGAGGGATGTAACATCCTAGTTTTAACTCTTATGAACTATAATGTGTTATGTAATTGTGACTTAGGCTGGTGAGCTGATAAATTTGAAAAGGGGCTAGAGTGCCTAGTAAATGAAATACTTCATATACTTTAATAAAATACATCGATGGTTGCAAGACGAACAAAGAAAAAAGAGATAGGGGGCTATGATTCCACGAGAGATGGGGCTTGAGGGGATAGGTATTTTTATTGTTATTTTATTTACCCATAATTGATTTTATGGAGAAAAGGGGTTACATGAGCTTCTTCAAGGAGGCCATGTGGTTCTTTATTTCCAAGTAATTATTAAAACCCATCTTTGGTTTCATTGGGGGTTCACTTGTTCTTATTCATTCATTATTAGACCTTTTCCACTCTTCATTTTTTGGGAGCCTCACTCTTGTTGCATTCGTATGCTCTTGTACTGAGAATGGATATGAATGGTTGCACAAGGGTGGATTGGGGTGAAGTTAGGAGATTATTCTTCCCTGGTTCATACTCTTCCCCTTGTTCCCTTGTTCTTCTTCCTCTTCACTCACTACTTCTAGTTCGCGTGATGTTGGGATGAGCATGGAAATGAATAGAAAGAAGAGGAGAGACATAATTGAATGGTTTTAAAGATTTATTGATCATTCTAGGATAGAATGGATGCCTGTGTGAATGAGCTTGATGGCAGTTTGGATGGAACTGTCCACATCTGAGAGTCCTTGGAGTTCCTAGTAGGGATATTTCCTGACCAGTAGTACTAGAGCCCTGGAGAGAAATGGAACAGCCTCAGGGACTACATGGCAGAGAAAGGTGTTCATCTATTTGGGTTTTGTAGGTTTAGAGAGAAAGAGATCTAGAAATTAGGATTTGTTGTGAGGTTGGGAAACCTGAGAGCTAATTAGCTAGCTCTTGTGTGTTTCAAATTGGCCTAGGACTCATCCTTGTGGATTCATAGCCTTGGATCGAGGGTGACCTACTGCAAAGAATAAATGAACAACAATGTCTATGGTTGGGAGGAACATCCTTGGTCTGTAGCCAGTTGGTGAACGTTTACTTGCAAAGATAAGTGCTCTCTATGTTCTCTATGTAATGTTTATTTCTGTTATGTATTTAATTATATATGATACATTTATTTTTAATGTGCATGTTTGTTGGTTATTTTTTGTGTATGGCACGTTTCTTACTTCTTTATGGTGTAGCCTGGAGCTTGTATTATACATGTGGTGTGCATTCTTCTAACATTGTTGAGAAGTCCTTTGTTTTTGAGATAAGGTCAGAGAATTGTTTCTTGGGACTACAGTGTGCCTCTCTTGTGGGTGGTTGGGTGTGCTACAGCCTATTTAAGTGGCGTAGCCCAACCTGTGGGTGGTTGGGTATGTTACAACCAGTCATTGAGGCATACGGTTAACAAACATGAGACATTATACCAATGATAAAAGTAGGTATCAAGGCACTAAGTACATTCTTACAAGTGTGAATAAAGGAGTCTAGTTCAAACACTTGAAGAATCCATCGATGATGAGACATTGATGTATTCCCAATATTCGATGGCGAGATAACCTGCCACTAATGACTACAATACTCTAGGTACTCATAGGACTCTAGGTCTTGTTTCCAGAATAGATGAGATAAATTCGATGGAAGGAGACACGATGAAAGGAGAGAATTAAGGCATCTCTCATCATTCAACACAAGGTACAAAGTAGGAGCTTGATGAATTGGAGGAAATCAGACGAAGAACATGTTCATGAACCAACGAACCTATGCGTCTTTCATGTGTGCCAAGTGCAAGCGGTACAGGAAAAAGACCCTTTGAATAACAGTCAATGAGGAACACTGCTAACAAAGGCGAGGAAACCACCAATAAGGCTAATGGAATCCAAGAAATTGCATGAATCCCAATGTGTGAATAGATGTCTTTCCATCAAACACAAGGGAAACCACCCAGTCGATGAACAATGATGAATTGTCGACTGTTGGGTTCAATTTTACCTACCAATGATTAAATTAGGACCAGGGTGCGCAATAGGACTACAAATTCATGTGATTATGAGACAAACTGAGGGTATGGATGACATGCAAAGTCAAGAGTTTTGACGAATGACCGAAATAGGTTGATAGACATACTTTGAACAAGAGCATGAGACATATGGAAGACTCTGGCATCATAGACTCAATGATGAAACCATGTGATGAAGGAGGAATCAATCAAACTCTCCATAGGGAATGGAAGAGTAACCAGTCGGGGGAGTAAAATATCTGTAATGAGCTCAACTTCATAAGGCTATGCCAAACACAAAATTATGATGATAAGTGGACTAAAACAAAATTTGCTCTGTTCAAATGAGACATGAATACTTTCAATATAAGATACTACTCCCTTCCCGCCTATCTTTTTTTTCTTTTTCATAGTCAAATGAATGCTATGATACAGAGGAGGAAACAAGTGTCGCAAGTAAGAAAAACTAGTTCCAGCAGTGGAACATACCTATGCTCAATTCAAGGAGATCCATGAAGGAGATGGACACTCAGGGTAATGTTCCCTCCCGGGTATAAGGTGTCAAGTTGCAAATGATATAAATGAGGCTCTGCTTGGTTGAGGATGTAAAAATGTTGAGGCAAATGGTTTATAACGCAAAGAGAGAACCGACAATAGGCTCAATACCACAATAAAGGGAATGAGATGCAATCACAACTTAACACTAAAAAATGTCCTTTTTCATAATCTTAGTATAATTGGCTTGAAAAAGGGATAAACTTGTACCAAATAGATGTCCTTTCAAATCCAACTTATGATTGTGAAAGAGACAAGTTCACTCGGAAATATTTTCTCTTTTTGAAAATGAGTCAGAAAAGAGCTTAACCAAGACTCATGACCTTTAAAGTCCAATTAACAAGTGTGAAAGGGACACACTCACTCGACAATCTTTTCTCTTTTTATATGAGTCAGAAAAGAGCTTAAATCAGACTTTTTTGGGATTTCCTAGGCAACATGTCACGGAGGAGGCCAAGGCTCCTGTGCTGGACTTTTGTGAAAGGTCAAGATCTTATGAATAGCCAACACAAGCTTGGGAAAACCCAAATCTCTCCAAGTCGAGTAGGATAAAGTGCTAGCAGAGGTTACCTTCTCCATGTTATATCAGATAATGTCTCTTACTTGAAAGGACATAGAAGGAGGCATTGGATACCCCACAAGACCATCCCAATCAAAGGTAACCTCTCCAAGACTTTGAGGGAGAGTACTCGAGGATAATAAAACTCTCTCTTTTTCAGAAGGTGTAGTACTAGAAATGCTTATGACATAGTATAGAAGGTATAGAACTAGAACTAGAAGAGCGGGATCGACCAAAAATTGCATTGGCATGACCACTTCTTCAACCATTGGTTGAATAGGATGTGAGACGACAAGGTCAAGAGATGCATCACCCCCAAAAATAAGGGTGGTGTTGGTCGAATATTGCATCAACATGACTGCTCATTGAACATGATTCAATAAAAAAAGGTCAAGAGACGCATCACCCCCAAAAATAGGGGTGGTATCAGTCGAAGATTGCATCGACATGACCGTTGGTTGAACAGATGCGAGAAAACAAGGTCAAGGGATGCATCACTCTATAAAAGTTGAGAGTTGTCAACCGAATAGTGCATCAGTATGACGGTTGTATCAATCAGGTAAGATTGGGAAACCGTAGATGACTCAGAACCCGGAGGGCCCCCAGACAAGGACCACACTTCTGGTATCGGAGTAGTAGCAGGACATAAACACGTAAGGTGATTTCCTTCACAAGTCTTGTAAAGGAATTTCAGCTTACATCTGACACGTATAGGTTTCTCAATCGTTTGAATTCCCCCGGGATAACTTTCAGTGGTTGGTGACATACTCTTAGCATGACTGGAAGAGTCTGGTAGAAAATATCCAACATGAATAGCACAGGTTGGTGATGAATCCCCAACATGACTAGCATAGGTTGGTGATGTATGTGCAGTGTGACTATCAATGACTGGACTTGTGCCCCCAACATGAATTGCAGGGGTTGGTTGCTGGTATTCAACATGACTTGAAGAGGTTGTTGACAAATCTCTAACATGACTAGCAGAGGTTGGTGATATAATTCCAGTATGACCTACAGTGACTGGACTTGTGGCAGCAGTGGGTTGTGGTATTTGAGACCAAGGTCCCAGGAAAGGTTGGTTTTGAGACATTGCAGGCTAGGGAGGGTCCTGGTATACACCCTGGCCCTATCCGATAGGATAGTATCCTCCTTCATACTGATTCCTAAAGGGTTATAATGGAATCAACATCGAGGAAGCCTCTTGCGAAGAGAAAGTGACATGAAAATGGTTACTCGTGTGAGGATATACTTTGCTCCTAGACAAAAGAACTTTGTGAAGGGGGTTTCCCATACTATAAAAATAACTCACCCTGGATGAAACACCAGAGGACAGACATAGGTCCTCCATGGGAAAATAATTTGAAGGAACCGACATAGCGGAAGAAGGATATGTGGATGAAGTGTAATAAGTAGAATTAACGCCCATTTGAGCACATGCTCCTAGAAAATTTGATTCGTAGGAAGGAAGATTCTAACCTCCTATCGTAAGAGTTGTTTGAGGGATATGAATTTGTTAGCGATATTTCTTGCTAAGGGATTTAGATATCAAATGAATGGGCTAAAACCCACTTGTCCAAGGTTTTGGGCGACAATGCGCCCATGGTAAACAACAAGCAAGATCGAGCGATCTAGATGAGCGTGCTCGGATCAACGGTGCACATCGAATTCCGGACCCTCCTTGCCTTCCGACCTTTAAGCAAGGGGGGGGGGTCCGGAATCGGGGGCGCATCTCTCCGACGGCCCAGATGAGCGCGCCCGGATCAACGGCGATAAAGGTCATTCCGGACCCCCCCCCGCCTTTCTCCCTTTAAGCTGAGGAGGGGGGTCCGAAATTGTTAATGCAACTTCCGACGGTCACGATCGCAGCGCCCGGATCAATGGCTCACGTGCGGCCCCGCCCCTCTCAGCTGCCCTGTGCTTAGCCAAGGTGGGCCCTCCTCCCGTCACTTCACTCACCCTCTACCCGCTGTCCCTTGTGCCTTATGTCGCTTATCTATTCCTCCTCTCTGGTCCGCGTGGCCACCCCCCCTTTCTGTCCATCGCCCACTCGTCGCCTGCCACGCATCTCCTTCTTTCCACACCAACTCCCCGCCTAAAGGTAGGATTCCTCCCGGACGCCCTCATACATGGCCCATCTTCTGTCACCCCTCTTTATTATCACTCTCACTCTTCTCTGCTTCTGCCACGTGCCCTTCAACGCCATCGCTCCTTCCATACCCCATGTCCATCCCTCAAGCTTGTCAGTTGTTCCAGATGGCAGCTCGTGAAGTCTTCCCTGGCCCAAGATGCTGAGTTGGCCAACCTGTCTCCAATCCCAAGAAGCAGTTATTGAAGCAGTTGGCGGTGGTTAGACATCGTCTCCGCCATAATGGGGACGTCCTGTAACGAATTAAAAGCACGTCGATTCGCCGAATGAATTGTCAGAAGACTGATCGCGTCTGCCATAAGTTGCACGACCATTCAGAGATCACAGCTCCGTGTTGTCAGAGGCCATGTAGAAGCAAGGCCTTCAATGCATTTTCTTGGTTCCGCCGCTGTTGTTATTTCGAGTATATATAGGCATTTTTGCCATTTTTGTATCTATCGATGGTAGAGCGAAGCTCCCAACTGTAAAGTTTCAGCAAATACTCTGGTTTCCTGGTTATGCTTCTGTGTTTGAGATTTCTTGGTTTATAACAAACAGTTCTCCTTATTTTCCATCTTTGTTCCGTATTTTGCCCGAGGATTCACAGTAGTGCAACTTGTTGCAATAAAGGATTTTTTGTGGTGTTGTCGTGCCCTCTGGTTATCTGTAGTTGGATGTAAAGGGTTTTTGCTTTCCAATGCATTTCTTCTTTAATCTGTTGCATACCTGATGTCTGTAATAGATCATTGCGCTCTTCTTGCGCAACTCTTCCACCTTTTCACCTTTGCTACAACTCACTGTTTGAAGTTTATCAGGACCTCACTCTTTCATGCATGCCTGGTCTGGTTTCTGAGTTGATACGAGGCTGTTTTGAGTTTCCTTCCATTTGATCACCCTTTAAAATAAACTGTGACATTAACTCTGATGGGCTTCGGGCTCTGCTCCTGCTAGCAATCCAGGAGTGACTTCCGAACGCCAACAGAATCCCACCAAACAGAGAGGGATAATAAGGAGGCATCATGCCCCCAAACCCAAAAATTGGATTCACATAAGGAGGAGAGAAAGCGGATGGCAAGTGCGAAGACATGTCTGGCATACCATGAAAAAAAATATTAGAGACCCAAGGCATTGAGTGAGTACCATAATTATGCATACCATTAGGAAAATTAGATGGATTCTTCCCCATGAAATGAGTGAATGTCATGGGGGAGGTAGTGGTAAATGAGGGATTCAAAGAAACTCCACTATCCATGATAATGAAAACTCAAGGCACAATATAAGATCCTAAGGTCAACTAATAATCAAATAGCACACCAAAATAAAATAAACAAAAGGCCAATATGCACAAAAACAGGATAAAGTGGCTAAAAGGAACCTCCCTCTCTAAAGTAGGTATGCCTCGCCGAGCAGGGGCCTGATACTCTATTGCTAAACATTGGAGGAAACAAAATTAGTTATAAGGGTCCTCGTGGGATTAACAACCAGTGAGTCAGATCCCCTCGGAGAGGTAATCCTCCATAAAGGTTGTGTGTTGTCCAACCCTTATCTAACCCAGGGTACCCACAGAATAACCCCTATAAGTAACCTATGTGGCACCTAAGTCAAGAAAATAATCAACCACGGTATAACCGATGCATAGGCAAACAATCGTAAGTCAGGTCCAGCATATGGGCAGGGTAGCAAATCCCAAAACCTTGAAAGCACTGCCTCTCACAGAGGTAAGGGCACTAGAAATATCCCCAAATACAAATAGATCCCCAAAAATATCTCTAACACTAAGAAGGTATCAGGGGGATATCCCTTCAACTGACCTCACATGACCTCATGCTTAACTCCAGTGTAAGTGCAACCTCCTGATATTACCGATTATACAATGGATTTTTCCACTCTCTTAGTCAAACACATATGTTGATTTAATATCCTTGGAGAAGTTTACTCACAAAATCCTATTCCAAGGCACTAAATCCTAAACTAGTTTCTGCACCCTAGAAAATAAAATCGTTACTAATCAATTTTAAATTATAGTGTTAATTTTAATGGACTTTCTTACTCAAAATGTGTGGTCATGAAACTAGTGATGTTATGACTCAACAAGTGAAACAAATGAATATGAATACAATGAAAATTCCCAACTTCAATTTCCAATAAATGATATGCTTCTTAAAAATGCAATTTTCAATTCAATTTTATGACTCTAAATAAAAATGCAACTATTGGCCCTTGACCAAGTTTTGAGGATTCTTGGTCATCTTTGACCTAGTTTTGGGACACCGATGGGTTTTCGAAGGAGGAGCACAAGATGAAGTGGATATCGTGGGATCTCGGCCCCTTTTTAGGGATTTTTGGGTTTTGGGCTTATGTAACGGGTATGGGAATGTCAGCCCATGGGCTTTGCCCATGTTTAGGCCCATTTTGTAATGTGTAAATATATGTCTAGGCGATGTAAGGATGGGCATCTATGTGATTTTGAGCCAGTGAGCTAAGTGCTAATTGATTAATTGCTAAGTGCAAGTGGTAAATGTAATGGCTTTGTGCATACTGTGTAAGACTTGCAGAACTAGGTGCAAGTGACTGTAAAAGACTGTATGTAGGCTTTGTGTTGTAAGGAGGATCTAGCGAAGAGTGAACAGATCTCCTATTCTCTGCGAAGTTGATCTTGAGGCTCTATGCATGTAAAAATATTGAAAGAAGCTAATAAAGAATATGAAGAGTTGGTAGACGTAGCCCCGGGGTGGGGGTGAACCACGTATATCCGGTGTTGTGAATGCTTTGTGCTTTATAATTTCTTTCTTGTTTATATGTTTAAATGCTTAGTGCGCTATTAGATGATAGATGAATCTGATATGATAGTGTTGAATAATGTGAATGAATGCTAGATCTGATCTCTATTTGTATTCTTAGTGCTTGAATCTTTTGGATCTGTGTGGATACTACGTCAATATGTTATTAGGGTTTAGTTGCACTATAAACTAAGCTGAATATTAATGAACTATAACCGCTACATGTTCTGTTAAGGTGTTACAGTCAAATATCTGTGTCCCAGCTAAGGTTGCAGACATTGGAGTCCTGCAACCACCCCTGCCTCTATCTCGGGTGATAATTCATCTACTTCGTAGGTGTTGCCAAAAGGGTCGTTAGTTAGGGTTTTGTTGGTCCGTTGTTGTAGCATTGAACCCCATGTCTTCCCTTGTGCCAACAAATGGTTCTGTTGTCGTTGTCGGGTCCTAAAACTATGATTGCTGGGAACTAAGGAAAGAGGAGATTTGTGCATAGATATGTCTCCCTAATGTGTAGTACCCTAATTAATATGTGAAGCTATGTGCTAAGAAAAGAAGTTTGATCTGAAGAGAAGAGGTAAGATCTGAAATCTTTGTGCACTGATAAGAGGTAAGAATAGTGAAAAGTTTTATATCTAGAAGCTTTGTGCTCTGCTAAAAGTAAGATTAGTCAAATTTGTTTTTTCAAAAGTATGGATCTAGATATGTTTGATAAACTTTGTCCTAGCCTGAAATCTAGGGCACATCTAGAATAAAAGAGGTTTGATATGACTAGATCTGACAGAAATAGTGAAAGATATGTTATACCTATGCATAGAAAGAATGTTTGGAATAACAAATGGATGCAGGATCCTAGAAATAATTTTTTTTAGGTTAGCTACCATGATCCTAGTGCACAATACAGGAAAGGATGTGGATCATTTAAAAGAAAACAAGGATTAACCCTTTGTTACAGTTGCAAAAGACCGAGACATCTTGCTAAGGAATTCCCTGGTAGAATATCTAATTGTCTTTGTTGTAAATCTATGGACCATGAAGTTCTGGATTGCCCTAGAATGATTGCTAAGGTTGAAAGAATGAATATGAGACAAGAATACCATGAGGAAGGTCAAGACACTAATACCATGGAAGAAACCCCGAAAGAATCAGAGACTATATTGCTACAAATGAAATAAACCCTGAATGACCATTGAAATATCAGCTTACCAGAGATCTTCAGAGAAAAAGAAATCATAGAACCAAGAATATGAGACTTCAACGTAGACTATGTTCTGGATGAAGAAACACAGGTGAATATTATGATAGAAAGAACTTGGGAAGATTTAGGAAAGCCTGTTATGATTCCTTCATTGGGAGGAATAGGATTATTTAGAGGAAAGTTGATAAACCCTATGTGGAATACTTACCCAGATATCTATGAGTGCCCGTGGAACTTCGATAGAAGAATATTTTGAGGTTGTTAAATTTATTGAGAACAACACCCCATTTTATATGTTACTAGAGAAGCCTTGGATAGAAGAGGATCAAGACAAAATAAAAGAAGAGGAAATCTTAGAGAAAAAGAAGAAGGAATTAAAGGATTTCATGACTAGGAGGATCACACATTTGATTGAAGAACAGGAGAACAGGTCGAAGTTATGTAGCACTAGAAACTTGGACATTGAAATTGAAAGGAAACACGAGGACTTGAGACACCTATCGATACAGGAAATAAGAGCACCTACACTAGACAGAGAAAAAGTATTTCCCTTAACCCTAGTAAATACCATCAACAGCGTGAAGTTACTATGCCAAGAGGAGATAAGAATCAGAATGGAAAGAGGAATACCGAGACAAAGCTCACTGGAAATAAGGCTATAAAACTAAGCAAGAAGAGATCCAAGATCGAAAAGTTATAGAAGATTCCAGAGGGAACTTCGCAAAAGGAAAGTTTACAAAATTGGAACTTCGTTGGGATATCAGAACAACGTCACATGGAACTTCACCATGGTGAAGAAATACAGTCATTGGGAATAGTATAACCATTAGACCGATACCCCGAATAGGTAGAACAACATTTATGGTCAGAAAGATCGCCATCAAACCATTGGGACCGCACCGTAACAGACCAAACTGAATTAATGAAGGCTTCTCGCCCATTGGAGAGATCCATTACCTAGTTATCTACTTACTCCGTCGAACCTTGCACCAATAACACTTTTTCCAACCATGATTATCTGAGCCCGCAGATTAGTTGATTTCGCACAGTGATCATCGCGCTATCACCATCCATCTTGTTGCATTGAGTCATTATTCTTCAAACCCTGAGATATTCAACCACGAGCATGTATGTCCGAAGAACTTAGCGTATTCGAAGAATCTATGAAGGAGGTACTCATAAACCTCATGACTGAAAGAGTAATGTATGTGGATATACAAGCATCATTGATGAGAGGAGTGCAAGCCTCTTCGTCGACTTCTCACGGATCTGAACCATCCTGACCAATAGCAGAAAAGATAATCAAGCATAGAGATGACCAAGAAAATGAGAATCTAATCCCGACCATATTACCCAAATACATCCAACCTCTAGCCGGTGTGGTGAGTCATGATAGTGTGCCAAGAGATTTTGAGTACACCATGGTTAGTGCGTACCTCCCAAAGGGGATACGCGTTGTTCGAGCACAGTAGGAAAAGATCAGAGCATTGAAGTTCAGTGACTTCAACTTAGGAGACCACAAGAACCATATTATGCTCGCCCCATATAAATACTTGACCAAGACGAAGGGGAAGAACTCAAAAATAATCCCCCAGTCGTGGATGATGAACCTCGTGCAGTCCACCCTATTAAATGTAATGAAAATCCCACACTTTGGAAGGCACCGGGAAGTTAATGCCTATGTCAATATCCTAATTTCATTTTACCATGGAGGCTACTTATGGATAGAACTTCATATCACAGTCGATCTGACGTTGATCCATAGGATCACCAGATTGAGTATGCAAGGACCCGATCCACGGGACTTCTATCCAGGGAAAGCCACAGATCGCACATTAGCATAGAAGATCAAGGATACATACGACGATGTTGAGAATGGGATGCAAGGATACAAGGTAGCCTCCATCCAGAATGGTGCAATGAACCTAGCATGCCAATTAATCACAAAAAATATAGTAAGGAAGAACAAACCCACATAGATCACAAGCTTTGTCGTTGACCTCGCGGGGAAATGCGTGGAAGGTGTACAGATGAATTGGGTGAAGTACCTAGTTAATCAGTTGGAATTAGACTATCACGAAGCACAAGATCATGGATATGAGTTCCACTTTAGCTGGCTCCTGATCCTCATTGTGTTTTTTGCTTGGGAGATGCCGGAAGGTGAAACCTTCCCAGACATTGATCCATTTGAGACGCTTACTGCGAAGTTCACCACGCTTTGGTACTCAAGCGATATGGGAAAACAATGGCAATCGAACGTAATCTTTCACACATACTATCTCTAGCTGAAGATGGCTATCGAAGCTTAACCTCGCATGACACCGAACACCCTACAATGGTTTCAGCCCCTCAGGAAGTTCCACATAGATAAGCACTTCATCTATATTACTGTGTGAGAAGACGAACATAAGGAGGAGCTTCATTCATACTACAAGATCACAGAAGAGGACCTCAAAGAGATAACTAAGGAATGGTCAGCCGAATTCCTTATCCCCGCTGACCCTACAGAGATGTCTAATATTGAACTTGACATCTTGAAGGTCGCTCACAAAGAACATGACACACTCGGAACCAACAAAAGGAAGAATACCAAAGAATTCCAAGACTTGAAGCACCTCAAAAGAGACTTCTTTAGTATCACCTGACCGAGGGGGTGATGATGAAGTAGAAGAGATAAATGGAAAAGAAGATGATCAAAAGCAAGGAGAAGTAGAACTGCTTAGAGTTGAGGTTGATCCATTGAAGAAGAGGAAGGTTTCTCCCCTGAAACCCTCTTCTCGGAAGAAATCCAGAGCCACTGTGACTAAGATAAACATTGTGCTCATTGTCGATGAATTTGACTTCATCATCACAGTTGTAAGTCACGCCTCGTAGGAAATATTTCAGAAACAAGAAGCCAAGCAGGAGGAGATGTATGACAGAATTGAGGTCAAACTCCAAGGGGTACAACAGGCCCTTTAGTCTAGTCTCGCAATGTCCATTGCGCCCCTGCCATTGAGAGAACTAGAGTTGGGAGATGAGCCATCCCAACTCCGTCGACTATATGATGCGATCGAAGCTCACCTTCAACGCGCACAAGAAGAAACTAAACAAGCCACCCAGGTCTTGAAGCAAGTGCAAGAAGTACTTGTAGAACAACACCAACTTGTAGAGAAGGAGAAGGCTTCTCTCTAGACAAAGTTTGAAGAGGAGAAAGAACAGATTCAATAAGAAAAAGAACAATTGCTCACAGAGCAACTCGAAGTGAAAGAATCAATCAACAGAGGACTCCGCTATGTGACAGGATTAGAGCCAAAGGAAGAATACTGAGTTGAGGATCAAGTAGAGCATCTCGTGGAAGCTATCCAGTAGCTACAACAAAGAACAACAGGCTTAGAGCTCTGCACATTGCCCGACACACTACAATATGTGAGAGATCAAAGAGATGCAACTGCTCATAACACAATTGAGAGAATAAAGGCCATTGCCATGGAATGTAAGAAAATAAGTGATCAAAGTGCCCATATGTATGAGAAACTCACTAAGAATATAGAATTAAAGGCACTGGAGTCACAACTCCAGCAGGTGAAGAAGCAAGTAGTAACAATATAGGTGTAGTTGAAGCCCCTCTCAGTTGTTAAAAGGATGAAACAATCCCAAGAGTAGAGCACTTCTCAACAACAGGTCCACACCATTCAGGGAAAAGTCATGGAAGTGACTCATAGACTCCAACCTATATAGGATGAGGCTTGCAAACTATTCATAGACATCGAAGGCCAAGGAGTAGAACTGGAGCAAGTCATCACTACAGCTGAACAACGCCTATAGGGACCTGTCAATGAAGAAGTCATCCAAGAGTTCACTGAACAGGAGGTCATGGCACAACAACAGGTTGAAGCATCTTGAGCCAAGATCAAGTATTTTGAGGCAGAGCTACCCATAGAAAAGTGACTTGGGATGAGTCACAGGTGAGTGTTGGGGGCTTGTTGGCCCTTGACCAAGTTTTGAGGATTCTTGGTCATGTTTGACCTAGTTTTAGGACATCGACAGGTTGTCAAAGGTGGAGTGAAAGAAGAAGTGAAGATCGCGGTATCTCGGCCCCTTTTTAGGGCTTTTTGGGTTTTGGGCTAATGTAATGGGTATGGGAATGTCAGCGCATGGGCTTTGCCCATGTTTAGGCCCATTTTGTAATGTATAAATAGATGTCTAGGCGATGTAAGGATGGGCATCTATCCGATGTTGATCCAATGAGCTAAGTGCTAAGTGATTAATTTCTAAGTGCAAGTGGTAACTATAATGTCTTTGTGCATACTGTGTGAGACTTGCAGAGCTAGGTGCAAGTGACTATAAGAGACTGTATGTAGGCTTTGTGTTGTAAGGAGGATATAGAAAAGTGTGTGTAGATCTCTTGTTCTCTGCGAAGTTGATATTGAGGCTCTGTGAATGTAAGAATATTGAAAGAAGCTAATAAAGAAGACGAAGAGTTGGTGGACATAGCCCCAGGGTGGGGGTGAACCACGTATATCCGGTGTTGTGAATGCTTTGTGATTTATAGTTGCTTTCTTATTTATATGATTAAATTCTTAGTGCACTATTAGATGATAGATGAATCTGATATGATAGTGCTGAATAATGTGAATGAATGCTATATCTGATCTCTATTTGTATGTTTAGTGCTTGAATCTTTTGGATCTGTGTGCATACTACGCTGATCTGTTATTAGGGTTTAGTTGTGCTGTGAACTAAGATGAATATTAACGAACTATAAATGCTAATTTTTATGTTAAGGTGTTACAGTCACATATATGTGTCCCAGATAAGGTTGTAGAAACTGGAGTCCTACAACCATCCCTGCCTCTACCTCGGGTGAGACTTCATCTCCTTCACAGGTGTTGCCGAAAGGGCCAATAGTTATGGTTTTTTTGGTGCGTTGTTGTAGAATTGAACCCTGTGTATTCCCTTGTGCCAACAACAATATTTATTTGCGTGCACTAAGATAAGTGACAAAGACTCAAGAGATCAAAATGCTAATAAATGTAAAATGCCTAATATTTTTGTATTTTCAATATAAGAAAAATGAAAATGCAAGACTGAACAACGGCTTGATATAAAGATTCTACTGTTTATAGACAAAGAAAATGAAAGTAGGATATCAAGTAACAAAACACCTATCCCAAGGTGCAAGGACAATCAAAATGACAAGATGAAAGGGACCGCCCAAAAATTCAACCAAAGACAGGTTTCTTGTCATTCCACAGACACTTAACAGTCACTAAAGAGACCCAAGAAGACTCAAAAATCATCAAAACCTACCCAAAAACCACCAAACCCAGAAAACAAGAAACAAAGGTTTATGTACGCGACTGTTCAAGGGAATAGCGTGTATGTACATAGCTTGCAGAAGGATAGATTGTGCATGTATGCGACTGTCAAGCACAAACCCACGTATATGTGTCAAAACACAACTAGGCTAAGGAGAAGGTTGAAAGACTCAGACCCAGAGTGAACATAGGTTCTCAAGTAATCATACGACAAGAAATTCAATATGAACGAGAGTAATCTAAGGAGAAAACCACTCCAAACCCCAAAAAAGAAGATTCAATCCCCAATATGGTCGTCAATTATGTTACCAGAAAAATATATCTATAGATAGGGGTAAACCACAACAAATGAAAATGATTTCAGAAATCAACTCTAGTCTCAAGTATGCTATATAAACAAATATGCTAACAAGACAATATAAGAGGCCTACCTCATCTAGATGTTTGATGAAGTCCAGCATTGAGCACTTGACTCAAACAAATATTCCTACAACTAGTCCTCAACAACCAAGCAATGCAAGCATATGGTGATAATATATGATGTTATGACATTCAATAACATAATCCATAAAAATTCATAACAAACACACCCATGGAGTAATAATTCAAATATCAGGAAGATATTAATTGGATGAGAAAAGAGCATTTCTATTAATATATAATCAACAGAAGTGAATGAGTTACAAACTTCCATGTCAGAACAGTTTAGAACCGAGAAACTAAGATCCTTCCAGCTGGGCCTCCACCACTTCAATCCTCCACCAATGACAAGCTCATATAAGAGAGACAATGAAGTTCTCAATTAGTAGGGGAAGAGCTTGGGAGTTGAACAATGTGTTTAGACTTAAAGGACAAAGGGATGCAGACTCAATGTGAAGTGAATAATTTCTCCAGAGTAACATTGCTCTCAAAGTTAATTTTTTTCTCTTATTTTCCATATCTTGGATTTTGCCCATTTATAGCCTTCAAATGGAACTGAAGGGTCAATTCAGAATGTTTCCAATATATGGAAGGTCAAGGATCATTGATCTCATGATGTGACATGGAAACATGACACCATTTTTCAATTTTGGGCACATTTCTGATGTACACAGGTTGTAGTGGTGCAACCTGTGTATACGCATGTTGTATAGTAGGCAAGGTGCGTATATGTGGAAAAATTATATTTTTAGCTCTGGGAATTGCAAAAAGGGACTTCAAGTCTGCATAGGGAAATGGAAAAAGGCCTTCTATGAAAGATTGCATGGGGTGAGGCAAATCTTGTTATAACATTTAGCTATGATTTACGCTCTACAAAAATTTAGACATTACTTGTTAGGCTCTCATTTTAAATTTTTCACTAATCATTCTGCATTAAAATATCTAGTTACCAAGCATGTCTTGTAAGGAACAATTTGTTGATGTTTGTTACTATTTCAGGAATTTTCATTTGAGGTGATCATTAAACCTAGAAGATGCAACATGGGCCCTAATCACCTATCCAGAATAGAGTTAGGAGAAAGTGGCAGAGTAGTCAATGATCAACTCCTAGATGCAGACCTGTTTCAGGTTGAGGCCATACCAGAATACCCAAAAGACATAGAAGTTTTATTAAGTATAGGGGCCTACCCAGAAACACACTCCATAACTCAGAAACTCCATATGGTGGTTCAAGGATCAGACTATCAATTGATTGCAGGGAAATTGTATAAGTTGGGCCTAGATAGTAACCTCAAGAGGTGTGTTTTAGTCCATGAAAGAAAAGACATACTTTGGGAGTGCCACAATCGAGTTGCGAGAGGCCATGTTGGAGGAAAGGCCACTGCATAGAAAGTCCTCCAATATGGATTATGGTGGGCCACACTCTTCAAGGATGCAAAGGAATATGCTAGATCTTGCAACGTCTGTCAGGGAGTAGGCAAGCCATCATGACGAGACAAATTGCCTCTTCAACCATTTTGAGCTCTACAAGCATTTAAGAAGTGGGTGGTTGATTTCATTGGGCCAATAAAACCCACAACTAATAACTCAAAGCCCAGGTATATTATTACCACAACTGATTACCTTACATGATGGGATGCAACAACAATTGTTCAAGATTGCTCGAACGATATTGCTGCCAGGTTTATTTTTGAAAGAATTATCACTCATTTTGGATGTCCTAGGAGTCTGACCAGTGATCGGGGTGGTCATTTTATCAGTAGTAAAATAGCAAAGATTACAACATAGCTATTAATTCAACATCATAAAAGTAGACGTTACCATCCACAAGCCAATGACATAGTAGAGGCATTTAACAAGATTCTAGAGAGAATATTAACAAAGGTTTGTTGCATAAAAAGGGAAGATTAGGATGATAGAGTCCCAAATTTCTTATGGGCTTATAGGACAACCACGAAGAAACTCCACAAGTATATTCTAGTTCATCTAGTCTATGGGAAAGCGGTTGTGGTACCTATAGAGTTCATTACCCGGAGTCTATACATTGCACATATTACTTACATGTCAAAGGATGAATCAGTGATGAAGAGGGTTACGAAGTTCCAAGAACTTGATGAGACCAGGTTGTTTTTAGCATACTTTCATCAATCAATTGATAAAGCAAGGCAAAAATCTTGGCATGACAGGAACATTAAGACTAAAACATTTGCACAAGAAGATAAGGTCCTACTTTATGACAGTTGATACGAGAATCACCTAGGCAAGTTGCGCATGCATTGGTTGGGACCATTTATAGTTGCGGAGATCCGACCTTCTGGAGAAGTCAGACTCATGCAACTAGATGGTATACTTCGGCTAGGATGGATGAATGGCACTCACATGAAACCCTATGTTATCACCATAATATTGTCCGCAAATGGTTACAGGAATCCAGCATCTTCAAAACATCGATTGGTTCACTCATGGACCAAAAATGCATTTCCAAAAGGTCCAAAACTATACAACCAGTTATAAAATCAACATGCGCTAATACTACACAGGGAGCGTGTGCACATGCACCATCTAGAAATGAAAAAAAGGGCACATGTGCACGATGCGCGAGTGTGGATGCAAAAAACCGTGCACCCCTCAAAATGACGCATTTATGATATTGGTCGGCCTTCCACCCACTTCTGGTTCAGCTTCCAAGTTGATTTGACACCCAAATCTCGGTTGAATATGACTGGGGGGTTGGTCAAAGACCTAAGGGTGACCTAAAGGGACCCTTGTTCACATTAAGAATTGGTTGTATAATGCCTCAAAGCTATGCTATAAAAGGAAGCCATGGGTGCACTATATTTCCAAGGAATTCATTTGTATTGTTATGCTTATTATATTCTCTTGGAGAATCCTCTTTTCACATCAAAAGTATACAAGCACCATTTCATTTAGCCATTCATATCACCTCTTGAATGAATGTTCTTTGGATTCTCTTCACCATTTCATTTCTAGTTTGTTACTTGTAAGAAGAGCTCAATATTTGGGGGTCCAAGAAACCTCCCT
>ML803068.1:276907-294099 GCA_009831015.1 Picea engelmannii
TATATATATATATATATATATCGATCAATGTGCCATCAATGTTTACAAAAAATCATACATACACAACATTCCTAGGTCGGTGAACCACCTCACCCCTATAGATACAAAAATGGTGTCACCACACCATATACATGGGATCACAGGCCTATATAAATACAAAAATACATATATAGAGGCCCTCATGGGGCCTCTAGAACACCACCACCTTGTCCTCCCTCTGGAGGAGGTACCCCACCAACTATTGGTCCCTCAGGCCCTGAGGGAAACCTCCTAGTCATCGTTGCTCCCGTGATAGCTTCTCTGTGGATCAAACTCTATGACTCCACTGTAAGACCAATACACTACTCTAGGACCCCCTCATCCTGGATGCGCACCCACATACCCTCTGGAACTCCCTAAAGCACTGCCTCTAATCAGCAGAGAAAATCCTAAAACTCTCCCTCGACCCCAGTCGGAGGAGCATGTGATGACCTTGCACCAGATTGATCATAGCGATGTCTCCTGGCTACTCTCTCATCATCAACGGTCCTCGCCCCAGCATCCTCCCGTCATCGTCTCTCCCCTGCCCGCGGTGGTCTCACCAACCCCTGACGAGCTGGCGCCCTGATCAACTCCACCTCGCACTTGCAAGGCCCCACATTGGCACACATCACAAACAAACGATAGCATCAACATCCATCCATACATAAAATATATTTTATGTTATCTAACATATTAAAACATCAAATATAACAACATACATTTATGTTCGAACACCTCTCCTAGGGGTAATACCATATCCAGATCATCCCAGAAGTCCACCCCAAAATACAGATATCGAAGTATGATTTGTGGCATCTGAAGCCACACCTGTGCAACCTGGTCCGTGAAATAGTGTCCACCCTCCCCACCACTATGATGAACCAAGATCATCGCCCACCACCTCAGTCATGGCTCTCGCACACCGGGTGCACCCAGAATCACTCTAGTGTGCAACATCGGCACCCTCTCCAAGAACCATGCTATTAACATGGATCCAAAGGAAAACTCCCTCGAGTCAACATATCAACACCTGTTAAGATTCCCTACCATATTGGCATGAAGCATCAATCCCCAAGAAAAATGTTCACCTGCCAATGCCCTCTGCATAACCCTCAGCTGACCCCCACTGATTCGCTGAGTCGCAAGAGACCCATAGAATCTCACTATCATTGTTGCCATGAAAAAATTCACAAGGGCATCCATTTCCCCAATACTCACCACGGAGCCCGACATAAGGTTCTCCCCCGAACAATACCTCCAGGCTAACACAACCAACTTCCCATCCCTGGGTAACACGGGCTCCGTCGGTAATGGGGTTCCCCGAAAAGGGAGCCCCGTCAGAAAATATACATCCTCCACCACAGTGAAGGCTATCTACTCACCCTGCACCATGAAGAAATGTAGATCTGGACTCCACATCACAATCAAGAACTGCAAGAGGTACTCATGTGCCTGCACTAGCGAACACTAAAAAAACTTCAACATCCCACAAGTTGCCAAAGTATCCCGGATCGTTGACTCCTCATCCCTCACTGCCTCCCTCAGGTGTTCCCCATATCTCTCCCTCCAATGAACTAACATCATCCAAATGGTCACCTGCATCCACATATAAAATACCTGATCAACCATCACAACCCATAAAAAACATCAAAATCTCCAAAAAAGATAAATTTTTACACCCATCTACTTTGCCTCAAAGGCGCGACATTTTTTCCCACAGGCGCGCACCTATGCACACCTGTTCATCCCAAAATCGCACACTCATGCATGACTATTGGCCATAGAGGGGTGCACCCATGCACCCCTATCACACATACAGATGTGCATCATAGCACGCCTGTTCACTACACAGTTGTGCACACATGCACAACTGTCAGGAACACAGTCGCGCATGCATGCGTTGTTGTGATCCGAATAGGCATGCATTACATGCGTGCCTATTTTTCCTCTTCAAGCACCCCCATGCATGGCTCTCCCAATTACATCCACACACTCGTGCGCTTGAATATTTCAATCGCCCGTGCACTAGGGGGCCCACAATCACAAAATCCCCTGTACAGTCATCCGTACAACCCTTGCCCAAAAATGAAATCCTAAATACTATGCAGGAGGATCCGACCACAAACTTGACACTCACGGATCCTAAATCGGCTGGCTCGATCTCCCATAATATCCAAATCTCTCCTCAAATATCTCATCCCATCACTCTAGCAGCAGGTACAAATGACATGGAAATATGGGCCCTACAGCTATATATAGTCCCTTTTTCCAAACTTCCATACTCCATTCTGGGAGCTCCAAACGTCCATTTTTCGATCCCTCTTTAGCCATGGGACCAGGATCCTGCCACCTAGATAGTCACAGTCCCTGGGCCACCATCCATCCTCGGCCCTAGGGAGCATTTTTATCATATTATGCTCAGGTACGCATGCTTACATTCACACATTATTGAATAACTGTTATATGATATTTCTCTTCATATATTTTCACGTCGGGTATTCAGTTTTCATGTGTCCAGGTACTTGATCATTATACATCAGCAATATCCCTTTAGGTATATCATTGACATTGGAATATAGTCAATCCCTCTGAATATCACATTGCATATCCCAGTCACACCCTTCGATCATTTCCTCTAGGATCCCTATATCTGGCTCTATAGTATTGTCACCTCCACTGCATTTTGGTACTGTCACCCAGTAGCACTCTCCCCCCACATGATTTTTCCCATTCATAGTCCCCCTTGGCACTTTGACACTCATGTTGTTTTCACCCTTTAGGGATGGGACTCCTAATACTCCTATGCATCGTCAAGAATCAACCACATACTCCTTCTCCTCATTTTGATAGCTTGCCCACTGGACTCCCAGGCTACTTCATCATGGTTTTATTTTGACTGCACCCCCAAAGTATCATTAACCATCCATTTCATCCACCATCAGTTTTCCCATCAGCAGATTGTCCTCTATACATTTCCCTAATACAAAAACCTGCCTATGGGGCCCTAACCCTCCATTTTTTTTCCAAGAAACTTGCGCCATCATCCAGCCACACCATCTTACACTGGGGCACCCATTTCTGTATCTGCACAATTATCCCAACTTATTTTTTTTATTCTTTTTGTAATTGTACAAACCCCTTTTCCCGCATTTACATAGCTTTTTGTTGTCTCCTTTAGTGACCTTCCTTTTCCAGAAAAGCAACCCTTGTCACCCTTGGTTGGGGAATTTTTCACTTCCTTCCATCAATGACATTATCCATAAGCCTCGAGGATCTTATAGCCCATACCCCTATTTTTTGGTCTCTGTGTTTGTCCATTTTCTCACACCTCTGGCACAATTTACCCTCGTTTAGTCATCCCCCTGACGTTAGATTCAGTTTCATGGTTTCTACCACTTTACCTCTTCCCCCAACCAAGGTAATTCTCGAATCTCACTGCCTCTGGACTTCATCCATGTTACTCCTCAGTTTCTGATTTCATCTGGTGAATTTCACAAAGCCTTCCACTTCTCGAAGTCCCGTCTCCCTTTCTGTCGACATCATCATAGTTTCCAAATTAGTGACAGTATCTTGACTCTCGTTACCTTCAAAATGAGAATTCTCGGATGGCACAGAGAGAACCATCATCACTCTCTGTTGTCATTGACCCCCATGGCATTCGACTTCAACACTTTATCATGTGGCAGTGGGTATTACTTTGCAACTATTTTAGTTGTTTTTATATATGTCGAAGACCTTTTAAATTTGATAGAATATCAATGTCTGCGTATCATCGACACTTCTCACAGGTGTCATTACCTTTCTCAGAGTTTGTTCACCATCTGAATTGTCCTCTGTCATTATCAAACTACCCCGGAGGGCGCTGCAATGATCTACGTCAACACACAACTTTATTTACTGTATTACACATTTTTGAGTTACATGACATGAGCATGGGGCATGCCCACCTCATTTGTACACAATTTTATTTTTTCACCCCTTGAGAAAGGTTTGGGTTCTACAGGTTCCCCTCTCCCCCCAATGGGTCGCTCTTGGAACTCCCCACAACGCTCTTTCTTACAAAGGTACTCTCAGTAGAAGAAACATTGATGTATTTCAGCTATACATATGCTCCTAACCTCACACATCAGGGGGCATCTGTTATCACCAGAATTTCATCCGCAAATGGTTACAGGAATCCAACATCTTCAAAACACCCATTAGTTCACTCATGGACCAAAAATGCATTTCCAAAAGGTCCAAAACTATACAACCAGTTATAAAATCATCATGCGCTAAGACTACATAGGGAGCGCGCGCACATGCACCATCCAGAAATGCAAGAAAATCACATATGTGCATGATGCACAAATGTGGACGCAAAAAACCATTCACCCCTCATAATGGTACATTTATGATATTGGTTGACCTTCCACCCACTTCTGGTTCAACTTCCAAGTCGATTTGACACTCAAATCTTGGCTGAATCTGATTGGGGGGCTGGTCAAAGACCTAAGGGTTCCCTAAAGGGCCCCTTGTTCACATTAAGAACTGGTTGCATAATGCCTCAAAGCTATGCTATAAAAGGAAGCCATGGGTGCACTATATTTCCAAGGAATTCATTTGTATTTTTATGCTTCTTATATTCTCTTGAAGAATCCTCTTTTCTCATCAAGAGTATACAAGCACCGTTTCATTTAGCCATTCATATCACCTCTTGAGTGAATGTGCTTGGGATTATCTTCACCATTCCATTTCTAGTTTGCTACTTGTAAGAAGAGCTCAATATTTGGCGGTCCAAGAGCCCTCCCTTGGAGGAAGAGGGGACCCATATATTTCCCTTTCTCTTTGGTGTTTTCTCACTAATACAATCCTATCCATTGGTGGCATGAGCGTTGTTTATTTTCGATTTTAATGTTCATATGCACTCTAGTTTAGTTTCTTTTATTGTTCTTAGCTTAGTTCTTTCTTTAATTTTTATGCTTGATCTTTCTAACTCTTTCTTTCACTGTTGTCTTGCCTAGCTAACCCAACTGGGCTTGTAAGCATCCTTATTTTTCTCATTTAGGTGACAAAAGAGGTGCAACACCCTATATTTCTTAGAACTGAGCTAAAGAATTGTTTCTCTAGTCCAAAGGAGCATGTATAGTAGCTAGATTTGAATTTTTTTCAATTTCTTTGAATACAGTTAATAAATTCACAGTGTTCATTGTTGTGTTGTGACACGTATTTTTATTTTTCCGTATAAGTGTTACTTTGGTGTAGAATGTTTTACTCAGTAGCATATGATCAGAAGAGCCACAAGTCCATTAAAGACAGTCATTAAATGTGATGGGGACCCCTTTGTGGTCAGAGGGAGAGCCAATCTGGACGCAATCCTAGTCCATGTGCCACACAAACCGAGTCTAGTCATAGCCTTTATGACCACTACAGTCACCCATCTGAAATTTTTTGAACCATAAAGCTATGATACAAGAATATTCCATCGGTATTCGCACCAGGATTCTCATCCGTTCAAACTGTAAGGTATGAATCTAGCCACATCACTATCCAACTTGCTTAGTAAATTCCAGAATCACCCAATAGATTTACACTATTAAACAATCATATCGAACAACTTAGTTCCAAGTTGCATCTATAGGGTTAATGATGAGTGGCCTTAGCATTTATTACATAAATTTCCATCTAAGCCTGAGTATAAGTTGTGTGAATTCGGTGTAAGACGTATTGTTTCCGAGAGAACTTAGTGCCTTGCAATTTCTAAATTTTACTCACGCCTATGCAATCCCTCGACCCTCAGTCACAATCCTAAATTCCAGTTAGCCTATCAAAGTTCGTTGACAGTCTAGAGTCACTATGTTGAGAGCTACAAGAAGCAGGAGTTCAGTTTCTAAAGATGCAATGTCGGATGAGACACGTGATCCGCGGGTCGATATCGTGGGCGATATCAAGGGAAAGGTTGAGCAGGTGAAACTCCTCAACCTCGACCTAACAGACTAGGTATTGTTCCCACAATTGAACATCGACGTGTTTTGGAATGTGGCTCCAGATGAGTTGGGAGGGATGTAGTTCATGCTAAAGCCAAAGTTCATCAACCTTTTCAACTCCACCATCATGAATCTCAGGTACTTTCCAGTTTTCGGCACTAAGGGTGAGGTTGTGTGGTGTACTAAGCCCCTCATCAGTCATGTACATGACCATAGTTTATGTCTCTATAGATGATATCCCATACATGCAAAGGATATCCATCAACTCATCGGCCTCTTTATCGAAGGTGAATTTGTATCAAAATGATTTCAAGGTCCCAGTAAAGATGGGAAGTAAAAGGTAGAACCCAGTTTCTATAAAAGATTGCATACTCGGAGAGGGGGGTGCACAGCCAATATTGAACCCATTCTACTCGAGACAGTCATAACAACTTTCTATGTGATTGCTAGAAAGGTGATGCAGTTGTATTACAAGGGCAAGTGCATGTTGGATGACGTGTTGGTAGCGTATTTTTTCGCCAATGGAGAAGTATTCAACTGGTGTAGCTACCTGCTAGAAGAAATCCTAGTAGCATGCGAGGAAGATCAAGAGAAGGGAGACACCTTCACCTATGGATACCTTCTAGTTGCATTCACCATGCTGAAGTGGACGTCGCCTTCAGGAAAACTGATATCACCGACAAACAAAGGTTGACTAGAAAATATTTTTGAGCCTTAGCACTCAAGGTCGGACTCGGAGAACACAACATTCGATAACACAACGTTCTCAAAATGGAATAACCAGCTACTTGACGCAACTCAGAGGTTGCAAATACCACAGGAGTTTCTCAACTTGAACATGCGAAACATCACATTCAACATGAAACGCCACCACACCTTTGTCTGGACAAGACATGCTAATGTAGAATACTTTACTCCCAAGTGTTTCCATTATACTAGGATGAAGAGGCCTTTTCCAAGGAGTTCATGTCATGGTCAGGAGTGAAACTCAACCCGCACATGTCGGGGATGCACTACCTTCTACCGACATATGTTTTGAATAAAAAGGGACAGGAAGTAGGGGTAGGACCGAGCTCGGTCCCAAAGGAGAAAAATAGAGAGGCTCCAATGCATACAAACGCATAGGATAAGGAGGAAGAGACACAACTAATGGAACATAAGAAGAGGACATTTCCCATGTTCCCACACCTTCTAGAGAAAGCTATGTTGATAGGTAAATATGTCAATGACATCCTAAACATTTCTTTCATCGGAGACCCATTTGTCAAGAAACCTAGGACAGGGCTCTCGCCCGTAAATATCATGAACCCTTAGCCTATATCATCAACCATCCCTCATACTCAAGCAAGGAATTGAGCAACCAAAATGATGATTGACATCTAGGATGACCCTGAACCTGATACCACTCCATCCACCACCATCATCACCGAACAACCCCCATCACCCCCACAACCCTAGTCGCCACCTCAAGAAACAACCATCCCACCCCATATCACTAAACCAGAGCCCATGCAGTTGGACCCCCCCAAACAACCTGAACATAGAACAGAACTCACTGGTCCAAATCCTGAAGTCTCGATCCAACAAATTATTCCATTTGTACCAATTCATGACACTCCACCTTTAACGAATATTCAAACTGTACCAATACCGCAAGTCCCAAGTCCTCAACACAGTCCCTCAACAATCAATGTTGGGGGTGCTATCCAAAGAAGCAGAACCCTAGAAGTCAAGGTCCAGAAATAGGAAATATTACCAGAGATTCAGAAGGAACCTGAAACTACATCAAGATAGAGTGCAATGTCATTGCAGGAGAAAATGGAGCTAGTATTCCAAAACCCACAGCAGTGTGCAGAGATGATGCAAATATTCCTGGAAAAATAAAAAGTGCTACCATTCCTTCCATCAACATTGAGGATGAGACTTGCACTACAGCTGCAAGGTCCAATTACAGGGGAGGAAGAGGTGGAGACACCTTTAGAACACTCAAAATCCAGTGGAATCCCACTGTAGGTCTGAGTACCCATGGATTCCACTACTTCTTCTGTTGACCTCGCTCAATGGCCATCAACATAGCTAGTAGGGATGATCAGAGACTCATCATCTCAACTGGAGCAGAGACTCCAACAGGACGAAAGGGATAGATACTTTTAAAAGGAGGAAGTACTCCTCACCCAAGCACACAGGACACAAGAAGAATATGAAAATATCTAGGCTAAGAAAAAACTAGAAAGAGTCCAAGAGAAACTTGTGGAAGCTTGGCTAGAGATTTGAAAGGAAACACCACAACTTCCTAAGTCCAGTGAAGTAGGCAATCCTAAGCAATAGATTGAGCTACTCCATGGAGCATGGTCAGGGATGGAAATTTGCAAAGAGAACCTTGCAGCATAGTTGTGAGAGAGTCAGTGTGAAGAAAAACAACAACCCAAGAAGCTTCATGAGAAAATGGAAAAAATTAGTGCTTGAAGGAAATAATGCAAGAGAAACCATGCACAAACAAACAACAGAATGCACAAGGATATTTCAGGAAGTTATCGATTGGATGGGTATCATTGAAAGGTGCAACCAAACTCTAGAGGACTTGCGCACGAAGATCCATTCCCTTAAAGAGGAAGTTGTTGTCACCATGGATTCGCTGGAGCAGTGGGAAAAATTCGACCAAATCCATCATGCATACAACGAGTTGAATTCTCTATTTGAAGCACAATAAGAATATAAGAAAGAGATACATGAGTTTCGACCTGTCATTTAGACAGGCTACATGCAAATACATCAGGTAGATGCTAGAACTAATTCATATTGGAACTCCCTAGTTGCATCCAATCCTAAGGGATGAATTACAGATGCAACTGAATAGTTTGTAGCTGAAGCTTCCCTCCTAGCCAGGAAGTGGCAAGATAAAATCTTCAGTTTTTAAGGAGAAAGGAAGACAGCCCTGGAATTGGTCCCAGTGTTGGGCCCTTCATTTGAAGAGGTGGAAAAGGAAAGAGCACAACCAGAAGATGGAAGATAAGAAGAGACAGAATATAGAGGAAAGCAATAGGCCAGTCCAGATATCGTGGAAGAACCTAGGACTTGACTCAAGGATGACTCAAGGATTGTGGTCAGAGCCTATTGGGCCCTTCGTTTTGGTGATTAGAAGTCGCACAAACAATACTACAGTCCCAATTTTGGTCAAAAACAAGTTGCGCACACCACAAAGTAGTTGGACAACAAAGCAAAGGAGGAAACAAAAAATGGTTGGAAAGAAGGACAACACAACACCAACAAGGAGAAAGAAGTTACAATAGAAAAAGAACAAGAAGGCATGCAAAGTCTCAAACCAAGAAATCCCAATTAGCTTATATATACGAGATGTATATGATTGTAAAGGGTTGGTCGGGATTATCATTCGTTTCATTTAGGTTATGTTATTGTAATTAATATCCATCTTGGGAAAAGGGTAGATAGATCTTTGAAGAATGAGTTTGAATCCAGAAAATATTGTAACAGAGTAATGACTCGTATCTATTGAATTGTATCTGAGAAACCCCCTTGATGATAATATATGGAAAGACCTAAAATTTTGAAATATTGTGTGTCATTCTCTATCTATGTCTATGAATTGTCATTCTACTTTAATTCTTCATGTCTGATAAGATCAATGTGTTATAACTTTTTTGCAAATATTGTTGCAATTTTTTTTTCTTTATTATTAGTCATGAATGAGTTCAGATCTGCTACTTGTTAGTTCATCTTGTGCAAGACTAACAAAGATCCTTAGAATGTATGGATTTTTCTAAGTATTCTCCTTACCCTTCCCTATCTTCTTATCTTGGTTGCGCTTCATGTGAGACTTCTTGTCTCCCGAGAAGATGAAAATGCCAGCGCTCTAGACTACTCGGTACCCTTTTGTTGGTAACCTAAGAAGGACTATGGTCTGATCAACTTTGCACCAACATGGAGAACTCTTTTAGTTAAGATTGACTAGAGTGTTCATTTTTCGTAGTTAGTCTTTTGGGACTAAAAAATTGATAACCTAACACCCAACATATGCCTCTTCATATTTTAATGATCGTGAAGTATGACGAAGTTTTCTCAATAGAGTCGCAAGGTCATCAAAAATATCTTCTGCATAAATTCCTGCATAATCAAGTTCTTCTGGGAAAAAAATGTTATAAGTTTCTTTTAAAACGACAAAAACTTGAAAATAAACTTTATAAAAGTGAAAAAAGGGGTGTAAATGACTTAATTTGGATATATTAAAAATCAATTAGGGAAAAAAAAGTCATTATCACCTTTTGTTTTGCTATTCTCCTTTTTCTTTGAGTTTTTTCCCCTTCTAGAGTGATTTTCGGGCAAGGAAGGACATTTTTTAGTGGAAGGACATAGTAAGCCACAAATGTCTCAAATTCCTGATAGTCATCAGATCTGAGGAAACACTTCGGAATATATCCTAACTGTCGGGTCGAGGAAAGTAGAAGGATAGGATAAGCAAGGGCAAAGGCCCAAATAGCTGAAATCCCGATGGTCTTTGGATCGTGTTAAACATTTTAGGGTTAAAGAATGACCACTAGATGAATTAAAAGTTACTCGAGGAGAATTTCACTTCGGGAGAATTGTGAAGTCAAGATATCGAATTACCCGAAGTCTAGAAAGCCGAAATTCCGAAGTCACTCTCAACAGTCGATCTGAGATATATTTTGGATACTATTATGGTTGTTAGATCAAGGAGATGAATATCTGTCACATTGAAAGACCATGTTAGCAAGGACATGTGACATACCACGTCAGCAAGGACACGTGGCATAGTTAGATAATGACAAGTGTCAAAATGAAATTGACATTTCAGGTACGTGCAAATCATGAATCTGAATGACACATGGAAGCTACTCGGCTCGTGCCACATCATCAAATGATGTAAAAAAATTATGTCACTCTGGGAGTTTTACTTCGGGAGATTCACCACCAGCAAATGCCCTAAGTCCTGAAGTCCCAAATGTCAAAGTCCCGAAGTGGACATGAGTCATCCAATCTGAAAAACATTTCAGAAGCATTCTCAATTGTTGATCTAGTACAGTGGAAGGATAGTATAAGTGGAAGTGTTAACCGACAACAATCAGTCTCCGCGGTTTTAAGACTTACTCAGAAGGTGATCACTCTAGAGGAAAATGGAGCAGTGATTATCCGAACCTCTGAAGTCTCGAAGTGGACATGAGTCGTCAGATATGAAGAACACTTCGGGCTCATTCTCAACCATTGATCAAAATACAGTGGAAGGATAGTCCCGAATTAAATGGTGGTCATCCATCTCAATGTTTGATTAAGTCCCAACCTTTGGATTAAGCAGTGAAAGGATAAGTGTAAGGATCAAATCTAACCATTGATCTGGTTTCTTGAAATAAACATGAACCATCTGATCTGTTTAGTGCAATCATATTCGGAAGATTTGAAAGGAAAAAATCCCAAAATACTGAAGAGAGAAGTCTCAAAGTCCCGACATTCATCCATTTCACCGAGAGATTAAATCGTGACCGTTGATTTTGATAACCTCTCAAGCACTCGTTTGGCCTAGCGGTGAGTCACCATCGTTGGTCATATGGAATAAACTATATAAAGGCAAAAGATATTGTGTTGATAAAGTTAATAATCTTGTGGTTATGCATTATTAGTCATATGTAATGGTTTGAACGAAGCGCCTCTACAAAACTCAGTTTCTGAAATAATTGCAGAGATTCGGGGTCGAGTTAAAAAATGAAATTGATCCATATCTATGATCAATTTATGAAAATACTTCATGGTAACAATAATAATAAACTGTGATTATGGTTAAGTTAGATGAAAAGGTGTGATGGTCCAAACAAAGGACATGGTGTATCACACTCATTCCATTTTGAAGAATATATAAACAAGAAAGAATGGTAAGAAGAAAGTGTCTCTACAGTTCAGATAAGAATATCAAAACAAAATCAGAGTTCAAGAAGAAGAATTGTTGGTTCTAATGGGCCTGTCAATGTCTTATTGAAGATCAAGAACAGAAGAAGACAAAGAAGAAGTTATGCAATTTGGCATAGAAGCTAGAAAGAAAAATATAAATTTTGATTGTAGATAATGAGATAACCATACAAACAAAGGTTGCAGCAGACAAGTAGAAAGTACAACAATGGTTGCATGAGTCAAATTCAATGAAGAGAAGAAGAGATTGAATTGAATTATAAAATAAGGGTGGTTGGGTGGTGCAAGGGAAGGTTGGAGCTTACAAGGGAGTAGGTTCTTCCTTTTCAGTTGTAGATAACTAAACAGGGGATCATAGCCTCCTACCAGTTGGTGCTAGTGAACAAGGGGAGTTGGTTCTTCCTTGTCAGTTATAGTTGGCTAAATAGGGGGTCGTGGCCTCCTACCAGTTGGTGCTGGTGAACAAGGGGAGTTGGTGCTTCCTTGTTAGTTGTAGCTGACTAAACAAGGGGTCGTAGCCTCCTACCATTTGGTGCTGGTGAACAAGGGCGTGGGTGCATCCTGATTAGTTGGTGTTGGTCGAAAAGGAAGAACATCTTCCTTCTATGTAACTTGTAAGAAAATGAATTTTGCAGTTAATATAAAAGTGTTGGTGGTTTTCCCTATTGGGTTCCATGATAAAATCTTGTGTTCATAAGGGTTTTTTGTTCGTCATATATTTCTTAATTGAATAATTATTGTCTGTGATTAATATTGAAGGAATTAATAAGAAAAATTAGGCACAATTGATATATTCCATCGATTGGTATCAGAGCGAGGTTCCTTTAAGAACAGTTTAACAAACTGAAAGGAAGATCAAATTAAGCACACATGGATGGAAAAAATATTTACACTAAGAATGGAACTCCAATACCTGGAAAAGAAGAATACATATTTTGGAGTACAGGAATGGAAATTCATCTAAAGGCACTGGGACATGATGTATGGAATTCAGTGATCACTGATTACTCCCCACCAAGCAAAGTAAGGACTCCATCTCAAAATAAATCAAAGAAAAGTAACTCAATGGCAATGAGTACAATCCTTGATGGATTACCTAATGATGTCAAAGAGAATATAGGTGAATGTAATTCTGCAAAGGAACTTTGGGACAAGATGAAAGACCTCTACTCATAATAAAATTCTAATGAATAATTTCAATCAGAACAAAGTTCAGTCTAAAACAATTCTAGTGATGAAGATACTTTTGAAGAATACTCAAACATTGAAGAAAAATTCAATCTTGAAGATGATCCTGATTGTTCTTTGTATGATCTGAGAAAATATAAAAAAAGGTGTAAACAACTAAAGGATCAACTTAAGATTGTTGAAAAAATCAACAAAGGGATTGAAGCCCTTGATAAAGTTCTCAGTCTACAAAGAATTCCTTCCAATGAATTTGGCCTTGAATATGAACAAGTACACATGGTTAAAGGTTGAAGTCCTATTACTAAGATGGATGTTGAAGATGACATGTGTTGTGATGATACCTCCAAATAATCTTCTCCTCCTCCCATGAAGATGTATCAAATCAAAAGAGAAGACACAGAAGACATTCCTATCAAGGATGAAGAGGAAGTCTCAGCCATCAATAAAGGTAAAGACTCTCCACAATCTTTCGATTGCAATAATGTTGATATTAAAATCTCCCCTACAAGTAAAGAAGAAGATTTAGATACAATAGAAGAATGTTATGCTAGCATTTATCCCATGAAATAAGTAGAAGAAGAACTATCTAAGGTCAAACATAAAGTTGATTGGAGCCTTTATGAATACCACTATCACCATGGTTATTCAGACTATAGTTTTCTTCATGACTACTCTAAAGAATTTCTTGAAAAGAGTCAAAATAATTTCTTGGAAATAAAGGAAATGCTCAAAGACAATGAAAAAATCACATCTGAGCAAAATATTCAGCTAGAAGAAAAAGAAGAGGAGATTTAGAAATTAAAGGATGAAATCAGTCAAGTAAGAGAAGAAAATAAGGAAGATGATGAACTTAGCAGAATCCTCGCAGATCTAAAATAACTAAGAGAAAGAAATGTCAATATGAATACCCAACTTGAAGAAACCAAAAGAAGAGAGGAGGTAGTGAGGAACCATTTGAACAAAAGGGAAGAATCATGTCATAAGTTGGAAGCAAAAGTTGTGAATCTTAGAAAGAAGGTTGAGAAGTCAAACACCTAAGTCAAGTTCTTGAATAACTCTATGATATTAGATGAGATATTGGATAGTCATAGATCACCAAATGAAAAATCCGGTCTTGGCTACAACAAGGAAGAAATTAGTGATCCTAAGAAACCCGATGTAAGTCCTTCATCTATAAAAATGGAAAGCAGGTATAACGTAGGTCCTTCATGTTCAAGGAATGAATGAAACATTACAATATTTAGAAGATAAAATCAAGGAAGACATCATGAAGCTACTCATACACCTCAAAGTAAAATTAGAAGAGAGACATCTTCATGGATGAATCAAAGGAAGTGTGCGAGTGTCTTTAATGGTTATTGTTTTTCTTGTAATGAATTTGGTCATAAAGCCTTGGATTGTAGGCATCATGGAAGAAAACAAATTGGTAGATTCAACAACAATATAAGATGTTGGAACTACAATCTTGTTGGACATATTTCTACACATTGTTACACTATGAGATGCTACAATTGTGATGGATATGGCCACAAAGCCCATGTTTGTTGGAACTCAAAAAGATAGTCAATAAGAAATGATTCACACAATATGACAAGAAGAGTAAATAAGACATGGAAAAGAAAATCTGAAGTACCAAACAAGAAAGATGATGAATATATTGCTCCTAAAATTAATGAAGTTTATAATAGGAGTTTGGTGGGTGAAACTTCTAATAAGGAATATTCTCAAGACAAGGATAAAAAAACTTCTGGTGCACATAATAATGACATTGATGATGAATCTCTAATAGTAGAATGACAAGAAGAATTGAGTAATAATTATGTCAGAAATATTTCAATCCTATTTTAATGGTGCATTGAAACTCTTTCTCAAAATAAAAAAAAGGAGAGATCTCTATCCAGAAAGCTGCAAAGACTATGCTCAATGAAGAAAAATTATCTGATGGATATTGGAGAGAAGTTATAAGCACAATAGAATTGTTGGCCCTTGACCAATTTTTGAGGATCCTTGGTCAGGTTTGACCTATTTTTGGGACTTCGATAGGCTATCGAAGGCAGAGTGCAAGACAAAGCAAAGATCATGGGATCTCGGTCCATTTTAGGGCCCTTTTTGGGATTCAAAATTATGTAATGGGTATGGGGATGTCGGCCCATGGGTTTATCCATTATTATGCCTATTTTGTAATGTATAAATAAGTATCTAGGTGATGTAATGAAGAGTCAGTTGTAAGAAGAGACCGATGTGCTAAGTGCTAGAGTTTGATCTATGTGATCAAAAGTGATAAGTGTTGGTGTTTGATCTATGTGATCAAGAGTTGTAAATTCTTTGTGCATACTTTGTAAGTCTTGCAAGACTATTTCAAGTAACTATAATAGGCTATGTGAAGGCTTGGTGTTGTACCCTAGCTAGAAGAAGGAGGATCTGGCGGAGTGCACGCAGATCTCCTATCTTCTGCGGAGTAGGACTTGGATGCTATGTTCCTGTAAGAATCTTGAACAAATATAATAAAGAAGAGAAGAGTTGGTGGAATTATCCCCAAGGTAGGGGTGAACCACGTACATGCTATGTTTCTATGTTTTGTGCAATGTATTGATGTGTCTATGTGTTTACTTGCTTAGTGATTTAAAACAGATGAATGATAGATAGATCTGTTGATGCTTAGTTCTTAATGATATGGATGGATGTTAGATATGACTTATGTGCATATGCTTAGTGCTTAAATACATTATATCTAAATGAATACTGTGATATTCTATAATTAGGGTTTAACTACATTGTAACTAACAACTGGATATTAATGGATGTTAACTGTTGAGTGCTCTGTTAAGTGTTAGAATCACAGATCTGTGTCCCAACTAAGGTTGCAGACATCTGAGTCCTGCAACCACCCCTGCCTCTACCTCGGGTGAGACTTCATCTTCTTCGCAGGTGTTTCCGAAAGGATCGATAGTTAGGGCTTTGTTGGTGTGTTGTTGTAGCATTGAACCTTGGGTCTGTCCCTGTGCCAAGAATCTCTGTGCGTAGATCTATTTCTCTAGTCCACAATATTCTACTCATTTTGTGAAGCTCTGTGCTAAGAAAAGAAGTCTGATATGAAGAAAAGAGGTAATATCCGAACACTTTGTGCTCTGATAAAGGTAAGAACAGTGAATTTTTTTAGATCTGGAAGCTTTGTGCTCTGTTGAAAGTAAGATTAGTGGAAATTTTGGTTTCTAAAGTATGGATCTAGGTATGGTTGATAGATTCTGTCCTAGCCTGAAAACTAGGGCACTGATAGATGAAGAATATTTGATATTAGTAGATCTGATAACAATAGTGAAAGATATGTTATACCTATGCATAGAAAAAATGTTTGGAATAACAAATGGATGCAGGATCCTAGAAATAATTTGTTGCGGGTTAGCTACCATGATCCTAGCGTGCAGTACAGGAAAGGTTGGGGATAATTTAAAAGAAAGAGAGGATTAACCCTTTGTTACAGTTGCAGAAGACCAAGACATCTGGCTAAGGAATGCCCTGGTAGAAGACCTAGTTGCCTCTGTTGCAAAGCCATGGACCATGAAGTATTGGATTTCCCTAGAATGATTGCTAAGGTTGAAAGAATGAATATGAACCAAGAAATCCCTAAGGTAGATCTAGAAACTTAAATTATGACAGAGCCCCAGAAAGAATCAGAGAAAGTATTGCTACAGATGGAAGAAACCATGAATGACGATAGACATATCAGCTTATCAGAGATATTCAAAGAAAAAGAGTGCATTGAAGAAAGAATAGGAGACTTCGACGTTGACTATGTTCTGGATGAGGAAACACAGGTGAATATCATGACAGAAAGAACTTGGGAACTTTTAGGGGAGCCTGCTATTATTCCTTCATTGGGAGGAATAGGATTATTTAGAGGAAAATTGATAACCCTATGTGGAAGACTTACCCAAATATCTATGAGTGCTCATGGAACTTCGACAGAGGAAGAATTTGAAGTTTTTAAATTTATTGAGAACAACGCTCCATTTGCTATGTTACTAGGAAAACCTTGGACTGAAAGAGATCATACTAGAAGGAAAGAAGAAGAAGTCTTAGAGA
>ML803068.1:300799-315360 GCA_009831015.1 Picea engelmannii
ATTTTAATGTTCATATGCACTCTAGTTTAGTTTCTTTTATTGTTCTTAGCTTAGTTCTTTCTTTAATTTTTATGCTTGATCTTTCTAACTCTTTCTTTCACTGTTGTCTTGCCTAGCTAACCCAACTGGGCTTGTAAGCATCCTTATTTTTCTCATTTAGGTGACAAAAGAGGTGCAACACCCTATATTTCTTAGAACTGAGCTAAAGAATTGTTTCTCTAGTCCAAAGGAGCATGTATAGTAGCTAGATTTGAATTTTTTTCAATTTCTTTGAATACAGTTAATAAATTCACAGTGTTCATTGTTGTGTTGTGACACGTATTTTTATTTTTCCGTATAAGTGTTACTTTGGTGTAGAATGTTTTACTCAGTAGCATATGATCAGAAGAGCCACAAGTCCATTAAAGACAGTCATTAAATGTGATGGGGACCCCTTTGTGGTCAGAGGGAGAGCCAATCTGGACGCAATCCTAGTCCATGTGCCACACAAACCGAGTCTAGTCATAGCCTTTATGACCACTACAGTCACCCATCTGAAATTTTTTGAACCATAAAGCTATGATACAAGAATATTCCATCGGTATTCGCACCAGGATTCTCATCCGTTCAAACTGTAAGGTATGAATCTAGCCACATCACTATCCAACTTGCTTAGTAAATTCCAGAATCACCCAATAGATTTACACTATTAAACAATCATATCGAACAACTTAGTTCCAAGTTGCATCTATAGGGTTAATGATGAGTGGCCTTAGCATTTATTACATAAATTTCCATCTAAGCCTGAGTATAAGTTGTGTGAATTCGGTGTAAGACGTATTGTTTCCGAGAGAACTTAGTGCCTTGCAATTTCTAAATTTTACTCACGCCTATGCAATCCCTCGACCCTCAGTCACAATCCTAAATTCCAGTTAGCCTATCAAAGTTCGTTGACAGTCTAGAGTCACTATGTTGAGAGCTACAAGAAGCAGGAGTTCAGTTTCTAAAGATGCAATGTCGGATGAGACACGTGATCCGCGGGTCGATATCGTGGGCGATATCAAGGGAAAGGTTGAGCAGGTGAAACTCCTCAACCTCGACCTAACAGACTAGGTATTGTTCCCACAATTGAACATCGACGTGTTTTGGAATGTGGCTCCAGATGAGTTGGGAGGGATGTAGTTCATGCTAAAGCCAAAGTTCATCAACCTTTTCAACTCCACCATCATGAATCTCAGGTACTTTCCAGTTTTCGGCACTAAGGGTGAGGTTGTGTGGTGTACTAAGCCCCTCATCAGTCATGTACATGACCATAGTTTATGTCTCTATAGATGATATCCCATACATGCAAAGGATATCCATCAACTCATCGGCCTCTTTATCGAAGGTGAATTTGTATCAAAATGATTTCAAGGTCCCAGTAAAGATGGGAAGTAAAAGGTAGAACCCAGTTTCTATAAAAGATTGCATACTCGGAGAGGGGGGTGCACAGCCAATATTGAACCCATTCTACTCGAGACAGTCATAACAACTTTCTATGTGATTGCTAGAAAGGTGATGCAGTTGTATTACAAGGGCAAGTGCATGTTGGATGACGTGTTGGTAGCGTATTTTTTCGCCAATGGAGAAGTATTCAACTGGTGTAGCTACCTGCTAGAAGAAATCCTAGTAGCATGCGAGGAAGATCAAGAGAAGGGAGACACCTTCACCTATGGATACCTTCTAGTTGCATTCACCATGCTGAAGTGGACGTCGCCTTCAGGAAAACTGATATCACCGACAAACAAAGGTTGACTAGAAAATATTTTTGAGCCTTAGCACTCAAGGTCGGACTCGGAGAACACAACATTCGATAACACAACGTTCTCAAAATGGAATAACCAGCTACTTGACGCAACTCAGAGGTTGCAAATACCACAGGAGTTTCTCAACTTGAACATGCGAAACATCACATTCAACATGAAACGCCACCACACCTTTGTCTGGACAAGACATGCTAATGTAGAATACTTTACTCCCAAGTGTTTCCATTATACTAGGATGAAGAGGCCTTTTCCAAGGAGTTCATGTCATGGTCAGGAGTGAAACTCAACCCGCACATGTCGGGGATGCACTACCTTCTACCGACATATGTTTTGAATAAAAAGGGACAGGAAGTAGGGGTAGGACCGAGCTCGGTCCCAAAGGAGAAAAATAGAGAGGCTCCAATGCATACAAACGCATAGGATAAGGAGGAAGAGACACAACTAATGGAACATAAGAAGAGGACATTTCCCATGTTCCCACACCTTCTAGAGAAAGCTATGTTGATAGGTAAATATGTCAATGACATCCTAAACATTTCTTTCATCGGAGACCCATTTGTCAAGAAACCTAGGACAGGGCTCTCGCCCGTAAATATCATGAACCCTTAGCCTATATCATCAACCATCCCTCATACTCAAGCAAGGAATTGAGCAACCAAAATGATGATTGACATCTAGGATGACCCTGAACCTGATACCACTCCATCCACCACCATCATCACCGAACAACCCCCATCACCCCCACAACCCTAGTCGCCACCTCAAGAAACAACCATCCCACCCCATATCACTAAACCAGAGCCCATGCAGTTGGACCCCCCCAAACAACCTGAACATAGAACAGAACTCACTGGTCCAAATCCTGAAGTCTCGATCCAACAAATTATTCCATTTGTACCAATTCATGACACTCCACCTTTAACGAATATTCAAACTGTACCAATACCGCAAGTCCCAAGTCCTCAACACAGTCCCTCAACAATCAATGTTGGGGGTGCTATCCAAAGAAGCAGAACCCTAGAAGTCAAGGTCCAGAAATAGGAAATATTACCAGAGATTCAGAAGGAACCTGAAACTACATCAAGATAGAGTGCAATGTCATTGCAGGAGAAAATGGAGCTAGTATTCCAAAACCCACAGCAGTGTGCAGAGATGATGCAAATATTCCTGGAAAAATAAAAAGTGCTACCATTCCTTCCATCAACATTGAGGATGAGACTTGCACTACAGCTGCAAGGTCCAATTACAGGGGAGGAAGAGGTGGAGACACCTTTAGAACACTCAAAATCCAGTGGAATCCCACTGTAGGTCTGAGTACCCATGGATTCCACTACTTCTTCTGTTGACCTCGCTCAATGGCCATCAACATAGCTAGTAGGGATGATCAGAGACTCATCATCTCAACTGGAGCAGAGACTCCAACAGGACGAAAGGGATAGATACTTTTAAAAGGAGGAAGTACTCCTCACCCAAGCACACAGGACACAAGAAGAATATGAAAATATCTAGGCTAAGAAAAAACTAGAAAGAGTCCAAGAGAAACTTGTGGAAGCTTGGCTAGAGATTTGAAAGGAAACACCACAACTTCCTAAGTCCAGTGAAGTAGGCAATCCTAAGCAATAGATTGAGCTACTCCATGGAGCATGGTCAGGGATGGAAATTTGCAAAGAGAACCTTGCAGCATAGTTGTGAGAGAGTCAGTGTGAAGAAAAACAACAACCCAAGAAGCTTCATGAGAAAATGGAAAAAATTAGTGCTTGAAGGAAATAATGCAAGAGAAACCATGCACAAACAAACAACAGAATGCACAAGGATATTTCAGGAAGTTATCGATTGGATGGGTATCATTGAAAGGTGCAACCAAACTCTAGAGGACTTGCGCACGAAGATCCATTCCCTTAAAGAGGAAGTTGTTGTCACCATGGATTCGCTGGAGCAGTGGGAAAAATTCGACCAAATCCATCATGCATACAACGAGTTGAATTCTCTATTTGAAGCACAATAAGAATATAAGAAAGAGATACATGAGTTTCGACCTGTCATTTAGACAGGCTACATGCAAATACATCAGGTAGATGCTAGAACTAATTCATATTGGAACTCCCTAGTTGCATCCAATCCTAAGGGATGAATTACAGATGCAACTGAATAGTTTGTAGCTGAAGCTTCCCTCCTAGCCAGGAAGTGGCAAGATAAAATCTTCAGTTTTTAAGGAGAAAGGAAGACAGCCCTGGAATTGGTCCCAGTGTTGGGCCCTTCATTTGAAGAGGTGGAAAAGGAAAGAGCACAACCAGAAGATGGAAGATAAGAAGAGACAGAATATAGAGGAAAGCAATAGGCCAGTCCAGATATCGTGGAAGAACCTAGGACTTGACTCAAGGATGACTCAAGGATTGTGGTCAGAGCCTATTGGGCCCTTCGTTTTGGTGATTAGAAGTCGCACAAACAATACTACAGTCCCAATTTTGGTCAAAAACAAGTTGCGCACACCACAAAGTAGTTGGACAACAAAGCAAAGGAGGAAACAAAAAATGGTTGGAAAGAAGGACAACACAACACCAACAAGGAGAAAGAAGTTACAATAGAAAAAGAACAAGAAGGCATGCAAAGTCTCAAACCAAGAAATCCCAATTAGCTTATATATACGAGATGTATATGATTGTAAAGGGTTGGTCGGGATTATCATTCGTTTCATTTAGGTTATGTTATTGTAATTAATATCCATCTTGGGAAAAGGGTAGATAGATCTTTGAAGAATGAGTTTGAATCCAGAAAATATTGTAACAGAGTAATGACTCGTATCTATTGAATTGTATCTGAGAAACCCCCTTGATGATAATATATGGAAAGACCTAAAATTTTGAAATATTGTGTGTCATTCTCTATCTATGTCTATGAATTGTCATTCTACTTTAATTCTTCATGTCTGATAAGATCAATGTGTTATAACTTTTTTGCAAATATTGTTGCAATTTTTTTTTCTTTATTATTAGTCATGAATGAGTTCAGATCTGCTACTTGTTAGTTCATCTTGTGCAAGACTAACAAAGATCCTTAGAATGTATGGATTTTTCTAAGTATTCTCCTTACCCTTCCCTATCTTCTTATCTTGGTTGCGCTTCATGTGAGACTTCTTGTCTCCCGAGAAGATGAAAATGCCAGCGCTCTAGACTACTCGGTACCCTTTTGTTGGTAACCTAAGAAGGACTATGGTCTGATCAACTTTGCACCAACATGGAGAACTCTTTTAGTTAAGATTGACTAGAGTGTTCATTTTTCGTAGTTAGTCTTTTGGGACTAAAAAATTGATAACCTAACACCCAACATATGCCTCTTCATATTTTAATGATCGTGAAGTATGACGAAGTTTTCTCAATAGAGTCGCAAGGTCATCAAAAATATCTTCTGCATAAATTCCTGCATAATCAAGTTCTTCTGGGAAAAAAATGTTATAAGTTTCTTTTAAAACGACAAAAACTTGAAAATAAACTTTATAAAAGTGAAAAAAGGGGTGTAAATGACTTAATTTGGATATATTAAAAATCAATTAGGGAAAAAAAAGTCATTATCACCTTTTGTTTTGCTATTCTCCTTTTTCTTTGAGTTTTTTCCCCTTCTAGAGTGATTTTCGGGCAAGGAAGGACATTTTTTAGTGGAAGGACATAGTAAGCCACAAATGTCTCAAATTCCTGATAGTCATCAGATCTGAGGAAACACTTCGGAATATATCCTAACTGTCGGGTCGAGGAAAGTAGAAGGATAGGATAAGCAAGGGCAAAGGCCCAAATAGCTGAAATCCCGATGGTCTTTGGATCGTGTTAAACATTTTAGGGTTAAAGAATGACCACTAGATGAATTAAAAGTTACTCGAGGAGAATTTCACTTCGGGAGAATTGTGAAGTCAAGATATCGAATTACCCGAAGTCTAGAAAGCCGAAATTCCGAAGTCACTCTCAACAGTCGATCTGAGATATATTTTGGATACTATTATGGTTGTTAGATCAAGGAGATGAATATCTGTCACATTGAAAGACCATGTTAGCAAGGACATGTGACATACCACGTCAGCAAGGACACGTGGCATAGTTAGATAATGACAAGTGTCAAAATGAAATTGACATTTCAGGTACGTGCAAATCATGAATCTGAATGACACATGGAAGCTACTCGGCTCGTGCCACATCATCAAATGATGTAAAAAAATTATGTCACTCTGGGAGTTTTACTTCGGGAGATTCACCACCAGCAAATGCCCTAAGTCCTGAAGTCCCAAATGTCAAAGTCCCGAAGTGGACATGAGTCATCCAATCTGAAAAACATTTCAGAAGCATTCTCAATTGTTGATCTAGTACAGTGGAAGGATAGTATAAGTGGAAGTGTTAACCGACAACAATCAGTCTCCGCGGTTTTAAGACTTACTCAGAAGGTGATCACTCTAGAGGAAAATGGAGCAGTGATTATCCGAACCTCTGAAGTCTCGAAGTGGACATGAGTCGTCAGATATGAAGAACACTTCGGGCTCATTCTCAACCATTGATCAAAATACAGTGGAAGGATAGTCCCGAATTAAATGGTGGTCATCCATCTCAATGTTTGATTAAGTCCCAACCTTTGGATTAAGCAGTGAAAGGATAAGTGTAAGGATCAAATCTAACCATTGATCTGGTTTCTTGAAATAAACATGAACCATCTGATCTGTTTAGTGCAATCATATTCGGAAGATTTGAAAGGAAAAAATCCCAAAATACTGAAGAGAGAAGTCTCAAAGTCCCGACATTCATCCATTTCACCGAGAGATTAAATCGTGACCGTTGATTTTGATAACCTCTCAAGCACTCGTTTGGCCTAGCGGTGAGTCACCATCGTTGGTCATATGGAATAAACTATATAAAGGCAAAAGATATTGTGTTGATAAAGTTAATAATCTTGTGGTTATGCATTATTAGTCATATGTAATGGTTTGAACGAAGCGCCTCTACAAAACTCAGTTTCTGAAATAATTGCAGAGATTCGGGGTCGAGTTAAAAAATGAAATTGATCCATATCTATGATCAATTTATGAAAATACTTCATGGTAACAATAATAATAAACTGTGATTATGGTTAAGTTAGATGAAAAGGTGTGATGGTCCAAACAAAGGACATGGTGTATCACACTCATTCCATTTTGAAGAATATATAAACAAGAAAGAATGGTAAGAAGAAAGTGTCTCTACAGTTCAGATAAGAATATCAAAACAAAATCAGAGTTCAAGAAGAAGAATTGTTGGTTCTAATGGGCCTGTCAATGTCTTATTGAAGATCAAGAACAGAAGAAGACAAAGAAGAAGTTATGCAATTTGGCATAGAAGCTAGAAAGAAAAATATAAATTTTGATTGTAGATAATGAGATAACCATACAAACAAAGGTTGCAGCAGACAAGTAGAAAGTACAACAATGGTTGCATGAGTCAAATTCAATGAAGAGAAGAAGAGATTGAATTGAATTATAAAATAAGGGTGGTTGGGTGGTGCAAGGGAAGGTTGGAGCTTACAAGGGAGTAGGTTCTTCCTTTTCAGTTGTAGATAACTAAACAGGGGATCATAGCCTCCTACCAGTTGGTGCTAGTGAACAAGGGGAGTTGGTTCTTCCTTGTCAGTTATAGTTGGCTAAATAGGGGGTCGTGGCCTCCTACCAGTTGGTGCTGGTGAACAAGGGGAGTTGGTGCTTCCTTGTTAGTTGTAGCTGACTAAACAAGGGGTCGTAGCCTCCTACCATTTGGTGCTGGTGAACAAGGGCGTGGGTGCATCCTGATTAGTTGGTGTTGGTCGAAAAGGAAGAACATCTTCCTTCTATGTAACTTGTAAGAAAATGAATTTTGCAGTTAATATAAAAGTGTTGGTGGTTTTCCCTATTGGGTTCCATGATAAAATCTTGTGTTCATAAGGGTTTTTTGTTCGTCATATATTTCTTAATTGAATAATTATTGTCTGTGATTAATATTGAAGGAATTAATAAGAAAAATTAGGCACAATTGATATATTCCATCGATTGGTATCAGAGCGAGGTTCCTTTAAGAACAGTTTAACAAACTGAAAGGAAGATCAAATTAAGCACACATGGATGGAAAAAATATTTACACTAAGAATGGAACTCCAATACCTGGAAAAGAAGAATACATATTTTGGAGTACAGGAATGGAAATTCATCTAAAGGCACTGGGACATGATGTATGGAATTCAGTGATCACTGATTACTCCCCACCAAGCAAAGTAAGGACTCCATCTCAAAATAAATCAAAGAAAAGTAACTCAATGGCAATGAGTACAATCCTTGATGGATTACCTAATGATGTCAAAGAGAATATAGGTGAATGTAATTCTGCAAAGGAACTTTGGGACAAGATGAAAGACCTCTACTCATAATAAAATTCTAATGAATAATTTCAATCAGAACAAAGTTCAGTCTAAAACAATTCTAGTGATGAAGATACTTTTGAAGAATACTCAAACATTGAAGAAAAATTCAATCTTGAAGATGATCCTGATTGTTCTTTGTATGATCTGAGAAAATATAAAAAAAGGTGTAAACAACTAAAGGATCAACTTAAGATTGTTGAAAAAATCAACAAAGGGATTGAAGCCCTTGATAAAGTTCTCAGTCTACAAAGAATTCCTTCCAATGAATTTGGCCTTGAATATGAACAAGTACACATGGTTAAAGGTTGAAGTCCTATTACTAAGATGGATGTTGAAGATGACATGTGTTGTGATGATACCTCCAAATAATCTTCTCCTCCTCCCATGAAGATGTATCAAATCAAAAGAGAAGACACAGAAGACATTCCTATCAAGGATGAAGAGGAAGTCTCAGCCATCAATAAAGGTAAAGACTCTCCACAATCTTTCGATTGCAATAATGTTGATATTAAAATCTCCCCTACAAGTAAAGAAGAAGATTTAGATACAATAGAAGAATGTTATGCTAGCATTTATCCCATGAAATAAGTAGAAGAAGAACTATCTAAGGTCAAACATAAAGTTGATTGGAGCCTTTATGAATACCACTATCACCATGGTTATTCAGACTATAGTTTTCTTCATGACTACTCTAAAGAATTTCTTGAAAAGAGTCAAAATAATTTCTTGGAAATAAAGGAAATGCTCAAAGACAATGAAAAAATCACATCTGAGCAAAATATTCAGCTAGAAGAAAAAGAAGAGGAGATTTAGAAATTAAAGGATGAAATCAGTCAAGTAAGAGAAGAAAATAAGGAAGATGATGAACTTAGCAGAATCCTCGCAGATCTAAAATAACTAAGAGAAAGAAATGTCAATATGAATACCCAACTTGAAGAAACCAAAAGAAGAGAGGAGGTAGTGAGGAACCATTTGAACAAAAGGGAAGAATCATGTCATAAGTTGGAAGCAAAAGTTGTGAATCTTAGAAAGAAGGTTGAGAAGTCAAACACCTAAGTCAAGTTCTTGAATAACTCTATGATATTAGATGAGATATTGGATAGTCATAGATCACCAAATGAAAAATCCGGTCTTGGCTACAACAAGGAAGAAATTAGTGATCCTAAGAAACCCGATGTAAGTCCTTCATCTATAAAAATGGAAAGCAGGTATAACGTAGGTCCTTCATGTTCAAGGAATGAATGAAACATTACAATATTTAGAAGATAAAATCAAGGAAGACATCATGAAGCTACTCATACACCTCAAAGTAAAATTAGAAGAGAGACATCTTCATGGATGAATCAAAGGAAGTGTGCGAGTGTCTTTAATGGTTATTGTTTTTCTTGTAATGAATTTGGTCATAAAGCCTTGGATTGTAGGCATCATGGAAGAAAACAAATTGGTAGATTCAACAACAATATAAGATGTTGGAACTACAATCTTGTTGGACATATTTCTACACATTGTTACACTATGAGATGCTACAATTGTGATGGATATGGCCACAAAGCCCATGTTTGTTGGAACTCAAAAAGATAGTCAATAAGAAATGATTCACACAATATGACAAGAAGAGTAAATAAGACATGGAAAAGAAAATCTGAAGTACCAAACAAGAAAGATGATGAATATATTGCTCCTAAAATTAATGAAGTTTATAATAGGAGTTTGGTGGGTGAAACTTCTAATAAGGAATATTCTCAAGACAAGGATAAAAAAACTTCTGGTGCACATAATAATGACATTGATGATGAATCTCTAATAGTAGAATGACAAGAAGAATTGAGTAATAATTATGTCAGAAATATTTCAATCCTATTTTAATGGTGCATTGAAACTCTTTCTCAAAATAAAAAAAAGGAGAGATCTCTATCCAGAAAGCTGCAAAGACTATGCTCAATGAAGAAAAATTATCTGATGGATATTGGAGAGAAGTTATAAGCACAATAGAATTGTTGGCCCTTGACCAATTTTTGAGGATCCTTGGTCAGGTTTGACCTATTTTTGGGACTTCGATAGGCTATCGAAGGCAGAGTGCAAGACAAAGCAAAGATCATGGGATCTCGGTCCATTTTAGGGCCCTTTTTGGGATTCAAAATTATGTAATGGGTATGGGGATGTCGGCCCATGGGTTTATCCATTATTATGCCTATTTTGTAATGTATAAATAAGTATCTAGGTGATGTAATGAAGAGTCAGTTGTAAGAAGAGACCGATGTGCTAAGTGCTAGAGTTTGATCTATGTGATCAAAAGTGATAAGTGTTGGTGTTTGATCTATGTGATCAAGAGTTGTAAATTCTTTGTGCATACTTTGTAAGTCTTGCAAGACTATTTCAAGTAACTATAATAGGCTATGTGAAGGCTTGGTGTTGTACCCTAGCTAGAAGAAGGAGGATCTGGCGGAGTGCACGCAGATCTCCTATCTTCTGCGGAGTAGGACTTGGATGCTATGTTCCTGTAAGAATCTTGAACAAATATAATAAAGAAGAGAAGAGTTGGTGGAATTATCCCCAAGGTAGGGGTGAACCACGTACATGCTATGTTTCTATGTTTTGTGCAATGTATTGATGTGTCTATGTGTTTACTTGCTTAGTGATTTAAAACAGATGAATGATAGATAGATCTGTTGATGCTTAGTTCTTAATGATATGGATGGATGTTAGATATGACTTATGTGCATATGCTTAGTGCTTAAATACATTATATCTAAATGAATACTGTGATATTCTATAATTAGGGTTTAACTACATTGTAACTAACAACTGGATATTAATGGATGTTAACTGTTGAGTGCTCTGTTAAGTGTTAGAATCACAGATCTGTGTCCCAACTAAGGTTGCAGACATCTGAGTCCTGCAACCACCCCTGCCTCTACCTCGGGTGAGACTTCATCTTCTTCGCAGGTGTTTCCGAAAGGATCGATAGTTAGGGCTTTGTTGGTGTGTTGTTGTAGCATTGAACCTTGGGTCTGTCCCTGTGCCAAGAATCTCTGTGCGTAGATCTATTTCTCTAGTCCACAATATTCTACTCATTTTGTGAAGCTCTGTGCTAAGAAAAGAAGTCTGATATGAAGAAAAGAGGTAATATCCGAACACTTTGTGCTCTGATAAAGGTAAGAACAGTGAATTTTTTTAGATCTGGAAGCTTTGTGCTCTGTTGAAAGTAAGATTAGTGGAAATTTTGGTTTCTAAAGTATGGATCTAGGTATGGTTGATAGATTCTGTCCTAGCCTGAAAACTAGGGCACTGATAGATGAAGAATATTTGATATTAGTAGATCTGATAACAATAGTGAAAGATATGTTATACCTATGCATAGAAAAAATGTTTGGAATAACAAATGGATGCAGGATCCTAGAAATAATTTGTTGCGGGTTAGCTACCATGATCCTAGCGTGCAGTACAGGAAAGGTTGGGGATAATTTAAAAGAAAGAGAGGATTAACCCTTTGTTACAGTTGCAGAAGACCAAGACATCTGGCTAAGGAATGCCCTGGTAGAAGACCTAGTTGCCTCTGTTGCAAAGCCATGGACCATGAAGTATTGGATTTCCCTAGAATGATTGCTAAGGTTGAAAGAATGAATATGAACCAAGAAATCCCTAAGGTAGATCTAGAAACTTAAATTATGACAGAGCCCCAGAAAGAATCAGAGAAAGTATTGCTACAGATGGAAGAAACCATGAATGACGATAGACATATCAGCTTATCAGAGATATTCAAAGAAAAAGAGTGCATTGAAGAAAGAATAGGAGACTTCGACGTTGACTATGTTCTGGATGAGGAAACACAGGTGAATATCATGACAGAAAGAACTTGGGAACTTTTAGGGGAGCCTGCTATTATTCCTTCATTGGGAGGAATAGGATTATTTAGAGGAAAATTGATAACCCTATGTGGAAGACTTACCCAAATATCTATGAGTGCTCATGGAACTTCGACAGAGGAAGAATTTGAAGTTTTTAAATTTATTGAGAACAACGCTCCATTTGCTATGTTACTAGGAAAACCTTGGACTGAAAGAGATCATACTAGAAGGAAAGAAGAAGAAGTCTTAGAGAAGAAGAAACAAGAGTTGAAAGATTTTATGACTAGGAGGATCGCACACTTGATTGAAGAACAAGAGAATGGATCAAAGCTATTTAGGACTAGAGACTTGGATGTCAAAGTGGGAAGAACACTAGAATACCCAAAGAAGACTGAAGTACCTATTCCAAATACAAATGAAGTACTACCCTTGATTTCTAGGAAAGAATATCAACAACGCGAAGTTACTATGCCAAAAGAAGATAAGAATCAGAATGTAAAAAGGAATATCGAGATGAATCTCACTGGAAATAAGGCTAGAAAACTAAGTAAGAAGAAAACTAAGATCGAAAAATTACAGAAGGTTCCAAAGGGAACTTCGTAGAAGGAAAAATTGCAAAATTAGAACTTCGTCGAGATATCAGAATAGCATCACATGGCACTTCTCAATGGAGAAGCAATATAGTCATTGGGGATAGTACAACCATTAGACCAATGGCCCGAACGAGTATAAAGGCATTTATGATTAGAAAGTGTTGGATTATTGAGAGGGCGGGTGAATCAGTAATAGAGCAATTTCATCCTTTTTAATGATATAATCCAAGTGTTATATCAACGAAGCATTATCATCCAATAACTGTATATTAAATAAGTAATGAACAAATGAACAAACATACACATACACAGTACATCATTTTTTTTATGTGGAAACCCAAATCGAGAGAAAACCATGAAATGTTTTTTCTTATGTGTCTTAAAGAATTACATTCATTGGAAGCACCAACTTCCTTTGTTTTCTAGTTGCAACTGGAAGGAGGCTCCAACCCCCTAGTTTCTCAGGCTACAACCTGAGGGAATCTCTAACTCCCCAATTCTATGGCTACAACCAAAAGGAGGCTACAACCCCCTATGTTCTCTGGCTACAACCGGAAGGTGGCTACAACCACTTGTCCTTGCCCCATCCTGCCACCCTGAAGTAGAAGTAGAATGATGGAACCACTATCAACCTGTCACTGCGAGATATACTGTTGTAAACCTATACCAATAAATCTGAACCATGCATCAACCATGCATCAACCTGTACCTCAACCTGTAATCAACCTGTACCATAAACAAGTGCATCAACCATGCACGAACCTGTACCAAATAACTTGTAATCAACCTGTACCATAAACAAGTGCATCCAACCATATACCAAGTATGTACCAATCATGTGTCAACTACTCATCAACTATGACTCATCAATATGTACCAGCATCATCAACTATACACCTCATGTATGTGCTAACTCATCAACTACTTGTCTCAACCATGTACTCAACATGTACCTCAACCAAAATCCCTCATCAATTTCATCATCCGAATATGATTTGTAGCTATGTAATAGACCTGGTGTATATGATCACATTCCTTCAAACCTTCCTTAACTTCAACAACAAGAGACTATCATTTTCATCAAACTTTTCTTTAGTCTCACATGCCTAGTTTTGGATTAGTCAACAACCCTAACTTGAAGTAATCATAACTTTGTACCTGTAATGTATAAAAATCTAAAACTGATACAAAATGTTATTCAGTGTGTTTTGTGCAATTCCTCCAGGTGTCACTACTTGAAACCTCTCAGAAAAGGATTTATAGCAAAAATGACATACCTTTCTGAATTATGGCTTATTCTAGAGAGCAACCTTGTAGAGCATGCCCCACACGGAATATTTGTTGCCTTGATCTGAAACTGTGACACATCATACTAAATATTGTACCCTAACCAACACATTTTTTTTCACTGAATTTGGATCTGTTATGAAGAAGTTATGACGCTTTTACCCAAAACACCTATTTTTCACTAGTTTCAGGACTAGCCACAAACCCTATTTTACACAGAGTGTAACTCCAAAAATACAATGACCCAAGAGATCAATTTTTTATCACATATACTTGGATACGTTTTCTTAATGGAATATAAATTTCATGGTATGAATCATTATACATAAAAAGGTATAGCAAAAATGGTGAGATTACATGTAAATAACATACCTTAGAAAGCACCATCAAAAGAATTTATCCTTCCTTGCATTTCGGCCTTCTTTTCTTCACATTCCCTCATAATTTTGGCTTATATATCCTTGGTTACCTCAGAAACCTATAGATATTCAATAATCTCAAGTGTGTTTAAAATGAGAGAGCCTTGCCTCTTATTTATACTCTCCAAATAGCTTCCTTAAAAACATCTTCTAGGTCACTTGGCCCCACTTTCCTTATTTTAGGGTTAACCCACTTCTAATTTCTCCATTAAATTTATTATTGAAATAATT
>ML803068.1:315536-329173 GCA_009831015.1 Picea engelmannii
ATTTACCTTTTAAAATCTCTTAAACCACTTTGACTACTTTGACCTTTTGGGGCTTCTAGATGACATATGAGGGTCCTCCAACTTCGTAAGGCCATAACTCTCAAACCGTGAGGAGTTTTGTAATGTTCCACATACCACCAGAAATGGAATGACATGTACTATCCATATAGAATAGTATTATCTAAAAATATATCATAACTCATACCATTATCTATCAAACAAACTTGGGTCCATTACCCAAACCCGGGGTCTCCAACTTCTCATGGCCATAACTCTCTAACTTTGAGGAGTTATGTGACATTCCACATACCACCGAAAATGGAATGACAAGAAATATCCATATAGGATAGTTTACTTGGAAAATTCATTGTCCTTCATCTCATTATTCCATAATTAATCATAGGTTCTCTTACTCCACAAAGCATCTTCCCATGAGGGCTTTCACCATAAGGGGACCACTTTGGATTTCATCCATATTTACTTATTATCAAACATGACAAGATAATAATGAGTCATATTTACATAAAACAATATTGGGTCCATTACCCAAACCTTTGTGCTACCGGGATTTCTTCAAGGGTTGACATCAATGACAACCAACCTTAATCAACAATCTCCCCCTTTGGAATTGATGGCAACACTCTGATGCAATACTAAAATCATATCACTCATGCTCCCCCTAGTACCATGCCTCTATCCTCTGTATATGATAAATTTTCCTCTGTCCATTGCATCTGATAAATCTGCTCCCCCTGGAACCATGCCTCTGTCCTCTGCATCTGATAAATCTCTCCCCCTTTGTCATCAATGCCAAAGGTATCTTTCCATCCAGGGCTACTCCCCCTGAATGAACTATCCTCTTATGGTGATTCCTCATGTACATCTAAGACATATAAGATAAGGCTTCAAAAAGCATTCATTTTGGAGTAGAAATAACTCCAAGTCTTTGGCGAAGATATTCAAAGGCTTCCCGTGGAAGTGGTTTTGTAAATATGTTTTCCACTTGTTATTTTCTTCCCACATACTCAACTCTGATGTTCTTTTCTACAACCTATTCCCATAGAAAGTGATACTTGATTGGAATGTGCTTATTCTTGGAGTGCATCACCTAGTTTTTTGAGATACTGATGGCACTTGTATTATCACAATATATTGGAATGGGCTCATCATACTCAACCTGTATATTTGTTAAAGTTTCTTTCATCAAAAGAACCTGTGTACAACATGTTTTTGCTGCAATATACTCTGCCTCAACTGTAGATAGAGATACTAATGATTGTTTCTTGCTTAGACATGATACCAAACACTTACCCAAGTAGAGTGTTGCTCCACTAGTGCTTCGTCAATCATCAATACAACCTGCCCAATCTGCATCTATGTAGGCAATAAGTGATAGATCTTTTCCTTTTGGATACCATAATCCAAACTCTTTTGTTCCTTTGAGATATCTGAAAATCCTCTTTACTGCTAATATATGTGATTCCTTTGGTGCTACTTGAAATTGTGCCACCTATCCAACTACATGCATTACATTTGGTCTAGATGATGTCACATATAGTAGGTTTCCAATCATTGACCTATATTTCTTATGATCTATAGACTTTCAATCATCATATTTTCTCAACTTACAACTAGTTTGCATGGGAGTGATAACTGGTTTTCAATATTCCATTCCAAACCTCTTTAGCATTTCTCTGATATACCTATTTTGAGAAATAGAAATTCCTTGGTTGCCTTGACGTATCTGAAGTCCCAGAAAGAAGGATAGTTCTCCAAGTAACGACATTTCAAATTCATTATGCATGTCTTTTGCAAATTTATGGCTTAACCTGCCATCATCACTACCAAAAATAATATCATCAACATAAACTTCAATTAATAAAATATTACCTTGACTTACCTTGATGTAGAGGTTGCTTTCTGCACTTCCTTTTCTGAACCCTGCCTGCTGCAGATATTTATCCAGTCTGGAGTACCATGCTCTAGGAGCCTGTTTGAGACCATACAATGCCTTCTTTAATTTACATACATAGTTTGTGTTCTCTGACAACTGAAATCCTTCTGGTTGTTCAATGTAGAGCATGCATAAGCTAAAGGTAAACAAATTGCTTCCATTCTAGCAACTGGGGAAAATGTCTCTTCAAAGTTGATTCCTTCAATCTATGCATATCCTTTACATACCAATCTAGCTTTGTTCCTTGTAACCTGTCCATCTTCATTTAATTTATTCCTGAAAACCCATTTGTGTCGATCACATTCTTATTCTTTGCTCTTGGAACCAATTACCAAGTGTCATTTTTCTATATTTGATCCAATTCTTCATCCATGGCCTTATTCCAAAATTCATCATTGTTGGCTTCTTCAAAACAATTTGGTTCAATCGTAGATAAGAGTGCTAGGTGTGTTTGTTCTGGTGAACAGATTTTTCTTCTAGTCTTAACTCCTGAATCTTTGTTTCCAATAATTTGATTTGAACGATGATTCTTTTGTACTCATTTGCAAGGTGTCTTTGGAGATACTTTCTGAACTTGCTCTTTTGCTTCTATCGGATTCTCTTCATCTTCATCTTCCTCTTCTACTTCTTTTTCATCTTCTTCTTCGATCTGAAAATAGGGGGCTAACTTGTTTTGCTATGTAAGCACCCTCTACTCCATTAAAATAAACTTTTCATGACCTTGTTCAATGTCTTAGTTATGCAAGAGGTTTTATGTTTCAAGTTCATGCTTCTTTTAAATGTTTATGTGTGAGGTCTTTAAAAATTTAAATATGTGTTTTAAACAAATACACAATAAACATAACTTGCATCAAATAAACTAGAAAACTCACAACAATAACAAGATGATAAAGGAGTTCACCCCCAACTGGGCTACATCTCCTTGAGCCTCCATCAATGGACTAGGCTCTCTGGGATTAGTTTGTCAAAGATTCTTTTACAATATGTTGCTCAACTCCAATGGAATTAATGACCGTACCATTGAGTTCAAAATACATAAAAACCCCAAAAATGACTAATAGAACTCTGAAAACGGATCATGGCTCATCCAGGCATGACCTCTTCTACATGTGGCCTTGAGCTTCCCTAAGATTCCTTGTGGAAAAAAAACCTGTAAAAGTCCTCAAATGCCTCTGAAACCTATCCCAATTTGTTCAAATCATAACAATTAGCCAAAAATGACTATTCAGTCACAGAAAACAGACTTGGGCTCATCTGAGCATGACCTCCATCAATGGTGGCCCTAAGCTCCCTGGAGCTCCCTGCAACTTCAATGGTGTAAAACCTACAAAAGAAGTCTCCAAATGGCTTTGAAAATAGTGTCAATAGATTCAGAACATTCAAAAACCCCTAGCTGGGGTTTTTCGGCACCTCATTTGGCCAAAAAATGAAGAAGTTAGGCCTCCTCCCAATTTCCTCCTTCAAGCTTGTTGTCTCTGGTTCGCCAAAACGCACCTCTGTGTGTCCAATCTAGCCTCTACGCATTTTTCTGTGCTTAAACCCAGCACCACACACATACCCACAAAACACGTGAAACTGTAGAATGGTTAGGGAACTAAGCCCCCAAATCCTGGAGGTGTTGGGCGCATGGGGGCCATGTGGCCACATCCCAACGCGAAAATAGGCCCTTGTTTGCAAGATTAACCGTGGGCTTGATAAGTGTCCATGCGCGTGGGTATATGTGTTCAAAATTCCTGCATGAATCCTATGAAAAATCCGTGTGGAAAAGGTTCATATGGGAGTGTGCATAGAAACGGGGTTGGGGTTAAGCCCCAGCCCGGACCCCACTTCAAACCAAAACATGTGCGAATTTAAATATATATAACAACATATATATAATAAGCAATACAGTGTGGCGCGCTAGTTGGGCAGACTTTGCAAAGACTTTGAGTCATGTGGGAGGTCCGAGGTTCGAATCCCATAGACTCCATAAAATTTTAACACCCAAACTTAACATGGTGCCATGTGGCAGCCCATGCCTGGGCCACATGGCACCTCATAATTTGCCAAAAGACCATGCTACGTGTCACCAACAGATTCGCCCACGTATCTGCCAACTACCAACTCAGCACTGACATGTCATCTCTTTCCACATCACCTCTAGCACATCAGCATTGCCATGTGTCATGTCGTACACCTTCCACATCATCATGTACAGACTGTACAATCAACATCTTTTTTTTACCTGTTTGGCAATTCGAACAAATCATGATATCTCACTCATCCGATGTTTGTTTGACCCCGTTCGAAGTGCGTTGGGTTCACTATAATGAGAGATATGCACCTGTTCGTTTTGAGGCGATTCTGAGAACTTTAATTTTTCGGCTAAATTTTGACCACTGGTCTAGATTCTGATCACACCTTCCCACTGAAAGGCTTTTGGACCCACAAAAGCTGATGATTATCTGTCTGAGCTTCATTACTCTTCTTCTTCTAAGTTCTATCAACTGATTTCTACTTGAAAAAGTCTTTTTGACAATCACCTGGATACCTTGACATGCCTTGCACTGTAATTGGCTATGTCCCTCAACCATTGTTCTCTGGTTGTTGCTGACCCACTGTTCTCTTTGTTCTTGGAAGACTGCCAAACTTCCCACTGAGAATCAAGTCCCTCTTGTGAACTCTTTGGCATCAAAACAATCCACTCTCCAATGGCTACAAAAACTTTCCTGTGACATCTTGTCACAAACCAAGAAAACCATCAATCTTGAAAACAAATTTATACAAGACTAAAAATGATGCCAACAAAGTCTTTTTTCTCTTCAAGCAAATGGTCACATCTTTTACTTCATCAAAGAACATGGCATTTTCCTGCATCTTGGTGTACTCAAAATCGACTTACAAGCCAACAAACACCATCGACTAAACATAAGTCGAAAAACATGATCGACACAACATATGTAGTCATCAAGACAACATCGACACAAGTCGAGACTCATTTGAAACATATCAACCTTCCCAAAATAACAAGTCGACATTCATGATACACAATCATGTTACAATCATGAGTCATTCAGGATGAACTATCACCAAGTTCACCGATTACACACACACAAAAAACACATGCATGTGCATGACTCTTCAACTCTCCTTCAAGTACAAACATAAGTACATGAACCCAAAACATGTGGGTACATAAGAGATGAATATGAAAAAGATATATGGCTATAACAAGTAAGCATCATACCCCTCTTTTACATCCTCCTGGCGAAGTTGTGCAACAACAAGAATGCCTTCAAATGAATTGCATTCACATGCAAACTTGCATCATACAAGTTGTGATAAATCGCTGCAACTTGTCATACTTTCAACAGAAATGCATACATAAGGCTGAAATATGAATCTACAAACAAATAAATGCATGCCTTACTTGCTCAATAAATCTAACCATTTCTTACCAAGCCAATTCAATGGTGACTTTTTTTGCTGAAAATCGTCTTCTTGTGAATCATCTTGACTCACATCAATGATGGAATCTCCTCTTCCATTCTTGCTAGAATCTTTATCCATCTGCCTCTTGTGATGTGGATGAGTGGTTGGATGCAATGTCCAACATTGGTCAATGAGATGACCCCGCTTCTGGCAATGAGTGCAAATCTTTTGCATCCTCTTTTCAAGTTGTCTTTGCTTGGAAAGTTTCCTAAAAGTGGTCAATCTTTTCCAACATTTTGAAACATGATGGTTATATAAACCACAATATGTACATGGACTTTTTCTTCCCTTTTTACATGCAAATTTACCATGCTTAACATAATCAAAAGCAACTGAATTATAGGCAGAAATATACCTTGAACATTCACCTTTATCGCCTCTTTGAGGATGTGAATTTGAAGAGTTACAAGCTCTCCTTTGAAGACCAATAACAATGTTCTTGTCCTCATGGTTGTCATAACTCTCTTGTTTCACACATTTGCATTCATCTCGAACACACTCTTTGCATGCTTGAGGGATTGAACTAGCAACAAAAGTTCTTGAACATTCACCTTTATAGCCTTCTTGAGGAGGTGAATTTAAAGAGTTACTAGCTCTCTTTTGAAGACCAACAATAGTGTTCTCGTCCTCATGGCTGTCACAACTCTCTTGTTTCATACATTTGCATTCATCTTGAACAAAAACTTTGCATGCTTAAGGGATTGAACTTGCAACAAAAGTTGTTCTTGGAACTGTTTCCCTTGTCTCCTCAACTTTGAAATTTGCTCCATCTTTCTATTCATATCCAAGACCACAATACTTGGGTCTCTCCTCAACAACAATATGCTCAACAATGCCTTGTGAATGCTTGCCTAACCCTCTACCTTCATAGCCCATTTTTAACAATAACTTAGACCCTATTCCTCTTGTGTGATTTTCAAAAACACCAAAGCATTCATCTTGAGAGGAATTTGAAGAAAAACCAACATTAAATACTTCATGTTCATGCATGTACTTGGTAAGGGTTTCATTTTCCTCATGGAGTTGAGTCTCCATCTCATGCAACTTTTTAAGAAGCTGGTGCTTCTCCTCCTTCATGGCCATCAACTGCTCTTGAAGGACAATTCTCTCTTTTATTTCTTCCCACAACTCTTGTACCATATCTCTCATGGTTACAAACTCCTTCAACATTTCTTTGTCAAAGAACTTGGATAATGAAGATGTATGAGAACTATCAATGTTTGAAGCTTCCTCCATCCTTGCAAGATATCAAACTTCAACACAAAACTTGCACAAATACCAACAACTAAAACTCTAGCTATCAATGGAAATCACATGACAAAAACTGTGCTCTGATACCACCTGATTTGAAAATAGGGGGCTAACTTGTTTTTCTATGCAAGCACCCTCTACTCCATTAAAATAAACTTTTCAGGACCTTGCTCAATGTCTTAGTTATGCAAGAGGTTTTATGTGTCAAGTTCATTATTCTTTTAAATGTTTATGTGTGAGGTATTTAAAAGGTTAAATACGTGTTTTAAACAAATACACAATAAACATAACTTGAAAAAAATAAACCAACAAACTCACAAAAATAATAAGATGATAAAGGAGTTCACCCCCAACTAGGCTACATCTCCTTGAGCCTCCATCAATGGACTAGGCTCTCAGGGATTAGTTTGTCAAATATTCTTTTACAAGCTTCTTCTCAACTCCAATGGAATAACTGACTATACCATTGGGTTCAAAATACATAAAAACCCCAAAAATGACTAATAGAACTCTGAAAACGGATCATGGTTCATCCAGGCATGACCTCTTCTACATGTGGCCTTGAGCTTCCCTGAGCTTCCTTGTGGAAAAAACACCTATAAAATTCCTTAAATGCCTCTGAAACCTATCCCAATGTGTTCAGAGCATAACAATTAGCCAAAAATGACTATTCAGTCACAAAAAATAGACTTGGGCTCATCTGAGCATGACCTCCATCAATGGTGACCCTAAGCTCCCTGAAGCTGCCTGCAACTTCAATGGTGTAAAAACTACAAAATAAGTCTCCAAATGGATTTGAAAATAGCTTCAATGGATTCAAAACATCCAAAAACCCCAATCTGGGCTTTTTCGGCACCTCATTTGGCCAAAAAATGAAGAAGTTAGGCCTCCTGCCATTTTCCTCCTTCAAGCTTGTTGTCTCTGGTTCGCCAAAACGCACCTCTGTGTGTCCAACCTAGCCTCTGCGTGTTTTTTTGTGCTTAAACCCAGCACCACGCACATACCCACAAAATGCATGAAACTATAGAATGGTTAGGGAACTAAGCCCCCAAATCCCGGAGGTGTTGGGTGCATGGGGGCCATGTGGCCACATCCCAACGCGAAAATAGGCCCTCGTTTGCAAGGTTAATAGTGGTCTTGACAAGTGTCCATGCACATGGGTATATGTGTTCAAAATTCCCACTCGAATCCCATGTAAAATCTATGTGGCAAAGGGTCATATGGGAGTGTGCATAGAAACGGGGCTGGGGCTAAGCCCCAGCCCGTACCCCACTCTAAACCAAAACATGTGTGAATTTATATATATATAACAACATATATATAATAAGCAATACAGTGTGGCGCGCCGGTTGGGTAGACTTTGCAAAGACTTTGATTCATGTGGGAGGTCCGGGGTTTGAATCCCACAGACTCCATAAACTTTTAACATACAAACTTAACATGGTGCCACGTGGCAGCCCATGCCTAGGCCACGTGGCACCTCATAATTTCCCAAAAAACCATGCCACGTGTCACCAATAGATTCGCCCACGTATCTTCCAACTTCCAACTCAGCACTGACATGTCATCTCTTGCCACATCACCTCTACCATGTCAACATTTCCACGTGTCGTGTCGTACACTTGCCATGTCATCATGTACGGACTGTACAATTAGCATCTTTTTTTCCTATTTGGCAATTCGAACAGATCGCGATATCTCACTCATCTGATGTCTGTTTGACCTCGTTCAAAGTGCATTGGGTTCATGATGATGAGGGATACACATCTATTCGTTTTGAGGTGATTCTAAGAACTTTTATTTTTCGGCTAAATTTTGACCGCTGGTCTAGATTCTGATCATTCTTCGAAAAGTTGTTCCATTGATTTATTTTCTTCTTCCTTTGATTCTGGTCTGCCTGTTTCATCAATTGTTACATTGATTCTTTCCACAAATTTGTTCATTCTTAGATTGTAACACTTGTATGATTTCCTTGTACTTGAGTAACCAACAAGTATTCCTTTGTCCACACGAGAGTCAAACATTCCCATTCTGCCATCTTCTCTTTTGATGTATCATTTTCTTCCAAAAAATATGAAGTTCTTCACATTTGTTGGTCTTCCTTTCCATAGTTCGTAGGGAGTTTTATTAGTGTTGTTTATGAGAATTACTCTATTTTGAATGTGCACTGTTGTATGCATTTCCTATGTCCAAAATATATCTGTCAATTTGGAATCCATTAGCATTGTTCGAGCCATTTCTTGTACTATCCTTTTCTTTCTTTCAACAACTCCATTCTGTTGAGGTGTCCTAGCAACGGAGAATTGCCTTTTTATTCCATGACTTCTACAATAGTCCATAAATTCCTTTGAAGTGAACTCTCCTTTATTATCAGATCTCAAACATTTGATTCTTGAATCCATCTCATTTTCAACCATTTCCTTATAGATCTTGAAGTTTTCAAAAGCTTTTGACTTGTTCTTGAGAAAGAAAACTGCAGTCATTCTTGTATAATCATCAACTAATAACATAAAGTATTTTTCACCTTTTAAGCCCTTTGTTGTAGTCGGTCCAACTAGATCAGTGTGCACAATTTCCAGTGGTCTTGTTGTTGAATTTTCCTTTGATATGAACCTGGTCTTTGTTTGCTTTCCTTGTTGAAAATGATTGCATAAGTGTTGGTTGGTTTCATGATCTAGGGCATTTCTATGACTGCTTATCTTTTGATGACTTTGACAAGGTTATCAAAATGCATGTAATCCATTCTTCTATGCCATAGCCAACTTTGATCTTCCTTTCCTAGACAACACTTTTCATTTCCAATTTCACTTAACACATATATGTTGTTTGAAGTTCTTGCAGTTATATCGACCAATTTCCCTGGACCTTTTTTTCTTATCTCACACTTTTTTGAATCAAAAGTAAGTTTATGACCTTGTTCACACATTTGAATCACACTTAGAAGATTATGTTTCATATCTTATACCAGTAGAACATTTTGTGCCTTTTCATTCTTGTTCCCAATTCAGACTGTGCCTTCTCCAATGGTTTTGTATGAATTATCATTTCCGAAGGAGACTGATCCATTTTTTTCTTTTCATAATGTAATGAATTTTTCTTTATCACCTATCATGTGTTTTGAACATCCACTGTCAACATACCAACTGTGTTTTTTCTGCTTAGCTTGTAGAGTGACTGTGCATTCTTCATTGTTATACTAATCTTGCTTTCTTATCCATGTCGTTTTCTGAGGTTCTTGTTTGTGACTGTTGTTATTTTGTTGAGGTTATTTAGGAGGGACTGACATTCTGCAATCCTTGGCCATGTGTCCAAAATTGTTACATTTGTAACAATCCACTTCAGTGCTCAAAGATTCAAACCTGTTGTAACTTCTTCTTTGTGTGTCATTAGGTGTCCTCGAATAATCCCTTTGTGTATAACTCTCAAAGTTGTTACTGTTCCTGTTGTTAGCTCTTCAATTCATAGTTTTTTGTCCAAAATTATTACATGCATAACATAAACCAAAAATTATAGTTTGATACCTGGGACTTGAAGATATTCTGAAAGGAGGTGCTCTTATGAATCCTTCTTCTTCTTGAGGCATATCTGTCTGTTGTTGATTCTAAAATCTGAATCTTCTTGGTGGAGGAGTGTCCCTGTAATCTTCCTTATATATTTTCATATCCTCTTTGATTATTTATGCATATCTCTTTGGATTTGTTTCTTGCTCTATTTTTTTGGAGCTTGATCCTTTTTCTGTCTGATTATATCCAAGTCTGGACTTGTCAAGATGAGATTTTTGACTGCTGATAATGTCATCCAGAAATTTTGAGCTATTCTGCATATTTTCCTTTTGAATATCCTTTCTTAGTGTGACAGCCTCTACTTCCAAGTTTCCAATGATCTTGTCCTTTTCTTCTAGTTGTTCTTTGAGTGCTTCTTCAATTCTTTTATCTTCTTCTATTTGAACCTTCAATTTTGTGATCATTTGTTCTAGTTCTTGAGTGTCCTTTTTCTTATTTAGTCCTGCTTGTATTTTCTTGTTTTTCTTCTTTTCTCTTATGATATCTTCTATGGCACACATTAATTCTTCTCGATAGTCAAATTCTGCCTCTTCAATTTCTTCTTTGACTTCTTCACATTCTTCTTCGACTTCTTCATATTCTTCTTCGGAGTCTTCTTTTTCAGAGTATTTTACTACCATGAATAGAACTCTTCATGTCTCATTGTCACTAACCTCATCTTCATCTGATGATGAGATGTATTTTTTGGTGTATAAGATTTTCTTGAAAGCTTTCTTTGTAGTTCTTTTGCCTTTATATGTGTGTTTTCCTTTTGAGTAACCTTCATCATTTCTCTTTTTCTTATGAGGACATTTGTTAGCAAAATGAACAATACCATCACAATTAAAACAAATTAAGGGGAGCTTACCTCTATACCTACTGTTGGTTCCCTTGTTCAGTCTTTTGACGAAGTTGGCCACTTCTTCATCATCTTCTGAGGCGTCATTGTTGCTGCTATATTCTTCTTGTTCCTTTTTCTTTTGATTTGATATTTTGGATGCCTTGAAGGCTGCTTCTTTTACATTTGGATTTTCCTGCTCAGTTTTCATTTCATATGCTGTGAAGATTCAATGCAATTCATCCATGCTTATTGAGTCTAGATACAATATTTCTTCTAGTGTTGATATCTTAGGGTTGAATCTCATAGGAAGAGATCTTAGTATATTTTGAACAATTACAAATTCTTCAATTTCTTCTCTCAATCCTATGATTGCATTCATTGTTTCATCGACTCATAAGAAGTAGGTTGTGATATCTGCATCTTCCTTCATTTTTAGTTGTTCGAACTGACCTCTGTAAGTCTAAAGCTTTGTTTCTTTGAGTTTTGTATCTCCTTCATAAATATTTTGAAGCTTGTCCCAAATATCTTTAGCGGATTTACAGTGTGCAACTTTGGTCTATACTATATCACTGAGACCATTCAAAAGTGCATTTGTGGCTTTGGAATTATTCTCATTGAGTTTTACTGCTTTGTCATTTATTGGTGGATTTGTTGGTGTTGTGTATCCATATACAATTGATTGCCAAGCTTGAAATCCCTATGCATGTATATATGTCCTCATCATTATGCTCCAAAAAGAATACTTATGTCCATCAAACTGTGGTATTCCATTTTTATATGAGTTGGTACTCTCCATGATCTACCTTTTAGTGGTTAAACTGATTTCTGAAGGAACCTGCTCTGATACCAATTGTTGGATTACTGAGAGGGGGGGGTCAATCAGTAATAGAGTAATTTAATCCTTTTTAACCATATAATCCAAGTGTTATATCAATGAAGCATTATCATCCAATAACTGCAGAGTAAATAAGAAATGAACAAATGAACAAACATACACATACACAACACACCAGTGTTTTATGTGGAAACCCAAATCAGGAGAAAACCACACAATGTTTTTTCTTATATGTCTTAAATAATTACATTCATTAGAAGCACCAAATTCCTTTGTTTTCTAGCTACAACTGGAAGGAGGCTCCAACCCCCTATTTTCTCAGGCTACAACCTGAGGGAAGCTCCAACTCCCCAATTCTCTGGCTACAACCAGAAGGTGGCTACAACCACATGTCCTTTCCCCATCCTGCCACCCTGAAGTAGAAGTAGAATGATGGAACCACTGTCAAACTGTCACTATGAGATATACCACTGTAAACCTGAACCAATAAATCTGAACCATGTATCAACCATGCATCAACCTATACCTCAATCTATAATCAACCTTTACCATAAACAAGTGCATCGGCCATGCACCAACATGTACCAAATAATCTATAATCAACTTGTACCATAAACAAGTGCATCCAACCATATACCAAGTATGTACCAATCATGTGTCAACTACTCATCAACTATGACTCATCAATATGTACCAACTTCATCAACTATACACCCCATGTATGTGCCAACTCATCAACTACTTGTCTCAACCATGTACTCAACATGTACCTCAACCAAAATCCCTCATCAATTTCATCATCCAAATCTGATTTTTATCTCTGTAATAGACCTGGTGTATATGATCACATTTATGCAAACCTTCCTTAACTTAAACAACAAGAGACTAACATTTTCATCAAACTTTTCTTTAGTCTCACATGCCTAGTTTTGGATTAGTCAACAACCCTAACTTGAATTAATCATAACTTTGTGCCTGTAATGTATAAAGATATGAAACTGATACACAATGTTCTTCAATGTGTTTTCTACAATTCCCACAGGTGTCACTACTTGGAACCTCTCAGAAAAGGATTTATAGAAAAAATGGCACACCTTGTTGAATTCTGGCTTATTCTAGAGAGCCACCTTGTAGAGCGTTCCCTGCACGAAATATTTGTTGAATTGATTTGAAAATGTGACACAACATACTACAGAGTGTACCCTAACCAACACTTTTTTTTCACTGAATTTGGATCTGTTATGAATAATTTATGATGTTTTTACCCGAAAACACATGTTTTTGACTAGTTTCAGGACTAGCCACAAACCCTATTTTCCACGGCGTGTAACCCCAAAAATACAATGACCCACAAGATTAATTTTTTACCACAGATAATTGGATATGTTTTCTCAATGGAATATCAATTTCATGGTATGAATCATTATATAAAAAATGTTATAGATAAAATGGTGAGATTACCTGTAAATAACATACCTTAGAAAGCACCATCAAAAGAATTTATCCTTCCTTGCATTTTGTCCTTCTTTTCTTCACCTTCCCTCAGAATTTCATCTTAGATATCCTTGGTTACTTCAGACACCTATAGATATTCAATATGCTCAAGTGTTTTTAAAATGAGAGAGCCTTGCCTCTTATTTATACTCTCCAAGTAGCTTCCTTAAAAACATCTTCTAGGTCACTTGGCCCCACTTTCCTTATTTTAGGGTTAACCCACTTCTAATTTCTCCATTAAATTTATTA
>ML803068.1:329223-405782 GCA_009831015.1 Picea engelmannii
TTTGACCTTTTGGGGCTTCTAGATGACATATGAGGGTCCTCCAACTTCGTAAGGCCATAACTCTCAAACCGTGAGGAGTTATGTGAAGTTCCACATACCACCAGAAATGGAATGACATGTAATATCCATATAGAATAGTATTATCTAAAAATATATCATAAATCATATTGTTATCCATCAAACAAACTTGGTTATATTACCCAAACCTGGGGTCTCCAACTTCTCATGGCCATAACTCTCTAACTGTGAGGAGTTATGTGAAGTTCCACATACCACCAGAAATAAAATGACAAGAAATATCCATCTAGGATAGTTTACCTGACAAATTAATTTTCCTTCATCTCATTATTCCACAATTAAGCATGGGTTCTCTTACTCCGCAAAGCATCTTCCCATGAGGGATTTCACCATAAGGGGACCACTTTGGAGCTCATCCATATTTACTTCTTATCAACCGTGACAAGAAAATAATGAGTCATCTTTACATCAAACAATCTTGGGTCCATTACCCAAACCTTTGTGCTGCGGGGCTTTATTCAAGGGTTGACATCAATGACAACCAACCTTAATCAACAGAAAGTTTTCCACCAGACCATTGGGACCGTGCCATAATGGACATAACTGAGTTAATGAAAGATTCTCATCCATTGCAAGAGATCCATTTCCAAGTTTTCTATTTATCCCTTGGCACCACGCAATGAGAACACTTTTTCCAATCGTGACTATTTGAGCCCGCAACACAGTTTATTTTGCACAGTGATAATCATACTATTTCCATCCATCCCATTGCATTGAGAAGTTACTCTTTGAACCTGATGTATTCAACCACGATCATGTATGTCTGAAGAACTTAGCGTAGTCAAAGAGTCTCTGAAGGAATTACTCATCGACCTCATGACCGAGAGATTCATGTCTGAAAGAGTGATGTCTTTGGGTGTACAAGAGTCATCGACAAGAGGAGTGCAAGCCTCTCCGTCGAATTCTCATTTTTCTGAACCATCCTAACCATCAGCAGAAAAGAGAACCAAACACGGAGATGACCTAGAAAATGTGAATATGATCCTGACCATATTTCCCGATTACATCCTGCCTCTGGCTGGCACGGTGAGTCGAGATAGTGTGCCAAGATATTTTGAGTACACCATGGTTATTGCGTACCTCCCGAAGGGGATATGCCCAGTTCGAGCGCAGCAGGACAAGATCACAGCGTTGAATTTCAGTGACTTCAATTTCAGTGACAAGATCACATATTACCTTCAGCTGAAGAGAGTCATCGAATATGAACTTCGCATGACTCTAAACACCCTACAGAGGTTCCGACCCTTGATGAAGTTCTCCGTAGACTGACACTTGATCTACATTACAGCACAAGCCGATGAACATAAGGAGAAGCTTCAGTCATACTACAAACGAACGAAAGAGGACCTTGAGGAGATCACTAAGGATTGGTTTGTGGACCTCCTCATCCCCACTGACCCTACAAAGATTTCTGACCCTAAACTAGATAGCCCGGAGATCGCTCACAAAGAACAGAACACACCTCAAACACGCATAAGGAAGAAGACTGAAGAGGTCCAAGACTTAAGCAATGCCTTAGGAAATATTGCTTTAGTGTCACCTGACCGAGGGGGTGATGATGAAGTAGAAGAGATAAATGGCAAAGAAGCTGAAAAGAAACAAGGCGAAGTAACACCACCCAGAGATGACACTGATCCCCTGAAGAAGAGGAAGGTTTCTCCCCCGAAACCTTCTTCCTGGAAGAAATCCAGAGCCACCATGACCAACATGCAAAGTCTACTCACTATCGATGATTTTGACTTCATCATAGCAGCCCTAAACAACACCTCGCAAGAAATCGTGGAGAAAAAAGAAGATAAGAAGGAGGAAATGTACGATAGAATTGAGGTCAAACTTCGAGGGGTATAGCAAGACCTGCAGTTTAGCCACGCAGTGTCCATTGTGCCCCTGCCATCAGGAGAACCAAAGTTGGGATATGAGCTAGCCCAACTCCACCAACTAGATAATTCGGTCAAATCTTGCCTTCGTCATGCACAAAAAGAAATAGAACAAGCCACCTAGGCCTTGAATAAAGTGCAAGGTGTAATTGTAGAACAACGCAGAGTTTCATAACAGGAAAAGGTTGCTCTCCAGAAAAATGTTTAAGAAGAGAAAACACAAATGCAAAAAGAAAAAGAATAGTTCCTTGTAGAGAAACTCGAAGTGAAAGAAGCAGTCAATAGAGAACTTCCCTTTGTGACAGGCTTAGAGCCATAGGTAGAAGACCGAGTCATGCATCAAGTAGAGAAGCTCACAGAAGCTATCGAGCAACTACAACAGAGAATAGAAGACTTAGATCTCTGTGCAATACCTGACACTCTGCAAGATGTCAAGGATCAAAGGGAAGCAACTGCTTAAAGCACAGCTAAAAGAATCAAGGGCCTCGCCATGGAATGCAAGCATTTGAGTGACCGCAGTGCCCAGACATATGAGAGACTCACTGAGAACCCAGAACTGAAGGCACCAGATTCACATCTTCAAGAGGTGAAGTATCAAGTAGATACAATACAGGTGCAGTTGAATCCCCTGTTAGTTGTGGAAAGAATGAAGCGATCCCAGGAGAAGAAAACCTCCCAACAATATGTCCACACCATTCAGAGATGATTTATGGAAGTGAATCAGAGGCTCCAACCTATACAGGATGAGGCTTACCAACTATTCATAGAGATCGAAGGTCGAGGAGAAGAACTGGAGCAAGTTTTCATTGTAGCTAAACAAATCCTAGAGGGACATGTCAACGAAGCAATCATACAAGAGTTCATTGAACAAGAGGTTGTACCACAGCAACAAGTTGAAGCATCTCGAGCCAAGATCAAGTATTTTGAAGAAAAACTAATCATATTAGATTGACTCAGGATGAGTCACATGTGAGTGTTGGGGACCTGTTGGCCCTTGACCAAGTTTTGAGGATCCTTAGTCAGGTTTGACCTATTTTTGGGACTTCAATAGGCTGTCGAAGGCGGAGTGCAAGGCGAAGCGGAGATCATGGGATATTATCCCCTTTTAGGGCACGTTTTGGGATTCAATATTATGTAATGGGTATGGGAATGTTGGCCCATGGTTTTACCCATGCTTAGGCCTATTTTGTAATGTATAAATAAGTAGCTAGGCGATGTAATGAAGAGTCAGTTGTAAGAAGAGACTGGTGTGCTAAGTGCTAGAGTTCGATCTATGTGATCAAAAGTGATAAGTGTTGGTGTTTGATCTATGTGATCGAGAGTTGTAATTTCTTTGTGCATACTATGTAAGGCTTGCAAGGCTAGTGCAAGTAACTATAAGAGGTTGTGTGAAGTCTTGGTGTTGTACCCTATCTAGAATAAGGAGGATCTGGCAGAGTGTGCACAGATCTCCTTTATTTTGCAAAGTAGGACTTGGATGCTATGTGCCTATAAGAATCTTGACCAAAGATAATAAAGAAGAGAAGAGTTGGTGTACGTAGCCCTAGGGTGGGGGTGAACCACGTACATGTTGTGTTGCTATGTTTTGTGCGATGTATTGATGTGTCTATGTGTTTACTTTCTTAGTGCTTTAATACAAATGAATGATAGATAGATCTGTTGATTCTTAGTGCTTAATGATATGGATGGGTGTTAGATCTGACTTATGTGCATATGATTAGTTCTTAAATACCTTAGATATGAATGAATATTGTGGTATTCTTTAATTAGGGTTTAATTGTGTTGTAACTAAGAACTGGATATTGATGGATGTTAACTGTTGAGTGCTTTGTTAAGTGTTAGAATCATATATCTATGTCCTAGATAAGGTTGTAGACATCTGAGTCCTACAACCAACCCTGCCTCTACCTTGGGTGAGACTTCATCTGCTTCGCAGGTGTTTCCGAAAGGGCTGGTAGTTAGGGATTTTTTGGTGTGTTATTGTAGCATTGAACCCTGGGTCTGCCCCTGTGCCAACAAGTATACATATTGGACAGAGTTCATCTTAGGATTAATAGTAATAAAACTACTTATGAACCCTGGTTTGGAAGAGCTCTTTTGATAAAATACTTCAAGGTCTTTGGAAGTAAGTTTTACATAAAAAGGCTTGATGAGAATCTCAAAAACTTTGATGCTAGATCAGATGAAGGTATCTTTCCTGGATATGATTCTACCAAGAAAGTATGCAAATGATACAATATTAGGTTACATAAGATTGTTGAGAGTGCATATGTCAAGGTGGATGATATAAAAATAATTGATATCATGGCTATAGATCGATGAGAATCAATGGACAGATCCAGGGGTTGCTTGAAAACAAATGAGTTGTGCAGTGTTCCAGTAAGACAACGGTATCCATAATGGTAGTATTATGATGTACAAAATGATATACATGACATCCTGTAGAGATAAAAAAAGGAGATACCTTGTCAGGAAGAGATACCCTTTTTAGAAACAAAGGGGGAACTTTCAGAGGCAGAGAGAACAGACAGATAGGGGGAGTTATTCAGTTATGGAAGGCATAGCATAATTGCAAGGGGAGTTACCAAATTTTAGATATTGATCAGTAGCATATAGACAGACAAATCATAGGAGGAGAAACCATTTTCCATTTGATGTCAAGGGGGGAGAGTAACTTCAAAGGAGAGAAGCATCATCACAGGGGGAGACTGTGTATGAAGTTAGTGTGTTTCCATCAATGAAAAAGGGGGTGATTGTTGGACATAGTGTCATTGATGTCTACAATTGATGTCATTGATGATAAGTTGGTATGACAAATTTTCATTGATATCAACCGTATACAGTTAGCATATAATGGTTAATATCAAGCAGTTGGAACATATGCAAAGATTAAAGCTCAGGAGAGTTAGCGAATGAAAATTAAAGTTACAGTAGGATGGTATGCAGAGATTAAAGCTCGGGTGGGTTAGCGAATGAAGATAAAATCTCAGAAGATATGGTGGGATGAAAATTAGAAGGATTGTTGGAGGAATATTAAACGATTAGATCAAATCAATATCATTGATACGCATGCACCAGATCAATGACATGAATGAATTGCAGAGAGCGGAAGGAGAATTAAACGACTCGCTAGTTCCAATCCCGCAATCGGTCTAGATCGTTAGATCTCATAAACTAAAATATTGAAAAATGTGGTTAATCCAACAAATGATCATATTAATTTAGATTAATTCGTCACTGTCGGATACGAAATAACCAGATCGACGACAGGGATAAATTGTGAAGCTTTGGTGACGATTTAAACCACTCTTAAGTTGTGGTTCCGCAATCCACATTGACCGTCGATGGTCACTCGACCGTTAGATCACTTTAAATGGAAATATAGGATAAGTAAAGATGAATACTTTCCTATACGAAGTCTTGAAGTAAATGATGACTTTCTGATCTATTCAGAGCATGCCAAGGTAGCAGTGGTAAAATTCGGCGCTGACCACTCCGGGCGAAAAGGGTTGAGAACAAGTAATATCACCTGAAGGTCGAAGTCCCGAAGAAAATGTGAACCATATGATATGAAGAACACTTTGGGAGATGTGAGGACCGTTAGGTCATTTTTTAGTGGAAGGACAGAGTAATCCATAAATGTCCTGAATTACCGACAACCGTCTAATCTGAGGAAACACTTAGGAAGATATCTTGACTGTCGGATCGAGGAAAGTTGAAGGATAGGATAAGCAAGGGAAAAGCCCCAAATAGACAAAATCTTGATGGTCGTTGGATCGTGTTAAACCTTTTTAGGTTAAATAACGACCTCTAGATGAAGTCAAAGTTACTCGAGGATTATACTTTGGGGAATCTCACTTCGGGAGAATTGTGAATTCAAGATATTGAATTATCCGAAGTCCCAAAATCTGAAATTCTGAAGTCCCTCTCAATCGTCGATCTGAGATACATTTCAGATACTATTCTGACTGTTAGATCAAGGATATGAATATGTGTCACATCAGAAGACCAAGTCAGCAGACCATGTCAACAAGGACATGTGACATACCATGTCATCAAGGACACGTGGCACAGTCAGATAATGACAAGTGTCAAAATGACATTGACATTTTAGGTACGTGTAAATCATGAATATGAGTGACACATGGAAACTAATCGGCTCGTTCCATGTCATCAAGTGACGTAATAAAGTTATGTCACTCCGAGAGTTTTACTTCGTGAGTTTCACCACTAGAAAATTCCCTAAGTCTTGAAGTCCCAAATGTCGAAGTCCCAAAGTGGACACGAGTCGTCCAATCTTAAAAAAACTTCGGAAGCATTCTCAATTGTTGATATAGTACAATGGAAGGATAGTGTAAGTGGAAGTGTTAACCGACAACAAGAAGTCTCCATTGTTTTATGACCTACTCAGTAGGTGATCACTCCAGAGGAAAATGCAGCATCGATTATCCAAACCTCCAAAGTCCTGAATGTCGAAGTCTCGAAGTGGACATGACTCGTTAGATTTGAAGAACACGTCAGGTGCATTCTCAACCATTGATAAAAATAGAGTGGAAGGATAGCGTAAGTAGAATAGTCAAAGTATTGAAGTAAATGGTGGCCATCCATCTCAATTCTTTATTAATTCCCAGCCGTCGGATTAAGTAATGAAAGGATAAGTCTAAGGATCGAATATGACCATTGATCTGGTTCTGTGAAATAAACATGAACCATCCGATATGTTCAACGCAATAGTATTTGGAATATTTGAAAGGACAAAGTCCCAAAGTCCCGATAGTCATCCATTTAATCGAGAGATTAAATCGTGACCGTTGATTCTGATAACCGTTAAAGCACTTGTTTTGCCTAGCATCGGGTCACTGTCATTGGTCATATGTAATAAAAGATATAAAGGAAAAAAAAATGTGTCGCTAAATTTAATAAGCCCGTGGTTTTGCATTATCGGTCACATGTAATGTTTTGAAGGAAGCGCCTCTGTAGAACTCGGTTTCTGAAATAATTGCAGAGATTCGGGGTTGAGTTAAAAGATGAAATTGATCCATATCTATGATCAATTTATGAAAATCCTTCATAGTAAGAATAATAATAAACTGTGATTATGGTTAAGTTAGACGAAAAGGTGCGATGGTCCAAACAAAGGACACACTGTATCACACTCATGCAATTTTGAAGAATATATAAACAAGAAAGAGTGGTGAGAAGAAAGTGTCTTTGCAGTTCAGATAAGAAGATCAAAATAGAAGCAGAGTTCAAGAAGAAGAATTGTTGGTTCTAATGGGCATGTCAATGTCTTATTGAAGATCAAGAAAATAAGAAGACAGATCATCAGTTATTCAATTTGACATAGAATCCAGAAATAAAAAGATGATTTTTGATTACAGATAACGAGATAGTTAATACACGCAAAGGTTGCAACAGACAAGTAGAAAGTACAACAATGGTTGCATGAGTCAAATTCAATGAAGAGTAGAAGATATTGAATTGCATTATAAAATAAAGGTGGTTGGGTGGTGCAAGGTCAAGTTGGAGCCTGTAGGGGAGAAGGTGCTTCCTTGTCAGTTGTAGCTAACTAAATAGGGGATCATAGTCTCCTACCAGTTGGTGTTGGTGATAAAGGGGAGTTGTTTATTCCTTGTCAGTTGTAGTTGACTAAACAGGGGGTCATCTCCTCCTACCAGTTGGTGCTAGTGAACAAGGGGATTTGGTGCTTCCTTGTCAGTTGTAGTTGACTAAATAGGGGGTCGTAGCCTCCTACTAGTTGGTGCTAGTGAACAAGGGTGTGGGTGCATCCTAATCAGTTGGTGTTGATCGAAAAAGAAGAACATATTCCTTCTATGTAACTTGTAAGAAAAGGAATTTTGCAGTTAATAGATAAGTGTTGTTGGTTTTCCCTATTGGGTTCCATGATAAAATCTTGTGATCATAAGGGTTTTTTGTTCGTCATATATTTCTTAATTGAATAATTATTATGTGTTCTTAGTATTGAAGGAATTAATAAGAAAAAGTAGGCAATATTGATTCACCCCTCCCCCTCTCAATATTGTTGTATATTCCATCAGACACTCCCTTAAGTAATCAAGGGGAGCATTGATCGAGATTTCAATGCCCAGGTATGTTCTCTTGGGGAGAACTAGTACTCTGTTCTTGCCCTCTAAGGAGCGTTGGGCGCAAAAGTCAAAATATTTTTGGTTTTTTAGGTTGTAAAAAGGTAATTCTTTTCTTTGAAAACATGGCTAATGTGATTCTTTCGTGAATTTGCAAGTTTGCACATAGCCAATAATGATTGAATGGAAGGAATGAGAACATGAATTCGATGATATAGCTACCTTACAAGACCCTCAAGCAAGGGAAGCTCTCTGAAACTGTCGCTTGCTAAAGTACTTCAAGCTACAAAATATGATAAAATAAGTTATTTTACTCAAGTATCTAATCGGGTTATCGGATAATGATGAGTAAGCATTCTGGATAGGATCACACATGTTTGAGATCAACACGGATGATGTGTAATTCCTAACCAGGATCTTCAGGAGAGGAGCACCTATTATCTTTTCTGGACATTGATCTACACCACAGCTAACAGAGGCATATGTTTCCCAGTATTGTTTACTGGGGTCACGCTTGGTAGGAGAGAGGATTTTTTATATCCCTAAAATTCCCTACCTATGCATACATGGAATTAGCGTTTCTACTTGCATAATTTTCCAAAACAATGTTGATGAACTCTATTTAAACAACCATTTTTTGGAGCATGTATGTGTCCTGCTCCACTACTACCCATGTACATATTCTTGATGCATGCTAGATATCCCATGTACATACGCTAGCTGCATACTAAACAACCCATGTTTACCTCCAAAAGTTGCATAAAGTAAAAAGTTGCAAGGAATTTGATCGGGCTATCGAGGGTTTCCCAACCAATTCATCTGTTGTAGCCCATCCCCAAACCAAATAACTATATTTTTTTCATATAAAAGGAGTTCTTGGGGTCCCATTCACACATCAAGCATTAGAACAATTAAACTCTTCCCAAACCCCTTTTCAGTCCTTGCCCACATATTTGCAACCCCTTATTAGTTTCTACCTCAACATTCCCTCTCTAGCCTTTTCTCCTATGCAATCCCTTCCCTTCCCATGAAGTGATAAGCTGATTGTGAAATAAATAATTGGGATAGTGCACTTGGAGAAACATTAAGAGGAGCCTGGACCAGGTTCGTAGGAGCGTCGGCCTACAAAGGTTGTAATTTTCGATATTTGCATTTGAATAAAATAATATTTTTTCTGTCCCAAATGATATTTTTATGTTTTTCATTTGATTTATGCATAATGGTTTATATCTAACCCTAATCCTGACGAGTATAGATATAATATTTTTAGCATTTCTTGTCTAATTTTTATTTCATTTCAGTCATGATTAGTTCATCCCGAGCATGGGTATGCTCGCCTCAGAGAGATTATTATTGTTTCGAAGATGGCGATCTCTCAAACTCTAGTCTAGGGATCACTCAAATTTATGCATTCCCACTGGTAAATATATTGTAATGTATTTTTTCCATCAGTTTCTTCTGTGACCTCATACATTAGGAGGCATTTGTTATAGCCCTAAAATTCCCTACCTATGCATACATGACATTGGCCTTTCTACTTGCATAATTTTCCAAAACACTGCAAAGGAACTCTATTTAAAAAAGAAAAAATTGGAGAATGTATGCATCCTTTTGCACTATTTCCCATGTACATAATATTCTTTCATGCTATACAACCCACGTACATACGCTAGCTACATACTAAACAACTTGCATTTACCTCCAAAAGTTGAAAAAAATAAAAATTTGCAAGGAATTCGATGGAGTTTGTGGGCTATCGAGGGTTTCCCAACCAATTCACCTGTTGTATCCCTTCCCCAAATCGAATAAATATCCTTTTTTCATATAAAAGGAGGTATTGGGGTCCCATTCACACACCAAGCATTAGAACAGTGAAACTCTTCCCAAAACCCTTTTTCCTCCTTGCCCAAGTATTTGTGACCCCTTATAAGTTTCTACCTCAACATTCCCTCTCTATCATTTTATCCTATATAATCCCTTCCCTTCCCTTGAAGTTATCAATTGATTGTGAAAGAAATCATTTTATGAATTTTTATCCAAAAATTGTTGTTTAGGCCTCCAAAAATGGCTTGCAAAAACATGACTTGGAAATCACTGTAATTTTCTAGTAATTTCATTATTTTCTGAGAAATTTATTTTAGGTCCATTGAATGGGATGCTAATATGGAATCATGGTCCAATTTCTACCCTGAGGTGGTGCCATGTCATCCCCTAGCCACACTATCCCTGCTCCATCATCCCGTATCTTCTTCTTCCTTCTCTTTCCCCTTCATTTTCCTTTCTACTACTTCCACTGGCACACACATTACTTTATTTTTTGGCCCCAGACTCCTTGGTTTCCTATGTGGAACATTATCATTGGGTCATGGGGATGGTATCTCCCCCATCCCATGCCCATTCTCCCCGATGTGAAAAGTTTCACGCCTGTTGATCCAACGACGAATATTATTGGCATAATCAACGATCGCTATCAAAATCAAAAGTCATCATTGTATCACGCCCCCATGCCCTATTGACCATTAAAATAGGGGGCTACACAAAATAAAACTGTTAATTTTTTGACTTGATGATGCTTATTAATTCAGTTGGTTGTCGTTGATGTCAAACCTTGAAGAAAAGTTCAATAGCGAATTCTGGTAGCACAAAGGTATGGGTAATGGACCCAAGTTTGTTTGATATATAATGGTATAAGTTTTAATATATTTTAAGGCAAGACTATTCTATATGGATAGTAAATTTCATTCCATATCCGGTGGTATGTGGAACGTCACATAACTCCTCACGGTTAGAGAGTTATGTCCATGTGAAGTGGGAGAACCCTCATGAGTTATCTAGAATCCCCTAAAAGGTCAAAGTACTCAAAGTGAGTGCAAAGAAGAAATTATTTAAATCATAAAGTTAGTGGAGAATTAACTATTTATGGATAAGTCAAAGTGGATACAAAAGAAATTATTTTAATAATAACGTTAATGGAGAAATTACTAAGTGGACAAGTGGTTGGAAGTGGGTTAGCCCTAAAATAAGGAAAGTGGTTTAAGATGGTTAGAAGGTAACCCCGTGAGGAAGATACATAAAAGTACAAATAAGAGGCAAGGGTCTCTCATTTTAATCACACTTGAGCATATTGAATATCTAGAAGTGACTGAGGTAACGAAAGGATATCTAAGGATAATTTCAGGGGGAATGTGAAGTAAAGAACGTCGAAATTCAAGGGAGAATAAATTCTTTTGATGATGTTTTCTAAGGTATGTTATTTACACATCATCTAACCATTTTTTCAATAACTTTTTTTATAGTATGATTCAAACCACGAAATATGGATGTCGTTGAGGAAACATATCCAAGTAGTTGTGATAAAAATTCAGCTTCTGGGTCGTTTTATTTTTGGATTTACACTCTGTGGAAAATAGGGTTTGTGGCTAGTCTTGAAACTAGTCTAAAATAGGTGTTTCGGGTAAAAACATCATAAATTATTTATAACAAATCCAAATTCAGTAAGACAAAATGTATGGGTTAGAGTACAGCTTGTAGTATTCTATTTACCAGTTTCAGATCTATACAACAAATATTATGCTCAAGGCATGCTCTACAAGTCCGCTCTCTAGAATAAGCTAGAATTCAACAAGGTATGCCATTTTTGCTATAACTCCTTTTCTGAGAGGTTTCAAGTAGTGAAACCTAGAGGAATTGCATTGTGTACTATTTTCAGATATTTATTCATTACAGGCACATAGTTATGATTATTTCAAGTTAGGGTTGTTGACTAATCCAAAATTAGTCATGTGAGACTAAAATAAAGTTTGATGAAAATGCTAGTCTCTTGTTGTTAATGTTAAGGAAGGTTTGAAGGTATGTGATCATATACACCGGGCCTATTAAAGAGTTACAAATTAGATTTGGATGATGAAATTGATGAGGGATTTTGGTTGAGGTACATGTTGAGTGCATGGTTGAGACAATTAGTTGATGATGGTGGTACATCTTGATGAGTCATAGTTGATGAGTAGTTGATGCATGATTGATACATACTTGGTACATGGTTGGAGGCACTTGTTAGTAGTATTGTTGACACATGGTTTATGGATGATGTAGCATACTTGTATTGGTATATTATTAGAAGCACACATTGATCTTGGTGATGATTATGAATTGTTGTGTTATGCTTGGTTGATGCACATCTTGGTGATATTGTGCATATGGCTGAGAGTTGTCTTGGTTATTTATCTTGGTGAATAGATCTGATTTGGTTGATAATATTGATTAGATAGGTTGTTGTGATAGGTTATTTGGATAGGTTATTGTGACAAGTTATTTGTACAGGTTGGGTGCATGGTTGATGCATTTATTTATGGTACAGGTTGATGCATGGTACTTGTTGGTTATTGGTACAGGTTGTTACAGGTTATTGGTATAGGTTGTTAAAGGTTATTTGGTACAGGTTGATTGGTACAGGTTTACAACAGTATATCTCACAGTGATAGTGTGATAGTGGTTCCATCATTCTAATTATATTTCAGGGTGGTTGGATGGGGCAAGGACAGGTGGTTGTAGCCACCTTCTAGTTGTAGCCGGAGAGCATAGGGGGTTGTAGCCTCCTTCTGGTTGTATCCATAAAATTAGGGAGTTGTAGCTTCCCTTAGGTTGTATCCTGAGAAACTAGGGGGTTGGAGCCTCCTTCTAGTTGCAGCTGGAAAACAAAGGAAGTTGGTGCTTCCAATGAATGTAATTATTAAAGACATATAAGAAAAAAAATTCCTTGGTTTTATATCGCTTTGGGTTTCCATGTCAAAACACTGGTGTACTGTGTATGTGTATGATTTCTCATTTGTTCATTGTTTATTTACTCTGCAACTATTGGATGATAATGATACATTGATATAACACTTTATTTTTTATGGTTAAAAATGATTAGATTGCTCTATTACCAATTCCNCCCCCCCCCCCACCCTCTCAGTAATCCAACAATTGGTATTAGAGAAGGTTCCTTCAGGAAACCATTTAACCAATGGAAGGAGATCATGGATTATTCTGAGAATGGAGTACCATTGTTTAATGGTCAGAATGGTTTAGAGTATGAGATTTGGAGTGGAAGGACAAAATTATTTTTACATGCACAAGGGTATTATATTTGGCTATCGGTCGTTACAGGATATGATAAATCAAAAAAGGAAAAGACTATAGCCAAGAAGGAATTGAAGAATAATAAAAAAATAGAAATAGATTTCATCTGGGAAGGATTACCTAATCTAGTAAGAGAAAAGGTTGGTAAATGTTCATCAGCCAAAGAACTTTGGGATAAGTTACATGATATATATTCTTAACCCATAAAAATTCATAAAATTCCAAAAAGAATGAAGGTACAGATCAAGAAGAAATATGTTCACCATGTCAAATAGATTCAGAATATGAAGAGTACATAATCAACAAAGGTATGTTGTTTTTCTTTAATTGTGAAAAACATGGACATCTTGAAATAGAATGCCATGAGACAGAAAAACTAATTGAAAAGGAAGACAATTATGAAGAAGAATTCATTAGTGCTTTAGATGAACTAAGAAAAGAAAGAGAAGAAAACAGTTCACACAAGAAGGAATTGATGAAACAAAAGGAAAGTTCTCACATTTTTTAAGAATCCCAACAGGTCATCAACAACTTAAGAACTCGGCTAGAAGAAGCTAGAAATATAGAAGAAAATCTTAAAGATAAAAAACAATATTTGGAAGCCAAAATAGAAGCATAGAAGGAAGAAGCATAAATGAGAGATAAGATATTGACAGATCATCTCAAGGAAAGAACTAATAGTCCAAACCATCTTTAGTCAGATTTTGGTCAAGAAAAGAAAGTACTTGAAGAATAAATTATCACATTAAAACTTCATCTTGAAGAAGTGAAGAGAACAGAAGAAGTCATGAAGTCTCAGATATTAAAGAAAGAAGAGGTTGATAATATTGAAGAAGAATTTGTCACATTGAGAAGTAAAATATTCAAGCTCAATGAGAATGTTAAAGAGACAAAAACATCCACTTCAGTTATAGAGAATGAAGAGAAGCACTCTAGGTTGCTAGAAAATTAGAATGAAGAAAATACAAAGAGTTATGCATAAGTACTCAAAGGAAGGAATCATGGTCAACCAGAATGTAATAAAACTATTGAAGATACATCTTCAAGAAGACCATCCATGTTCAAGACACAAAAAGTCTTCAATCATGATCATAATCAGTCAAGGCAAAAATTCTGAAGGACTATGCCACAAAGAAGATTATTCACTCCCAGGTATGCAAATTTATTTTGTGATCATTTATTTTATTGTAATAATTTTGGACATAAGGCTGATGATTTTAGGGATTATAAAAGAAATTTTCAAGCAAGAAATGCCTATGTGGCCCCACGTAACATTGAATGTTACAAATGTCATAACTATCGACACATAGCTAGTGATTGTAGAAGCATGATCGATACTTCCATGAAAGATAAGATTGATATCAAATATAAGAAATTATGGTTAATAAAACACGAAGAACAGGTGAACAAACACCAGGTCCCGAAGATCGTAATATTGGCAATAGAACAAGATGAAGAAAATTCTACAGAGAAAAAGAAAGATGTCAGATACAAAAAGGTTTGGAAAATAACTAAAAGAAAAGAAGAACATGTGAATAAGGAACATGTTCAAGATATTGTAATTTTAGGAATTTTAGTGAAAGATAAATCCACAGACAGAAAGAAAGAAATCAGAGCTCAGAGAGATGATGAATCTACCAATGAATATGACGATGAATACACATCAGAGAATAATTTTTTATGAGCCATCTGTCTTAGAGACTCCCAGGTAATATGAATATTATACAGTGGGAGTCTATGCAATAACTATGACAAACCAAAGAAACATCCTTCGAGAATCTTGCAGAGTTTAAGAAAATAGATCCAAAGCAGTCATTTAGCAGATGTGCATTTTGATAGATTCATCAGTTGTAGTAGTGAATACTTCATGATAGTATAATGATAAATGGATTAGCATTATGGAAAGTTATGCAATAGAGTTTTGGACAGATATATGACAGTGGACAAGAGCATGGATTCATAGATTGGTTCAAAGAGTGGTTCAGAGACAAAGGAACATGATCATAATGGATGATAATTACACAGGAAATAGCTCAAACAATGCTAATGGATTCCAAATTGACAGATATTTTTATGGACACTGCAGTGCATACAGTAGTTCACATTCAAAACAGAGTAATTCTCAGAAACAACAATGACAAAACTCCCTACGAGCTATGGAAAGGAACACCAACAAATGTTAAGCACTTTAGAGTATTTGGAAGAAAATGCTACATCAAAAGATAAGATGACAGAATGGGAAAGTTTGACTCGTGTGTGGACAAAGGATAACTTGTTGGTTACTCAAGTACAAGGAAAGCATACAAGTGTTACAATATGAGGTTGAACAAAGTTTTGGAAAGCATCAATGTAACAATTGATGATTTAGGTGGACGAGAATTAAAGGAAGAAGAAAATGAATCATTGGAATAAATTTACAAAGAAGAAGCAGAAGATGAAGAAGAAGTAGAAGGGGAATATGAAGAGGATCGGACAGAAGTATAAGAGAAAGTTTAAAAGGTTCCTCCAAAGATACCTAGCAAACGAGTACAAAAGAATCATCCTTCATATCAGATTATCATAAACAAAGATGTAGGAGTTGAGACTAGAAGAAGAATCCGTTCACCAAAAAAAATGCACCTAGCACTCTTATCTACGATTAAAACAAGCAGTTTTGAAGAGGCCATCAAGGATGAATTTTGAAATAAGGCCATGGATGAAGAATTGGATCAAATAAATAAGAATGACAACTGGGAATTGGTTCTAATACCAAAGAATAAGAATGCAATTGGCACAAAGTGGGATTTAATAAATAAATTGAATGAATATGGACAGGTTACAAGGAACAAAGCTAGATTGGTATGTAAAGGATACACACAAGTTGAAGGAATCGACTTTTAAGAGACATTTTCCCCATTTGATAGAATGGAAGCAATTTGATTTATTATAGCGTATGCATGCTCCAAGAATATTAAAGTGTATCAGATGGATGTGAAATCAACATTTCTAAACCAGGAACTTGAAGAAGAAGTCTACATTGAACAACCAGAAGGAGTTTAGTTGTCATAGAACGCATATTATGTGTGTAAATTGAAGAAGTCCTTGTATGGTCTAAAAAAGGATCCTAGAGCATGCTACTCTAGATTTGATAAATATCTTCATCATGAAGGGTTCAGAAAAGGAAGTGCAGACAACAACCTCTACATCAAGGTAACTCAAGATAGTATTTTATTAATTGAAGTTTATGTTGATGATATTCTTTTTGGAAGTACTGATGACAGGTTAAGCCATAAATTTGTAAAGGATATGCAGAATGAATTTGAAATGTCAATACTCAGAGAACTATCCTTCTTTATGGGTATTCAAATATGTCAAAGAAACCTAGGAATTTTTATTTCTCAAACTAAGTATATCAGAGAAATGCTAAAGAGGTTCGGAATGGAAGATTACAAACCAGTTACCACTCCTATGAAAACCAGTTGCAAGTTGAGAAAATATGATCAATCAAAGTCTACAGACTAGAGGCAATACATGTCAATGATTGGTAGCTTACTATATGTGAAAGAATCCTGACCAGATGTAATGCAGATAGTTGAACAGGTGGCACGATTTCAAGAAGCACAAAAGGAATCACATGTATTAGCAGTGAAGAGGATTTTCAGATATCTCAAAGGAACAAAAGCGTTTGGATAATGGTATCCAAAAGGAAAGGATCTATCACTTATCTCCTACACAGATGTAGATTGGGCAGGTTGCATTGATGACTGACGAAGCACCAATGGAGCAACATTCTACTTGGCTAAGTGTTTAGTATCTTGGCTAAGAAAGAAAAAATAATCAATATCCTTATCTACAGCCGAAGAAGAATATATTGCAGCTACAAGATGTTGTACACAGGTTCTATGGATGAAATCAACTTTGACAGATATACAGGTTGAGTATGATGATCCCATTCCAATCTATTTTGATAATACAAGTTCCATCAGTATCTCAAAGAATCTGGTGATGCACTCCAATATGAAGCAAATTACAATCAAGTATCACTTTCTACGAGAACAGGTTGCAGAAAAGAACACCAAAGTTGAATATGTGGGCACAAAAGAACAAGTGGCGGACATATTTACAAAACCTCTTCCAAGGGAATCCTTTGAGTATCTTCACCAATGATTCGCAACAATTTCTACTCCAAAATGAATGTTTTTTAATGATTATATTATATGTCTTAGATTTACACGAGGAAGCACCATAAAGAGGATAGTTCAGGTTGATATATTAGTTTCAGGAAGACTTCAATCAGGGGGAGTAGTCCCGAATGGAAAGCTACCTTTGTCATTGATGACAAAGGGGGAGATATTTATTAGATGTGGGATAGATATGCTTGGAGAGAGAGCACAAAGGCATGGTTCCAAGGGGATCAATGGTCACATGGAGAGCATAAGTGATATGACTTTAGTATTACATCCAAGTGTTTCCATCAATGCCAAGGGGGGGAGATTGTTGATTAATTCAGTTGGTTGTCATTGATGTTAACCATTGAAGAAAATTCTGGTAGAAAATTATGGTAGCACAAAGGTATCGATAATGGACCAAATTTTGTTTGATATATAATCGTATGAGTTTTAATATATTTGCATGTAAGACTATTCTAGATGGATAGTACACGTCATGCCATTTTCGGTGGTATGTGGAACATCACATAACTCCTCATAGTTAGAGAGTTATGCCCATGTGAAGTTGGAGAACCCTCATGCATTATCTAGAAGCCCCTAAAAGGTCAAAGTAGTCAAAGTGGGTGCAAAGAAGAAATTATTTAAATAATAAAATTAGTGGAGAATTTACTATTTATGGATAAGTCAAAGTGGATAAAAAATAAATTATTTAAATAATAAAGTTAATGGAGAAATTACTAAGTGGACAAGTGGTTAGAAGTGGGTTATCCCTAAAATGATGAAAGTGGTTTAAGATGGTTAGAAGGTAACCCCGTGAGGAAGCTACATAAAAGTATAAACAAGAGGCAAGAGTCTCTCATTTTAATCACACTTGAGCATATTGAATATATACAAGTGAATGAGTTATCCAAAGGATATCTAAGGAGAATTTCATAGGGAAGGTGAAGTAAAGAAGGATGAAATTCAAGGGAGGATAAATTATTTTGATGATGCTTTCTAAGGTATGTTATTTATAGGTCATCTCACCATTTTCGCAATAACATTTTTTTCTAAATTGATCCAGGCCTCGAAATATGGAGGTCGTTGAGGAAACATATCCAAGTAGCTATGATACAAATTTTAGCTTGTGGGTCATTGTATTTTTGGATTTACACTCCGTGGAAAATAGGGTTTGTGGCTAGTCCTAAAACTAGTCTAAAACAAGTGTTTCGGGTAAAAACGTCATAATTTCTTCATAACAGATCCAAATTCAGTAAGACAAAATGTATGGGTTAAACTATAGTTTCTAGTATTCTTTGTACCATTTTCAGATCCATAAAACAAATAGTATGTTCGAGGCACTCTCTACAAGTTCTCTCTCTAGAATAGGCTAGAATTCAACAAGGTATGCCATTTTTGTTATAACTCCTTTTCTAAGAGGTTCAAAGTAGTGAAACCTAGAGGAATTGCATTGTGTACTATTTTCAGATATTTATTCATTATAGGTACATAGTTATGATTATTTCAAGTTAGGGTCGTTGACTAATCCAAAATTATTCATGTGAGACTAAAGTAAAGTTTGATGAAAATGTTAGTCTCTTGTTGCTAAAGTTAAGGAAGGTTTGCAGGTATGTGATCATATACACCAGGTCTGTTACAGAGTTACAAATCAGATTTGGATGATGGAATTGATGAGGGATTTTGGTTGAGGTATATTTTGGGTACATGGTTGAGACAAGTAGTTGATGATGTTGGTACACCTTGATGAGTTGTAGTTAATGAGTAGTTGATGCATGATTGGTACATACTTGGTACATGGTTGGAGGCACTTGTTAGTAGTATTGTTGACACATGGTTTATGGATGATTTAGCATACTTGTCTTGCTATATTATTGGAAGCAAATATTTATCTTGGTAATGATTATGAGTTGTTGTGTTATGCTTGGTTGATGCACATCTTGGTGATATTGTGCATATGGTTGAGAGTTGTCTTGGTGATTGATCTTGGTGAGTAGATCTGATTTGGTTGATAAGATTGATGTGATGGGTTGTTTGGAAAGGTTATTGTGATGAGTTATTTGTATAGGTTTGGTGCATGGTAGATGCACTTTTTTATGGTACAGGTTGAGGTATAGCTTGATGTATGGTACATGTTTTCATAGAATATTGGTAGGGGTTGTTATAGGTTGTTTGGTGCAAGTTGATTGGTATAGGTTTATAGTAGTATATCTCATAGTGATAGTGTGGCAGTGGTTCCATCATTCTACTTATATTTCAAGGCGATTGGATGGGGAAAGGACAAGTGGTTGTATCCACCTTCCGGTTGTAGATGAAGAACATAGGGGGTTGTAACCTCCTTTTGGTTGTAGCCAGAGAATTGGGGAGTTGGAGCTTCCCTCAGGTTGTAGCCTGAGAAACTAGGGGTTGGAGCCTCCTTCCAATTGTAGCTAGAAAAAAAAGGAAGTTGGTGCTTCCAATGAATGTAATTATTAAAGACATATAAGAAAAATCATTTCTTGTTTTTCTCTCGCTTTGGTTTTCAACGTAAAAACATTGGTGTACTGTGTATGTGTATGATTGCTCATTTCTTCATTATTTATTTACTCTGTAACTATTGGATGATAATGATACATTCATATAACACTTTAATTTTATGGTTAAAAAGGATTATATTTCTCTGTTACTAATTCATCGAACCTCTCAATAATCCAACAGATGATGTGTCGACTCCTGGTGATTTTTTCCCAAATTTTTCCAATTTTTCCAAAATTCCTAATTTTTCTAAAATGCCCCAAATCACCCAATTTTGAAATTATTTATATCGCTAGCATTATATATTCTATAATTAATATCAATACATCCAATTCTCATATTTTGTACATAGATTGAACCCCTATACCTACAATTCAACTCTTCCACATTGATTTGCCCATGAATTACACTGTAAAAATTGGGGATTTTTACCAATTATGCCCCATTTCACCATGGTCTCTCTGTAAATATGAAATTTGGCCAATTGAAAGCCTGAATTTTCTCAATTTGAGATTAAAATTGGATATTTTAAACTATTGGGCTCAATTCTCCCCACTTTCGCGTGAAATTCCTTCATTTTCACTGAAATAATTTTATCAAACAAATCGCAAGCATACTCTAGAAATTAATTTTTTGTGATTTCCATACTCAACACTTTGCTATCTTGGCCCATGCGGGATCAATGTCAAATTTGGAGCTATGATACCACATTGTAGAATCCCTAGCCCCACATTGGGCCATTCCACACCAAAATTACAACTTTAATACCATTTACTTTACTGATAATGCTCTGCATATGAACACAATTATGCAAACTAACAACAAGTATTACATGCATCATATATAAGATAATCCCATAACATAAATACATAATTATTCATACAATAATTAAATCAAACACATAGAAGACACTTATATTTGGTAATAAGTCACCAAGTGCATGCAGACCTCATACTTTCATCCTGGTCATAGACTTTGTTCGTCATAATATCTCAGTAGCATGTCACTCTCAAGTTGGGGATATTACTCCATAAATGAATGCTTCCTAAGCCCAAATAAGGTATAACCAACACAGTAAAACCTCCACTCAAGGTTCCAATTGTAGCAACTATCCTAAAACGTCTCATTTCCCTCATCATGTCCCAGCCTAGGAAGTGTGCCCCTTCTTTGCTCAACAGTCATTCAGCTACCCCACTTCCTTTCTGAGGCTTCAACAACAGGTTGAACATAAATTATCAGATCTCAATAGTTATTTCCCAGCACACCCAGGGAACATTTCCCAATAGTTATATCTCCTGGAGAGAATGATCATGGGCCTGAAAACCCACCTCTTCAACTTAGACCTCTAAGGAATGTGTTGTTATAATCAACTAACAAAGATTCCAAGTGAAAATATGAATGGTGGATGAAGGAAGGTACAGATGGAAAGAATGGATGATGGAATAATTAGATAATGATGGTAAAATACACTATTTCCCCAACTTATGTATGCATGTTCCCAACTTGACACTTGTCATGTTGGGAACTACCTTGGGTCCACTTTCACCCCACACGTGGGTGATTCACTCCTTCTTAGGAACTTAAGATATATTTATATCCATAACTTATACTTTATACTTTTAGGAATATTAATATAATATTCCTTTGGGCTTAATCCCCCTCGGCTTAGCCCCTCTTCTTATACTCTTAGCCCCCCTTTCCCTTTCTAGTGGAATTTATACCCCCATGCTCTTTTGTCTCGTTGGTCTACAATAGTGTTGTATTTTTATTAATATCTGAGTGTGATTATATGTTATATGGATAGGATCACTCTCCTTTTAACATTCTCACTCTCTATCCTAATAACCACAGTGACACTTTATCCTCAAAACATGTTTACAAAGGAACTATAGCCTAAAATATCCTGTCCCACAGACCTATATTTACATTTACATTTGCAATTGGTGTTCGGCCTAGGGGTATTACAAAAATTATCCTATTTTTTATATTTTATGTAATATCCCTAGGCCAAACCCCAATTGTAAATGTACATATAGGCTGGTGAGCTAGGCTATTTTGGGCTAAAGTGTCATTGTAAATATTTTTCTAGGAAACGACGCTTGTGTGGTTATTACGCCGGAGAGAAAAAATGATAAAAGGAAAGAAAGTATGTCATTGTAATATGTAATCACACTCAGGTATTAATAAAAATACATCATTGCTACAAACCAACAAAACAAATGAGTATGGGGGGATATAACTCCAATAGAAGGGAAAGGGGGGATAAGAGTCTAAGAAGAGGGGCTAAGCCAAGGGGGATTAAGCCCAAGGGAATGTTATATTAATATTTCCTAAATTTTAGTTATATGATATTTTAATCCTATGTTCATAAGGATGGGGAGTGTATCATCAAGTGGGGATAAGTTAGTTCCCAACATGACAAGTGTCAAGTTGGGAACATGCAAATATAAAGTGGGAAATTAGTTTGATTACCATCATCATTTTTTTTCAAACCATTCACTCATTATTCTCTCAGCTAATATTCCATACATACTCATACCTATACTTAAGAGATTTTTTAGTTGCTTGTAACTGTTATCACACAATTTGTACTTTCTCAAATCCCCAGGCAAGTCGAAACAAGACTTGCGTAATAGGGAGTGGCCTATCATTATCACCTTAATAGGAAACCCCTTTCTATTTAGGATTATATCAATGTACCCCAGGGGAGACGTCCCCAATGACCTTAGGGTTTGAGAAGTATAAGGAAAGAAAGTCCATGTCACTCAATTTCATAGGTTCTTTGTGTCTTATAGAGATGAATTAAAATATAAATGAGGTGTACCTATCCAAAATAAGAAAAAAATAGAAAAATCATGAAAATTCAAGGTACCATATGAATTTAGTGCTTCATAAAACCATGAACCTTTGAGAAATAAGTAAGCTAATGTAATACTATAGTAAATTAATTATCTATAACAACTGTGAATTTTTTGTAATAACCACAATAATTATACTTCAAAAATGCTTTAGAAAAGACAAGAGAATATAGGTCTAATTTGACAAAATGATAACTTGTCAAAATCAAAGTTGGCAATTTCTAATAGCATTTTAATGTCACTTTTTATGATGAATTTGTTGTTGTAATATGGATATAGCAATATTTTGCAAGAACAACAAGTTAGTTAGGTAGTTAGTCTAGTTTAAGGTTAGTAAAAGTTAGTAAAGTTTTAAAGGAAGGTTGTTTGAGAGTTGTTTGATTAAATCAATAACCAAGGTGAGTAGACGACTGCCTTTTAGGGTATATGGAGTCAATAATAGCAACAACAAATATTAGAATAAAATAGCAATGATAGTGATTTTCCAAAGCAGATGGAATGTATGGAAGAGGTGTTGGTAACCCAAGTCCTCAAACACCCAGGTCCTTAAGAGAAAATCGGCTAGAAAGTAAGAAGACTTAGGCCCTAGTGGTTTCTCTTTCCTTAGACAATTTGGAAGAAATATATGAAATAGGAAATTGGAGTAGGGCTACTAGAGTGCAATTATTTAGGGCTCTAGTAGCTACTTCTAAACAATATGTACTTTGAGAAATTCAAAGAAGTGGAAGACTATAGAGAAAAAGAGAATAACTTATGTCTCTCTCCTAGGGTTTTGAGCAAGAAATTTCATAATATTTAACATGAAACAAGTAAAATTTACCAAAAATAGTCAATAACATAAACAAATTTCAGATTTTCTACTGACTTCACCAATACCAATCAATCCAAACCTTTTTTGAAGATCCTCCACAATTAAAAATAGCCAAAATACACCAAAATTTGTCTCCCCAAGAAGTTGCGCACCACTTAGTTCAGCCAATAACCCTTAAAGAAGGATGAATTTCAGACCACCCAATTGTGTGATGAGATATCATCGTAAAAATGAGAGTTTTCTCTCTTATTTATACAATATCAATGACCTTTATTCACAATTAGGTCATAAAAAGGCCGACATGGACAAATTACATTAAAATCCAATTTTTACATAAATGACAATAATTAAACCCTAATTTCATCTTCGAGGGTGATGCCATGCCCTTCTAGGGTGACGTTATGCCCCTAAGGTGGAACACTAGGCCTCAAGTGTAGAATGTTTAGCCTCCAAAGACCCTGAATGTTTCCATAAGTGCCAACTAGCACACAACTTCCCATCATAAGTGCAAACCCTAACTTTGGATGACCTCAAGGTCATAATGATGACGTCATGTGATCTCAAGGGTCAATGTCTGCATGGAAAGGAAAAACCACCCTGGTTCTAGGTATGCTAGAGTGTCCCTGGTGAAATGTACTTATTTTTTCCTGGTGCAAGCCTTTGGTTTCTCTTTCCCCCTGGTGGGGTCACAAAATCCCTCTATTGGGATTTCAACCCCATGGAGGTCTGACCTAATGATTCCCCCATATGTACCTATCCATTGGGAAAAGTCCTAGAGTAACAACAAGTACACCCTCCAAGGGATCATAAGTCACAGGGATCATAGCAATTCCAATCACATATAATAATCAAATTACCCAAACATGTGCACCAAACCCCCCTTTTCCCAGATAAATTCTCAAAGATGTTATGCAGATTAACAAGTTGGGATTGGAGAAGGGCTCAGGATGTCCTATTGGTATAATCCTCCTTAAGTTTGGGGTGTTTCTGAGGTTATAATCAATCTAGGTCATGTAAGTGTGTGTGAAGTGGTGTAGGGGAACATTTGGGTAGAGGGTATGATGATAACAGGGAAATGTAGGTCTTTCTTGTGGGTTCCTCTCTAGAGGGTGAGCTGCACCTCATCATGGATGTCATTGTTTCCTATCCCATTCAATTCCTTTTATTCTTATTCTTATTTATTTTGGTATTTTTTGTCTTCAAGGGAAAATCTGGGGGACATTGTCCTGGCTTAATGACCAGAGGTGGCAGTGTTACCCACAAGAATTTCACAGAAATGAGAAGGGTGGCTCGTTATGAGACCCCTTTTCTCTTGGCTATGCCACCAAGAGCCACTACCCTTGTTTGGTGACCAGATAGATGGTAGTTCCATACCTCCACATTACCATGGACCTAATAGGTCATCTCATGATGAGACCTCCCATCCACCAACTAGTACCTTGAGTTTTGATTTATATTATGGGTCCCCTTTTCTTACTAATAATCCTTTTATTGTTTTATCGGGAATCCCTGGGTGAAGCATCTCAAAGGTTTCACTTTGTATTTTAACTCTTTCCATATACTTTTACCCTCTGGGTATTTAGCCCCTTCTTCCCATAAGGCAAGGTACAACCCTTACTATCGTGGAAAACCCAATGCCTAGAACAAGGTGGGGGGAGATGAGAGGAATAATGATGGGAAGTGGTAAGTATGGAGGGAATGGACAATGACCTTTCATATACCCACCAAGTGGAAACTCATCCTAAAGGGGAATCATCTTACTAGGGCATTATGTCACCCTCCCAGGTATGAACAAGTCAAAGATCATAATTTCCAAGAAAACATTATGAAATGAAGGAGAATTCAGTGAAAAATATCTGAGTGCTTCAAAAATAAGATTGACACATACCATGATACCCAGACTCATTACCTCATGGAGTAAGACTTACTGCTACTTCAGGACTAGGTAGGTGGGATTGATATTGTTGCTTTCGATATATGGGATGCACTGAAGAAAATATGGGCCCTCTGGGGCCATGCTCAAGTCATTCGGCTCTCAACAGTCCATGTCTATGATGTATGGGCCTTGAGACATCATATCCTTAGTTATCCATAGGATTGGGGATAACATATGGCTCCAAATCGGGGACATGTGATCATCGTACAACGCATGAGAACCTCATCATCTCTGGTATGAATTGTATCTGCTATATCTCAACAAATGGAATTAGTAATCTTCAGGGTGGTAATATCAACCCTCGCTCATATATGATAAAATAAAGAGCATCATAAGCATGCATATATACATAATGGATAAAAACAATACGAAAGTGAAACTAGAACTATACTAACATGATATGAAGATGGTATATACAATGGATGAAAATTCCTACCTAATATACTTACCTGTTGGTTGAATGCTAGGTGTAGTCAAATAACCAGTGAAACCATCCAACAATATCTCATAATAGCTTCCTTTGTTATCCATCATAAATTAAAACAATGACAAGTCAAGCAAAAAAATAACATGATTTAGAACATGTATCACAACATCGATAATCATGAATTCTAGCTCATGGAGGCGGGAGGGAGTGACAAAATCATGCCAAGTCACACTTCTAGGAAACTGCTCAATCCATCTCAGAAAGGGATTGTGAAAAATCAAAGGCTCAAAAAACTAACTCAAAGAGTTTGAAGGTTGGCTACCTTGAATGTCATCACATCCTAAGGTATGGGAAAGGACTAGTAAGAACCTAGAGGATCACTGACAATTTCTTAAGGGAATGTTGAAATAATGAGATAATAAACTTCTTATTAAGGTATTCAACCTACCCTTGGGTTCTAAAACAAGGATTTTCCCAAGATAAAACTCAATACAAGGGACATATTTCCCAACTACACCCTTAGTGACATAGAGATGTAAAGTAGTCGAAGGGAGTTGGACAACCTTGTCACAAGTATCCTTCTTCTAGAAAGCAATGTCCTCACCTTTATCAAAATTTGAGCACAAGGACGATTGATAATCTTATTCATATAATAAATCCAAGTTCTCAAAGGAATAATCATCAAAATCCTCAAGGTATGACTGAAAATCATCAGGGGAACATTGCATTGGGTCATCCTTGGGTGCTTGAAAAACATATGTAATTATATCATCATCTTTTTGCGATAAATACAAATTATTAGGAACATGATATGATTGTTGTAAAGGAAAAATTCAAAGATATCCTTCCATATCATAAATGGGATCCTTATCAGAACCAATCACATCCCACTTATGTCTTCCAACATGTATGAACTCATCAATATTATCAACCATGTCACTACCTTTTTCATAACACAAAGGATTTAATTCATCCAAGGGATCCTATAATAATTCTTCACTTTCCAAATCATAAAATAAAGTGTCGTCAAAATCTTGGAAAGGGAAATAACTTTTCATGTTCACTTATTGTTTTGAAAGAGCATCAATGGCTTGGATGAATTCATATAATGGAAGAGGGTCCAGTACATCATCCCCAAGACTCATCTCTTTAATCATATTTTCTCCTTCATCGGAAAATGAAGGACCTATCTCTTCCAAGGGTTTCTTTACTTCTTCACCTTATGAATCGTATAACAAAGTGTCATTAAAAACCTGGAAAGGAAAATGACTAACCTCATTCTCTTCATATTTTATAGGAGATATATGATCTTCGAGAGCTTTATCGGATGGAGGAGTGGATACTAGTGCCTCATCCTCATAACTCACTTCTTTAGTCAAGTATTTACTGCATTCTATTGAATCATGGGAAAAATCTTACTCCTCTTCAATGGGTTGACAAATTTCTTCATAAATATCTCCTTTTATATCAGAGGGTTCTTGGTATTGACTATGGTATGCATCTCTGAGATCTTCCACAATCTCAATGGTGAATCCTTCGTCCTCTAGGGTTATTATGAGATCTTGAAGGGAATCTTCATATGTCTAGAATTGTGGTTTGAAAAAATCAATAAACCTACCGATGAGGTCTATGAAAGATGATATACCCCTATCTTCGCAACAACCCTTAAACCAATCTTGCAAAAAATATGGCAGAGAAAGTATGGAAAATTTTATAAGAACATCCTCCCCTTCCAATTCTATCTCACTTATATACTTCAATAATTCTACAATGTGAGTAATTGGGAGGCCTCTGAATCTTGGATAGTTTTTTAACCATTTTTTATCAAAATATTGCAGGTATCCTCGAAAAATTTTGAAATCAATAGTTGGATACACTTGTTCCCAGGGAGACATGATCCCATAACTTGGAAATATCACAAAATTGAGAGTAAGGTGGAACCTTGGAAAATCTTAGTGGAGTCGCCAGATATCTTCTTAAGGATTATCAAAGGGATGAGGGAATCACCCTCAGTGGAGTTTCTAGTTAAGATTTGTGAAAAGAAGGCTTTGCATAAAGGCTTACCGAAAAATTGTTGTTGAGGAATATTGACTCAGTGTTCCTCGGCAATGGTGCCAAAATGTTATCGCACAATCTGTACTTTCCCAAAGCCTCAGGAAAGTGGAAACAAGGCTTGCGTAACAGGGCGTGACCTATCACTATCACCTTGATAGGAAACCCCTTTCTATTTATGAGTATATCAATGTACCCCAGGGGAGATGTCCCTAGTGACTTGATGTCCCCCCTCTCACAAGTCACTCAATTTTATAGGTTCTTTGTGTCTTATAGAGATTAAGAAAAATATAAATGAGGTGTACATGTCGAGAAAAAGACAACAATAGAAAAGGCATGCAAATTCAAGGTACCGTATGATGTCGGTGCTTCATAAAACCATGAACCTTTGAGAAATAAGTAAGATGATGTAATACTACAACAAAGTAATTATCTATAACAATAGTGAATGTTTTGTAACAACCACAATAATTATACTTCAAAAATTATTTATAAAAGACAAGAGAGTATAGGTTTAATTTGACAAAATGATAGAAAATTGTCAAAAGCAAAGTTGGCAATGTCTAATCAACTTTTAATGTCACTTTTTATGATGAATTTGTTGTTGTGAGATGGTTGTAGCAATGTTTTGCAACAACAATAAGTTAGTTAGGGAGATAGTCTAATTTAAGGTTAGTATAAGTTAGAAAAGGTTTCAAGGAAGGTTGTTTGAGAGTTGTTTGATCAAATCAATCACCAAGGTGAGTAGACTAGTACCTTTTAGGGTATATGGAGTCAACAATAGTGGAAACATATCTTAGAGTAAAATAGCAATGATAGTGCTTTTCCAAAGGAGATGGAATGGATGGAGGAGGTGTTGGTTGTTGGAGTTACTTCACACACACCTAGGATTTCCTTTTCCTAAGTTTTTTCCTTGTTTATTAGTCATAATTAGTCATTATCTAGACTCCTATATTTTAGAGGAGAGTATTCCACCTGGAGAATATTCTCTTTCAGTTGACACTTCAGTTTGACTAGTTGAGTTGAGTTTAGATGTTGCATTGGTTTTGTCACCATGAAACATTGGGATCATCACCATGATAATTCGACATTGAATTGGTATCATCACCATATTGGTGCATTAGCCTTGATTCCCTGAATTAACTCCTCACTACTCTATGTTCAGTCAATTAACTGAAGACTAGTTGACTAGTTAACTCAAATAGGTGGCAGTTCACTCCCGTAACTTCCTGAGAGACTATACTAGGCGGGAGTCTCCAGTAATTGTTGGTATGTGTCCATATCACTCTAGATGACCACTATGGTGCATTGGTTCACCTCTAGTGCGCACTCATTGATTTATACAGAGTATATCATGTGTAAATTATTCATTATTCACAATGGTTAATGAGAATTATTTCATTCTTTCTCTCCTTCTTCTTATTTCTCAAATTCTCTCTGCAAATGTGCGTATTATTTCCTATCTAGATCCATTATGTGCAGGTTCAACACATTTACATGGTATCAGAGCCAACAGACTGCTAAGCAAAAGCTACACCAAAAATATTTTACAGGTACAAAAGATTGAAGACAACGAAAAGATGAATTCCCAAAAAGAATTCATTCTTACACCTTACAACTATTTTTCATGGAAGGAGGAAAAAAACATACATATCTGAACCAGAGGGTTGTACAGGTTAAAATTGAATACAGATATAGAACTGACATCAGCCATAGAAAAATCCAAGTATTTAAATCGCATGGATGAGGCACTCGGAACAATTTGCAGTCTTATTTCTCCCAATCTCCTTTTTCACATATCTTCATGTAAGACTCCCAATGAAGCCTGGACCGTATTGGAAGGGACCTTTGGAAAACAGGATGAGATGAGGGGACACATGCTGAAGGTGGAGCTTCTCACATTAGATCCAAAAAGATTCGACAATATCCAAGATTTATTTACAAAATTAAAGGATTTACTGTCGCAACTCAATGCTTGCGGGGTTGATAAATCGAAGGAGGAGAAACAAATGGTTCTCACCATTCTCTCCAAGATTGGTCCTAAATTCTTTGTATTTGCATCCACATTCCATTCTGTCATATTCACCTCCAGAGTCACCTGGAAGATGCCTTCTCTTGAGGAATTTATCGAATCCTTGACATAAGAGCAAACCAAGATCATCAACATGGGCAGAATCAAAGGCCCAAAGCTACATGCACTCACTGTGAAATATGAAAGCCACAAATATCAGAAATATAAAAATAAATATAAATGGAAATCTCATGAACATTCGAAGAGGGAAGGGTACACAAAACCCTTCACGGATGCCTCTGTATCCAAAGGGGAAAAGGGAAGAAAAGGGGAGAAATTCGCATACTGTCACAAAGGATTCCATTCATAATCCGCATGCATGAAAAAAAAAATAGATCTGATGTCTCAAATACTTCAGAAAAACAACATTGGAGATCGCATCCCCGAGGGTGAAAAGAAGAAGAAGCCAGAAGATCTGAATTCCAATAAAGGAAATTCTGTCCATGCCTTGATTGCCATCAACTCCTCTCCTAATGCTTGGATCATTGATTTAGGAGCATAACATCACATGGATGCATCATAAGCAGTATATTCTTCTTTGGATGCATTCAAAGGCCCTCCTATTCCGATGGGGGACAACTCTTCTATCGAAGTCCCCGACAAAGGAAGGATTGAACTCACCAACGGAAGCTTTGAGAATGTGTTGCATATTCCCAAGATTTATGTCAAACTTCTCTATGTGTATTAGACGATGAATTATAGCACAATAAATAAATTCATATTCACACCAAATTATGTGGACATCTACAACATGCAAACCAACTCCAGGGTTGTTGCCGGTGAGGTAAATCATTAGTATAGATTGTATACATTTTTTGAATTCATTGAACCTGATTCTGCTTTACTACTTACTCATGCTGATGAAAGTAGTAGGATATGGCATGAAAGGTTTGGAAATTTGAATTTTAGATACATGCAACATCTTAGCAAGAAAAGATTGGTTGATGGTCTACCAGACATCCATTTTTCCAAGGGAGTATGTCAGGGATGTGTTCTCGGAAAACACCCTCAAGAGAAATTCGACAAGGGAAAGTCTCATAGAGCTTCTGCACCTTTAGATATGATCCATAGTGACCTTATGGGTCCTTTTACACATCCATCCATCAACAAAGCGAGTTTTATTCTCATTTTTGTTGATGAATTCTCACATTTTATATGGATCTACTTTCTCAGACAAATATCTGAGGTCTTTCAACACCTTAAATACTTCAAAGCCCTCGTTGAGACATAGTCTGGAAAGAAGATCAAGGTACTCCAAAATGATAATGGAGGAGAGTATGTAAATCATGAGATCCATGATATTTTCCATGAGGCATGGATCTAGTTGTAGTACACAGTTCCCTATACTCCGCAACAAAACGGAGTTGTTGAGAAGAAAAATAGATCTCTAAAGGAGATGGCATCTTGCATGTTGCATGAAAATTCTCTACCACAAAGACTATGGTCCGAAGCACTTAATTGTTCACCATACATCCAAAATACATCTCCCCATATATCTTCCAAGGATAAGACCCCCTACGAGGCTTGGAGAGGCCTCAAACCAAAAGTGACCCACTTTCGCATTTTCAGTTCACGTGCATGGGCCCAGATTCCCTCTAAAAAGAGGAAGGCACTTGATCCACAAAGAACCAAGTGTATTTTTGTTGGATACCCCGACGGTGTGAAGGGATATAGACTTATTGACCTTTCCTTGGACCGACTCATCATTGAGAGAAGTTTCCATTTCAAGGAAAGTGTCTCACATGCACCTCAGAAGCCGCATGTAGACACCTTCATTCTTCCACCTGCCCGAGATGATGAGCATGCACATTCTGACTATTATTTAGATGAGAGTTTTGATTTAGAGGAATCAGATGATTCAAATTTAGATTTAGTATAGTCAGATGAAGAGTCAAAGAATCTAGATGTAGTTGCAGAGCCAGAGCAGAGGCCCAAGTGGGCATAGACTAATCTTCAAGATGAAGGGGATCTCGTTGGTGATCCAGTCGGTACTAGGAGGACTCGATCTGATTTCGAGGAGCCTTCTATTTCACTCACTTCCATTGAAACATTGACTTCCAGACATATTTTCTTAGTTCAATCTTCAGATCCACAGTCTTATGGTGACGCTGCTGGAATTCCCTTTTGGGAATCCGCCATGCAGGAGGAGTACAACTCCCTCCTCGAGAACCAGACTTGGGATCTGGTTCCCCTTCCTTCTGGCAGGAAACTTGTCAAATGCAGATGGGTCTACAGGACCAAGAGCGTAGCAGATGGATAGATTAGCAGATACAAATCCAGGCTTGTCGCCAAAGGATTTCAGTAGGTTCATGGTATTGACTATGATGAGACCTTCACTCCAGTAGCGAAGATGGATTCCATATGATTGGCACTTTCCATTTTGGTGTCCAAGGGATGATAATTCCATTAGATGGACATGAAGAATGCATTTCTTCACGATGATATCTCTGAGGAGATCTACATGGAGAAGCCCCATGGATTTATGCAGGACTCATATTTGGTTTGTCGACTAAAGAAGTCACTTTATGGCCTCAATAAGGCTTCGAGGGCATGGTATGACAATATGGATTCCTACCTATTTTCATAGAAATTTGTATGTTGTAAATCAGACCCGAATGCCTACCTGCTCAGGACGACTGATTCACTTCTACTTTTAGTTTTGTATGTCGATGATTTTTTGATCACCGGGTGCTCGAATTCAACAATTGTTGTAGTCAAGAGGATTCTACATGACAGGTTTTTGATGATGGACATGGGTCCACTACACTTCTTCCTTGGACTCAATATCAGTCAGGATGCATCGGGAATCAAATTGTCTCAGGCCAAGTATGCATGAGATCTCCTTGAGAGATTTCACATGACAGACTGCAAGTCTGCTTTGACTCCTTTCCTATCAGGAGTCAAACTTGAGGATGGCGGGGAGTCTCCACTGGTTGAAAACACACTATACAGACAATTAGTGGGGAGCTTGTTGAATCTCACACACTCCATACCATACCTCTCATATGCAGTTGGCACATTTTCCAAGTTTATGCAAGAGTCGCATGAGCTACATTGGAAAGTTTCAAAGTGTATCCTTCGATACGTAGAAGGAACCATCACCTTTGGGATTCATTATGAAACACACTCCACATTATATCTCATTGGGTTTACTTATTCCGACTGGGTTGGCGATAGCACTATTCGCAAGTCCACATCTGGTTACTCACTCAGTATTGGTTCTGGGCCTATCTGTTGGTCAAGAAAGATGCAAGCTTCCATTGCTCTATCTTCAGTTGAGACAAAGTGCAGAGAGGTATTTAACATAACCATTCAAGCTATGTGGCTACAACATTTTCTCACTGAGTTGAGCATTCAGTTTCATCAGTCGATCGTCATCTGGTTTGACAACCAGAGAACTCTAAAGTTCTGCAGAGATCCAGTTCAGAGGTTGTGGACGAAGCACATCGAGATCCACATGAACTACATTTGAGACTTAGTACACGAGGGGATCATCGACTTACAGTTTTTCCCTTCAACAGAACATATGGCATACATATTCACCAAGACCTTCACTGAGAAGAAAGTCCATTCTCTGCGAAGTTGTCTTGGAGTGAAGGACACAATTGCCTAGAAACTGTAGTTCTTCTTTTTACATGCATTGTACCTTCAGGGGGAGGGTTTCCCATGAGGTTTTCCCTCTTTCCTCACTTTATTTTCTGTGTATCTTTTGTATTTGGGTACCTAACATGGCCTCATTGTTGGGACCCATTCTTTATTTTCACCATAGTGATGTTTAGGGGGGGTGTTGGAGTTAATTCACACACACATAGGATTTCTTTTTCCTAAGGTTTTTCCTGGGGATAATATTCCACCTGGAGAATATTCTCTTTCAGTTGACACTTCAGTTTGACTAGTTGAGTTGAGTTTAGATTTTGCATTGGTTTTGTCACCATGGAACATTGGGATCATCACCATTATAATTAGACATTTCCTTGGTATCATCACCAGATTGGTGCATTAGCCTTGATTCCCTGAATTAACTCATCACTACCCTCTATTCAGACAGTTAACTAAAGACTAGTTGACTAGTTAACTCAACTAGGTGGCAGGTCACTCCCGTAACTTCCTGAGATACTAGACTAGGTGGAAGTTCACTCTCGTAATTGTTGGTGTGTGTCCATATCACTCTATACCACCACTATGGTGCATTGGTTTACCTCCAGTGTGCACTTATTGATTTATACAGAGTATATCATGTGTAAATTATTCATTATTCACAACGGTTAATGAGAATTCTTTCATTCTTTCTCTCCTTCTTATTTCTCAAATTCTCTTTGAAAATGTGTGTATTATTGTTTAGCTAGATATATTATGTCCAGGTTCAACACATTTACATTGGTAACCCAAGGCCTCAAACACCCAGGTCCTTAAGAGAAAATTAGCTAGAAATTAAGAAGACTTAGGCCCTAGCAGTTTCTCTTTCCTTATACAATTTGGAAGTAATATATGCAATAGGAAATTAGAGTATGGATACTAGAGTTATAGTATTTAGGGCTCTAGTAGCTACTTCTAAACAAGATGTACTTTGAGAAATTCAAACAAGTGGAAGACTATAGAAAAAAATATAATAACTTATATCTCTCTCCTAGGGTTTTGAGCAAGCAATTTCATAATCTTTAACATGAAACAAGCAAACTTTACCAAAAGTATTCAATAACATAAAAAAATTACATATTTTCTACTTACTTCACCAAGAATAATCAGGACAAATCCTAGTTGAAGATCCCCCACAATGAAAAATATCCAAAATACACCAAAAATTGTCTCTCCAAGAAGTTGTGCACCACTTAGTTAAGCCAATAACCCTTAAAGAAGGCCGAATTTCAGACCACCCTCTTGTTTGATGAGAGATCATCATAAAAATGAGAGTTTTCTCTCTTATTTATACAATATCAATGACCTTTAGTTACAATTAGGTTATAAAACGACTGACATGGCCAAATTACATTAAAATCCATTTTTTACATAAATGACAATAATTAAACCCTAATTTCATCTTCAAGCGTGACATCATGCCCTTATAGGGTGACGTTAGGCCCCTAAGGTGGAATGTTAGGCCTCAAGTGTAGAATGTTTGGCCTCCAAAGGCCCTTAATGCTACCACAGGTGCCAACTAGCACACAACTACCCATCATAAGTGCAAACCCTAACTCTAGAAGACGTCAAGGTCATAATGATGATGTCATGTGCTCTCAAGGGTCAACGTCCAAGTGGAAAGGAAAAACCCCCCTATTTCTAGGTTTGTCGGAGTGTCCTTGGTGCAATTTCCTTTCTTCTTGGTGCAAGCCTATAGTTTCTCTTTCCCCCTAGTGGGGTCCCAACATCCATCTGTTGGGATTTTATCCCCATGGAGCTCTGACCTAATCATTCCCCCATATGTACCTGTCCCTCGGGAAAAGTCGTGAAGAAAAAAAAAGTACGCCCTCTAGGGGTTCATAATTCATAGGGATCATAGCAATGTCAATCACATATAATAATCAAATTACCCAAACATGTGCACGAGACTCCCCTTTACCTAGACAAATGCTCAAAGACATTATGAAGTTTAACAAGTAAGGTTTGGAGAAGGTCTCAAGATGTCCTATTGGGATAATCCTCCTTAAGTTTGGCATGTTTCCTAGGTGAGAACCAATCTAGGTCATGTAAGTGTGTGTGAAGTGGCATAGGGGAAAGTTTGGGTGGACGGTGCAGTGATAACAACAAAATGTAGGTCTTTCCTGTGGGTGTCTCTGTAGAGGGAGAGATAAATCTCATCATGGATGCCATTGTTTCCTAGTTCATTCAATGCATTTTATTCTTAGTCTTATTTCTTTTGGTCTTTCTTCTCTTCAAGGGAAACATTGGGGGAGATTGTCCTAGCTTGATGACCAGAGGTGATAATGTTACCCACAAGCATTTCATAGAAATGAGAAGGCTGACTCGTGATGAGACCCCCTTTCTCTTAGTTATGCCACCAATATCCACTACCTTGGTTTGGTGACCATATAGATGGTAGTGTCATACTGTTGCATTCCCATGGACCTAATAGATCGGCTCATAATGAGACCTCGCATCCACCAAATAGTACCTTGAGTTTTGATTTATCTTATGGGTCCCATTTTCTTACTGAGAATCCTTTTATTGCTTACTCAAGAATCCTTTGGTGAAGCATCTCAAAGGTTTCACTTTATCTTTTAACTCTTTCCAGCTACTTTTACCCTCTGGGCCTTTAGCCCCTTCTTCCCACAAGGAAAGGTACACCCCTTCGTAGTGTGGAAAACCCAATGCTCAAACCAAGGTGGGGGGAGATGAGAGGAATAATGATGGAAAGTGGTAAGTATGGAGGGAATGTACGATGACCTTTCATAGACACACCCAGTGGAAACTCATCCTATAGGCAAATCATCTTACTGAGGAATTATGTCTCCCTCCTAGGTATGCACAAGTTAAAGAACATAATTTCCAAGAAAACATTATGAAATGAAGGAGAATTCAGTGCAACATACTTAAGCACTTCAAAAATAAAAGTGACACATACCATGATACCCGAACTCATTACCTCATAGAGCAAGACTTACTGGTACTTTAGGACCAGGTTGGTGGGATGGATATTGTTGTTTTCCATAGATGAGCCCTTCGGGACCATGCTCAAGTCATCCAACTCTCGACACTCCATGCCTAGGACATGTGGTCCTTGAGACATGATCTCCTTAGTTATCCCTAGGATTGGGGATAACATTAAGCAATGATTCATGGGAGGTATGAGCTGAAGAAGTAAGTGTTAAGGATTGCGTGCATGTTGAAGAAGCGGGTTGTCAAGCCCTTGATTATTCTCTCTAGGTGAGAGAAATATTGGGAATTTTTCCATGGATGTTGGAAATAGATACAGATCTATGAGACATTTTTTTCTTCATGTTGTGGAATCCTAGAAGGGAAGTGGGGTAGATGAAGGATTGTTGAGCAGAGAAGGGGGACATTTCCTGGGGTGGGACAGGTTCTGGGAAATGATATGCTATAGGATAGTTGTAGCAGTTGACAGCTTGACCAGAGTGTTTGATCCAGATTTTTAGAGCAGAATGAAATGAATACAGATTATTAATAGGTGCTTAACACAAAATAATAGAGATACAGTAAAACTGGTTTTCTATTCAGTAACGAAATAAGATGAAACTGTAAAATGCAACGAAAACAAGCTTGCTGGAATGGTGGCGACTTATCTTTGAGAAGAGATGTGATGATAGCATGCATTCACAAGAAGAAAATCAAAATGAGGCTCTGAAGGCCTTTTTACAATAATAAAGAATGCCAAAAACCCTAGACATCCAAAAACTTAATCCTAGGAGATGAAGCGCCAAAATTCATGTGGCCCCCGTTTGGGTAAGTTAGTACATCAACTCCCCGGGGTCGTAACTTTTGCATACGATCTCTGTTTTAGGCGTGTGATAGCCCGTTGGAAAGGTATAATTGAGGAGATTAATTTTGGGGGATCAATCATGCCTTTAGATATCATTGAAGATATCTATCACGAAAATCCTTCATTTAGGCCCTCAAAATGGCCACGAAAGTTAAAACTGCTAAAAATAGTAAATTGCCAAAATTGTTAGAAAATTGTTTTGAGCCAGTTGGAAAAGGTGGGTGGCCACTGATATCCATATGGATCAATCCTCCCTCCTTAGAAATAAATGATCTCCATTGGGTTGAGGTCCCCCATCAGAGGAGGAAATTTCTGCTGAATTTGGCCCTGGGTGAGCCACTTGCCTTGGTGCAGGAGTTGCCCTGCTTTGATGAGTCGATAAAGATGGATCCTTTGTTGTCGAGTTCCCTTGATCTGTCTGTCCAAAATCTGACCATTAATTTTCTGTTGTAGGCAGTCGGGGTTGAGCTCTATTGGTGTCAGTTGTTCTACTACTTCTAAGGTGTCCAATAATGGTGGGAAATAAGGGTGAAGGAGATCCATGTTGAACACTGGGTGCAGACCAAGAAAAGGAGGAATGTTGAGCTCAAAAGAATTATCCCCCACGGCCTTGGTGATAGTGTACAGCCTGTAGCGGAGTGGGCGAAGCTTCCGATGGGGTCTTGTAAGGCTTTCTTTCTGTAAGTGCAACCAAACTTTGTTGCCCACCTGAAACTTATGCGACACCCGTTGATCATGGCGTTGTTTGTACTTGTCATTGGACTTATGTAGGATATCCTGAACCTATTGGTGGATGTGCTGGATCCACTGAATGAACTGGGTGGCTTTGTCATCTTCAATTGGAGCAGGATAGGATTCGGTCGTGGTGACCGCAAGGGGAAGTGCAACATCTATGGGTCCCAATGGTTGGAATCCCAACCCCACTTGAAAGGGGTTGTGGTCGATTGAGCTATACAGGGCTTGGTTGTAGCTATGCTAGACATAAGGAAGGCTCTCATCCCATGCGTGAGGGTGCTTTGAATTATACATGCGAAGGATATGCACAATCATTCAATTTACAACCTCAGTTTGGCCATCTGTTTGGGGGTGAAAGGTCATGGATTTGGTGAGCTTGGTGTCCAGCAGTGACCAGAGGCTCGACAAGAATGTGCTAAGAAAACGACTATATCGATATGAGACAATGGTTTGTGGGATTCCAAAATGTACCTAGACTCGTTCAAAGAAGAGCTTGGCAGTGGCCTCTTCTGTGATTCTCTTCTTCCAGGCAACCATAATCGCCATCTTAGAAAAGCGATCAACAACCACAAAAACACAGTCATTTCCCCGCTTGTTGGATGGGAGGCCTGGCATTTAGTCCATTGAGATGGATTCCCATGGCCCGTCAGGAGTAGGAAGAGGGGTGTACAACCCCTGTTTCTTAGTGGTTGATTTGACAATAGAGCAGGTAGTGCAGGACCTGCTATACTTGCTAACCTCCTGTCGAAGTTTTGGCTAGTAGAAATGTTTCTATAGCATCGCCACTATCTTTTCAACACCAAAGTGTCCTGCCACCTAACTGTAGTGGGCTTCCCAGATCATCTTCGCTCGTTCACTTGATGGAACATAGATATGGCCCAGACGACACAACAACCCATCTTGAAGATGGAAATTATCGACAACTGTGTTTTCACCCAACATTTGGTAGGTGGTGGCGAAGTCAGGGTCTATCTCATAGAGTTGGGGGCATCCAGATGTCTCATGGATGCAAGAATCTAGCACCGTGGTGAATGTCACAACTGGTGATCTATTGAGGCAATCAACGACGCAATTGGTGCTTCCTGTTTTATACTTGATGTTGAGGTGGAATTGCTGCAAGTATGTGGACCACTTTTGATGGCGGTCATTCTGCAATTTTCCTTGTGTTTGCATGAACTGCAGTGGCTTATGATCAATGTGGATGACTGTCTCCTTCCTAAGAATGTAATGTCTCCACTGGCGGCATGCTTTCACAATGGAGTACATTTCTTTGTCATAATTAGGGTACTTACGGATAGTATCTAACAATGTCTCACTATGATAGTCCACAGGGTGGCTATGCTAAGTGAGAACGACGCCCACATCATAGTTTGAAGCATCTGTCTAGATCTCAAAAGGATGTTGCAGGTCTGGTAGTGAAAGTACTGGGGATGAGCACAAGCACTGCTTCAAATCATCGAATGCTTGTTGTTGGGACCGACCCCATGCAAATTTCACCTTACCACCACCCCTGTTTATTTGGCTGAGGGCCCATGCAATATGGGAGAAACCTAACACGAACCTGCAGTAGAAATCGGCAAGGCCCAAGAAGCTCCGAAGATCAGTGAGTGTTGTTGGGGCTGGCCAGTCATGAATGACTTGGATCTTCACTGGATCCACATGTACGCCATGCTGATCAATGATGTAGCCCAGGTAATGGACCCTGTCCATGCCGAAGGAACATTTTTCCAAGTTGGCGTATAGATTATGTTGTCGCAGGGTGTGCAGAACCTGTTGAATATGATGCAAGTGTTCGACCCAAGTCTTGTTGTCAATTAGAATTTCATCCAGATACACCACTACAAAAGTATTGTTGAATGGTCACAGGATGTCATCCATCATCCTCATGAAAGGGCTAGATCATTTTTCAAACCAAAGGGCATGACCAACCATTCAAAAAGGCCTTCCTTTGACTTGAAGGTGGTCTTCCATACATCTGTCTCTTCTATCGGCACCTGGTGGTAGCCAGAATTTAGATCAATCTTACTGAATTATTTGGCCCCCATGAGTTGATTAAGGAGGTCATCGATTCTAGGAATCAGGTACTGGTTTCTGATTGTGATTTTATTCAGAGCCCGGTAATCAATACAGAGTCGCTAGGTTCTATATTTCTTCTGTACTAGCACGATTGGGCTCCCATAAGGTGATGAGCTGGGGTGGATGTGCCCCTTGTGGAGAAATTATTGGATATGTCACTTGATCTCCTCATTCTCTAACAAAGAGCGATGATAGACTAGCCCATTGGGTAGCGATGCATTGGGGGTCAGATCGATGGGGTGCTTCTCCTGGCAGTGCAGAGGTACCCCTGTAGGTGAGGAGAATATATCTGAGTATTCTTCCATGACCTTATCTACTTGCTTCTGCTGTGTGGAGAGGTCAGCCGCAGAGACCCTGTATGTGGTTGTGATATTTCTCTTATTCTGAGAGCGAATCATGAAGAAGACAAACTTCCCCATCTGAGAGATGACCTTCCTGCATTGCTTAGCAGAGATCAAGGAAATAGCACTAGGTGGGATTGCCTCAGGTATCCTATACAATTTCCTGTTCAAAGTAATAATAACACTATGAGGCCTAGACTCATATACAACATGATGTTTCCTTAAATAAGGTTGGCCCAAAAGAACATCACAAACTTTGAGAGGAGAAACATCACACAATACCTCATCTTGGAAGGGATTGATGCCATACGATAGTCAACACTGTTGGCTGATGTGGAGATCACTTCCTTGGTGGAGCCATCCAAGGGTGTATGGTTGTGGGTGCGGTGTTGTTGATAGGGAAAGTCGCTTGATGACCTCTACTAAGATGAGGCTCTTCTGACTACCGCTATCAATAATGAAGTGCAGCAGGGTGCCTTTTACCCACATCTGTGAATGGAAGAGGTGCTCTCCTTCTTCTGGCTTGTCTGGTTCACCAGGCTGGATCTTGGTGGTAGAAACAGTAGCACTGGGTTCTGCGTCAATGATCTGTCTTCCCCTTTCTGGTTCTGGCTCAGAGTAATAATCTGCATCTGATTCATAGGCTTTCACTTTGGCCACAAGCAACTGCTTTCAGCGATAGTCAACAGTGTTATGCCAAGGGCTCTTATGGAAGTTGCACCACTTCCTGGTATCTTTATTTATCTTTCTGGTGTCCTTCTTTGCTTGTGTCTTGCATTGGTTGTCCTGATACTATCCATTTTTTCTCTATCGTTTTTTTGGTGGGTTGGGGCCACCCTTTCCTGGATTTTCTTGTGAAGGGTTCCCATGCTCGAATTGCCACGTCTTTTGTTTGAGCTTCTTCTCGATTTTGACGGCATATCGGTAGGTCGTGCCCAAGGATGAGATGTCCAGAAATTCCATTTCGGTCTGGATGTATCTATGTAGAGCACCGTTATACTTGATCACCATATGTCACTCTGAATCTTTGATACCCAACTTGGTGCACAAGCTATGGAAGATATTTGTGAAATCTAGCACTGCTTGGTCTCTTTCTTGCCGCAATGTGGTCCATTTGGTATACAGGTCGTCATAACTTCCGACAAGGTAGTATTGTTCCTTAATAGCATCCTTGAAGGATTCCCAGGTGTCCGTGACTGAAAATAATGAGGTTTCCTCTGTTTCCTTTTTCTCACAGAAATTTTCCCACCAATCTTTGACATGGGGAACGGCTTTGAGGAGCGCAAAAGTAATCTTTTCTTTATTCGAAAAGTTATGGATAGAAAAATACCCTTCTTGCAGATTCAACCACTTGTCTACAACATCTATGTCTATTTGACCTTCAAATATAGGAATATCGAAGTTTATTTGTACCTTGAAGGGGGCGACACCTCCATTCGAAGAAGATGTGTTGCATGTTGGTAGCCGCCGAAGGATTTTCACGAAACTATCCATCATCTCCTTCCTCTGTTGCGTGAGGGCTTCCTCAATGAACAGTTTGAAAGGATCTCCTATCCCATCATATATATTTTCTCCTGCCATGGGAGGTCGCTTGGGCGTGCGAGAGCTTCTTTCCTCAAGAGAAACAAGCTTGAGACCCAACTCTTTATACTCCGACCTCGTTGGGGACATGCATTAAGATGACAAGGAGAAGACCGCTCTGATACCACTGATCCATATTTTATGAGAAGAACGAAATGAATACAGATTATTAATAGGTGCTTAACAAAAAATAACAGAGATACAATAAAACTGTTTTTCTATTCAATAACTAAATAAGATGAAACTGTAAAATGCAGTGGAAACAAGCTTGTTGGAATGGTGGCGGCTTATCTTTGAGAAGAGATGTGACGACAGTGCACATTCACAAGAAGAAAATTAAAATGAGACTCTGAAGGCCTTTTTACAATAAGCAAGAATTCCAAAAACCATAGACATCCAAAAACTTAACCCTAGGAGATGAAGCGCCAAAAGTCATGTGGGCCCTGTTTGGGTAAGTTAGTACATCAACTCCCCAAGGTCGTAACTTTTGCATACTATCTTCGTTTTAGGTGTGTGATAGCTCGTTGGAAAGGTATCATCGAGGATATTCATTTTGGGGGATAAATGATGCCTTTGGATGTCATTTAGGATCTCAATCCCTAAAAACCTTCATTTAGGCCCTCAAAATGGCCCCGGAAGTTAAAACTGCTAAAAATAGTAAATTGCCAAAATTGTCAGAAAACTATTTTGAGCCAGTTGGAAAAGGTGGGTGGCCATCGATATCCATCTGGATCAATGTTATTGTGTGAATTATACCTTATTCTAACTTAGGAACCCTTCCTTGGTCGATTGTATAGCCCTAGCTTGAAGGTGACCTATTGTTGAGAGTTTATGAGAAGAAGAGTCCATGGTTGGGAGAAACGTCTGAGTTCTACACGTAGCTGGTGATTTAAAGAAGGATAAGTATCTTCTATGTGATTTTTATAATTACTGTGTGAATATTTATGTATTTTCTGTTATGGGTTTTTTCTCTTGTATTTTTCCTTGAAATCCATATGTTGTTAGAAATGCATTTACAGTCATATGTAGAGCATTTTTATGAATTAATTATTATCAGAGAGGTGGAATTGTTGAGTGGCATGGACCACATTAGGGTTGTCATTGCTAAAAAGTGGTATCAGAGCTCCATTTTCAACACTGAGCCTACATGGGATGGATAACAGAGTGCTAAAGAAGAAGTTTGTAGAAATTAAAATTTCAAAGGAAGTCTGCAATTTGTTTGATAAAATCATTGTAGTAAAATTGGGGAAATTGCATGGGTAATTTGAAACAATCGATCCCATGAATTAAAAATCCTTAATTTAGATATCTAATTGGGCATTTTTTGGCCTAAAATTGGGTAATCTATAGATTTGTAGAGCGTCATGGTGAAATTGAGAGAAATTGGGAAAAAGTCTAATTTTTTGCAGTGAAATCATGGAGAAATTCGACGTGGAAGAGTCGAATTTCAAGAAAATAGGTTAATTTTTTTTTTCAGGGTCAAAATTGGACATGGTAAGGACGGTTGCAGACCTTCAATGGTGATCAAGTGAAAAATTACAAAATTATGCACTATTGGGCATTTTTGAAAATTTGGAATTTTGGGGAAATTGGAAAATTTTGGAAACATTTGGGTATTTTTTTGTATAGTGGCATCAACATGAAGTGGGGGGAACGTGTCAGATGACATGGTATAGAGGTGGTGTATACTACCATGATGGAATTTAAATTTTGGTGATTGGTAACAGGTGTGGTAGGTGGCAGGTGAGGTGGAGCCGTGATGGTTGAACTTGTTGTTGGCGGGCGAAATTGACCGTCCGTCAACTGAGAGAGTGGAACCAGTCCGGGGTTGTCTAATAACCCAAGCCGTTTGGGATGAACCACCCTGACGGGTTTAGCAGCTTCGTTAGATGATCTAAGTTCCTAAAGGAACAAAAGAAAACTAATCTAAACTAACTAATCTAACTAAAACTAAATAAAACAAACTAAATAAAACTAAATAAAACAAACTAACTAAAACTAAATAAAACAAACTAAACTAACTAACAATAAATAAAACGAACTAATCTAACTAACCTAATTAAAACTAACTATTAAACAAACTAACTAATCTACTATTTCTATATATACAAACTACTAACTGAAATATAACTTATTCACAAAATGTACAATATTCACAAAATACAGATTTAAATAAAACCTGAAAAAATCAATGATATTCTGCCCTAAGACAACAAAAGATATTTTTATCGATTTTATAATTTTTATGAACAAGAAATAAAATAGAAAAATAACTAAACTAAATCACTAATTTAAACTACAAATATATCTAGTCAAATCAACGAAAATAAACACAAACTAACCTGGAAGTACGCTCCAGATTTGCCCTGTGTATGATGACTGTACTAGCATATCGGAGGAAGGAAACTTGCACCGAATAACCCAGAAGATTCTCGTAAACGATAGGCTGCAGTGCTCTTTAAGTTTGTTTATAGGAGAAACAAGACATAAAAATCATAACAATTATATGATTTATAAATCTCTACAATTAGGTAAACCTGTTATGCAAAGACTTATACAGAATAATCCAATTGATGAAGAAGAGAAATCTGTCATTCATAAACTGAATTAAGTAATTGTTATGTTTTTAAATACTGGAAGAAATCAGACATGGATCATATTAAATAATTCATATCATTTGCAAAGGACTAAGATAGCTAAAGTAGTCATTAATCAAATGCAAATTGATAACGTAAACATGAAACAAAGGATTGATATTATGAAAGCTAAAGTTGTAGCAGAACATCAATTTTTGTCTCAGTCTCTATTAGATATGCATTATCCTATTTCTCCCACAAGAAAGGATCATCCTTATTACAAAAAATAATAAGTATTTATAAGTTTTTCCACAGGGTAAAGCCTCCCTGTGGAAGTTATCACACTGTTTACATAAATCTGGGAAGATATTCCCAATTTTAACTAAACTAAGTAACTACAATAAAAATAAACACCTAAATATCTCTTGAACTGCCCAACATATCCCATGTAATTCGAATTTACCTGAAACAGGTCAGAAATAGACAAGTTAGAGAGATATTTTATTCATAAAATAATAGAAAATTTAATTCTATAGACTAGCTATAGAATCATCTGATTTTGTAGCTGGTCTAAATAAAGTACAGAATCAACATTGTAATTAATCGAAAATCTTATAAAAGATTTCAATTTAATTGACATCAATAATCATTTGAAAATGAACCATTTAATTTGAAGTCGTTATATCATTCAAAACTAAACAAGATCCGAATCAATGAATGCCTACAGAGATGGGCGTATTATGTTTCTTGTATCACCACAAAATCAAATGAACAGAGGCACAATCCAACCATCATGAAATCGTTTTAGTATCAATTTGGAATCGACACAATCAAAACAAATCGCATACAATCGTTATGCTATCTGATCAACAAGGGATACGATCGAAACCAAACAAGATTGTTACCAAATCATTATCACTGTGTTGACATAGCCACGAAAATCCAAACTGGTGCGAAAATCAATTTAAACCAAATCATAACAGGATCGATTGATTAGCAACATAATTCATAATTTGTTATTGCAAATTGGGTAAATAGGATTGATCGACTTTGATCAAAACAAGATCATTCCAATCAAACGAATCACAACTGGATTTGACCAAATCGTTTTACAATTTTAAAACTAGACAGAGCAGTAATGATAATCGGGATCCAATTCCCAAGAATGATCGAACTAACAACGATCTGATCATGCGAATCAATCAACTGGGTATAACAATAGTCATTGTTCCATAATTCGGGTATATTTGCACAGATTTAATGAGATTACTATTTTTACAAAAACAGAGTATTTCTAACCACAATGAATTGAACACAACGATACTCATGATTTGGAAAATCATATAACACAACATATCGTAACAAGTATCCTCCTGAAAACATTTACCAATCACAGCATACAAATGATAACGAGATCGAATCTGAGCAAATTCGTATTCTAAATTGAGCATAAAAACTTGCCATGCAGAGTAGATACAAAACGAATTGTATTGAAAACACACCATTACTTCCGTTACTTTACTCAGACAAACTTAGCAAATGAAATCCAAACGAATAACCATTCAAATCCAATAAAAATTTATGAGCAAATCATATATGAAATCGAAATTCATTCTATTTTTATCAAAACGATACCATGTACAGGATGATCACTGAATGACAGAGGCATTTGGATGAGTGACCGAGTTATTAAAAACTGAATTCAAAGCATCACATCACACTAGATTATTTACAAAACAAAACGATGTCAAAACCATACATGTATAGCGACGAGGCTGCATTGATTATGCCAGTTTGGAATTTACAACGGTCGTGGCTCATTCTACGTTTTTGAAAATGATGGAGCTGGTTGTCTTTTGCTTTTTATCTGTCGCTTGGAGCTTGGCCTTTTGACTGGTTAGCACTGTAATTTTATCTTCCAGTGATTGAATCTTGGATTGGAGTATAGGAACATCAACGTAATATCGTTCTACCCATGAATTGCATTGGTCACAGGGTAACTGTGTGGGTTTAGACAGAGTAGGCGAGGGTTTGGCCAAATGACTGAGGGTTTCACGAGGCAATTTAATACACGGGTAGTCAGGGTCGTTCGTTAGTCAAGGGGGAAGGTTTGATACAAAATCATAAGGGGGTTCGGGACATAAACCCTGCGAGTAGGGGTACTCGCTGGCCAAGAAACGCTCAACATCAGAATCAGAATCCTCACTTAGGAGGATAGGGTTGTACTCGGCAGAGGGTTTTTGTTTGTTTCTGGACATTCTCGAAATGAGTCGGGCATTCCTTTTCCCTTTGGCATTGGCAGTAAGGTTTGCCTTGGGCTTTTTGCTCATAGGTCTCTTCGTAGGCTTGGACTTGTCAGTTCCAGTGTCTGGTAAGTCAGCCTTAGGGTCAGCTGAGGGTTTAGGCAATAAGACATGTAAGGGTACAGGTGGCTCGGCCTTGGCTTCAATTACAATAGGCTTATCAACCGGAATAGGATCTAAATTCTCAAAACCATTCTGAGCTACGAAAGTTTCCCATCTATCACTATGCAAACTCAAATGATAACTGATGATAAGTTTAATAAGCCCATGATGGAACAGGCTGTTGTCATCCTTCTTTCTTTTAAATCTTTTAGACATCTTATATAAACTGCGTTGAAAGTAGAAAGGCATGTTTAGAGGATACCCTATAAAAATCATCAGCAAACGTAGGTGGTAGAGGAACACAAGCCCGTATCGACCTTCACAGGTCACGAACTGCGTGACTAGCATTAATGTATCATGCCATCATGGTTTAAGTGCAGAGATGGGAATACCTCTATCACAAGAGGTGACTTTGCGTGAGAGGAACAACAGTGTCCATGGAACTTCCTCGACCTTACAATTCTTGAACCAACGTTGTCCTGTGGCAAGACTGATAAATTTCTCATCAATTTCCAATTGTATATCGCCGACCTTGGCTCGACAGCCATCGAAAGTCATGGAAAACTATCGTGCTACACAGAGGTTAAAACCCTCAAATCATTTCACGAAGGTGAGCCACCCATTGTCCTCCAAATCTTGGCGGGCATTGTCAAACATTAACAGAGCTTGGTTTCCATTAGGCTCAATACGCACGACTGGTGCCATGGAGCCGAGCACATGGTAAAGGAAGGGTTTGTATCACCAACACACATAGGAGCAGAGCTACCTAAGCTAACAGAAATGAACGAGCAAAAGGGGAAAGCATAAATGCGAGCATGAGAAGGTGGTGGAGTCTGCCATGCAAAATATTTATTATCCAAGTACAACCGCCCATTTACATAGTTGTTCAATCCATAATAGTGGTTCAACCATTGAGTCATCTGCCCAACTAATGAAATCAAAAGTGTATACCAATGCGTGCAAACGTTATACCATAGTGTTTAAATACTTGACTTATAAATCAAAGCCAAAATCAACTATGCGCCAATGTATCAATTTATATAATCAAAAGTTTAACCAAGGTGCCAAACGATATTCATATAGTCGACAAGCCAAAAGTTATGAAAAGATTAACATAAGGATTATATCAAAAATTTAATCATAACCCCTATGCATTTTCATAGAATCAATGATAAGGCAAGTCATATAAAGTTCAGATCCAAATATTCATGAATTGCAAACTCAATGAAACCCAGTCATATAATCAATATAAGAATGTCCAATGAGTATAGTTCGAAAGTTCTTCCAGCTACATAATGATAAACAAAGGTAAGCGCAATCGGCATATCAATAAAAAGATCATGACAGTTCAGATAGTGATCAGAATATGGTTCAAAAGATTCAGTTTTCACGCTTACAGTCGTGAAAACAAAACGAAAATAAGTGTGTAAATGTAGCAAGAAATGAAACCGTCGTTTATTTGAAAATTGCGACGAAAACTTGATGTTTGCAAGACATAGGTGTAGGCATCTTATAGGATCATAAAAAAAAAAATTAATTGGCTGCCGACAATGGCGACACACTGGTAAAAGCAGTTATCTCTGCAAAAGGTACCAATTCAGATTAAGATAGCAAAGATAATTTCAACTCAAAAATAACAACCAGAAAATCGTACAAGCATCATCATTAATCAATTTTTTCCAGCAGTGTTTCAAATGATGAAAACTAATAACAGTCTTAAGATCGGCAAGTCGCGATATTAAAGATAAAATATACAATACTGTTGGCATAGCCACTGCTGCCAGCAGGCGTCCAGAGCCTCGACAGGGCTGCCATTTAACCCACTCTGACATCTGTATCTTGCCAAGAAGTTCTGGATCCAAATAAAAGGACATTAAAGAGGTTTCATTTTTGCAAATTTTCATATACCCGACATTGCTTCGCTGTCAGCAGGCCTATTAAGTACCCCAACGAAGTTGTCTTGGCACCATGCATGCATTTAACTGCTACCAGCGGACCTGTTCAGTATCCCAGCGGGCTTACAAGCACTCCCCACAACTCTTATTCATAATTTTTTTTTTTTTTTTTTTATAATAGATATATAGCTGAGCGCGGTGACGCTGAAAATCTTGATATCTTAACAATTTTTTTAGACCTCATTAGAATTTTCTTTAGAACTGTCCTTTATTTAGATCCAGAGATGTTTTATTTACAAAAAAACTTCCTAAGACAGAGAGACATCCTATGAGTCCTTCCTTTACGGAAAAGGGGCAGCGTAAAAAGATAATAGATGATCTTGACAAGCGTTGCCCAGAGATTGAAATCAATCAACTTCTTTTAAAGCACAAATTTTTTCAGCACAGCTATAAGTTTCAGAAACATGCCATTGATGTTTGTACAAATTTTTCAGAAGTTATTTCAGCGAAGGAATTTTCTATCATTTTTGTCTGAATAGTTCAGTGTACAGGTATGTGTATTTTTCAAAAACATAAACTGATAAATTCAAATCAAAATCAAAACAACAAAAAAAAACAGAAAGCGAACTAAAACGCAATATATATATATATATATATATATATATATATATATATATATATATATATATANGGCCATTCACCGGATAGGTGTCAAGATGCCCATCAAGATTCTGCAATTGAAAGGAACTAGGACCCAACTTTTCAGCAATTAAAAATGGTCCAAGCCATAAGTTTTGAAATTTAGAGTGCTCACCCTTTCCCTCATGCGGTTTGTCCCATTTTAAGACGAGATTGCGTACTTCAAAATTCCTATTAGAAGAAGAATTAGAATCGAACCAACTTTTAACCAATTGTTGATGTTGATCTAACTTACGCTTAGCTTGGGTTCTTACTTCTTCTAGCTTCATCAAAGCGTTAATTCGATTTTCTAGAGGGGGACAATCTTCTTCTTGGACTTTCTGTGACAACTAAAGCAAAGGAAGAAGAATGTGAGGTGGCAGAATTGCTTCTCTGCCATAAACGAGAAAAAAGGGGAAGTTACCTATAGCATATTTTGGCGTTACCCTATCATCCCACAGTGCGTTCAACAATGCATTATGCCAATTTTTGTGATTTTCAACCACAGTTCTCTTGATAATTTTAATCAAGTTCTTGTTTGTTGATTCTGCTAATCCGTTGCCCTGGGGGTAGTAAATAGCAGAATACTTCAGCTTTATTCATTTTTCCAAAGCAAACTCTCTCATCTCAAGAGAAGAAAAGTATGAAGCGTTGTCAAAGACTAGACAGCCAGGGATACCAAAATGAGTGATAATATTCGAGTTTAGTAAAGCGATTACCTAACTGTTGTTGACAGTTCTTAACGTAGTTACTTCCGACCATCGAGTAAAGTAATTTGTGGCTGTCACAATATACTTGTGTTGTTGCGAGGATGGGGGGTTAATTGGACCTATGATATCAAGGCCCCATTGCTGGAAAGGAGAATCTACTGAAACAGATTGCAAGGGAAAGACTGGTTTTTGCGATCGCCCTGATGCTTTCTGACAGATGATACATTTTCGACACAAGGCATGGGCATCCCTAAAAAGCGTGGGCCAGTAGTAACCAGCTCTTAAAACCTTATGAGCAGTGGTGTCACCACCAAAGTGTCCACCGGATTCTCCTGCATGCAACTTGAGCAAGACTTTTTTTGCTTCGTCTTTCTCGAGACAATGCATCAGTACGCCGTCAAAATTCTGACGAAACAGTATACCATTAACCAAATGAAAGGAGGCAGAATTTAGCCTGAACACTCTTCTCTTGGTGGGATCAAGATGACGGGGTGCTGATCCATGTTCAAGACAAAATCTAATATCGTCGTACTAGGGACTAACGAGGTTTTGTGCACAATAGATCAAACTTTGATCGTTTTGTCCTAGGTTTGATGTATCACTATATTCTTGTTGTCCTGTTTCTGAATCAACAACCAACTTGCACAACCCTTGGCCTCTCACAATCTGAGCTGGGGTGATTTCTAAGTCATACTCCTGCAAGGAGGTGACCTAGTTAGCTCTCTTCTCTCCTAACTCCTTCTGCACTAACAAGTTCCTTACGGCAAGGTAGGGGACAATGACTTTCGTCTTGACTTCAAAAGATAGGACCGGAAATGCTTAACTACTTTGAAAACAATGTAGGCTTGCCGATCAACCGCTGGGTAGTTAAGTTCAACACCTTTGAAAGAAGAGCTCATAAAGGCGATGGGTACTTCGTGGTTCTCGGCATTCTTCTGAGTTAGGATGGCGGCATAGGAACGGTCAGAAGCAAAAGTATAGAGTGTAAAATCTTGAGAGAAGTCAGGGCTCATGAGAGACGGAGCGTCTATTATGGCCTTCTTTATTGCATTAAAAGCTTGATTTTCTATGGGTCCCCAGTGATATTGGGTGTCTTTCTTAATCAGGTTCTGTAGGGGTCTGACCATTTCGGAGAAACTGGGGACAAATATTCTCACGAAGTTAATCTGGCCTAAGAAATACTACATGGAATTTTTGGATGTAGGAGGGGGAAGTTTAGCGATGACTTGAGTCTTCTCGGGGTCAATAATCATTCCTTCGCTAGACACTATGAATCCTAGGAGTTTACCCTGTTCTACTGCAAAGATGGACCTTTTGGGGTTCAAGGAGATGCCGAATTTAAGACATCGTAGAAGAACGACTCGTAAGTGAGCTAGATGATCGTCTTTGTTTTTAGAATAAACAGTCATATCATCTATGTAAACTACGATGGACTGATTGATTAAGCCTCGAAAAGCAATGTCCATTGCTCTCTGAAAGGTAGCACCAACATTAATCAATCCAAAGGGAATTTTATGATAAGCATAAGTGCCCCATGGGGTACGGTAGGTAGTTTTGAGTTGGTCTGGTGGAGACATCAGGACTTGCTTGTATCCAGAGAAACCATCTAACAAGGACAGCCTCTCAGAACCAGATACCTATTGAAGGATTTGTTCCATGGGTGGGACAGGATAGTTGTCTTTGTCAGACGCTCTATTGAGGTTTCATAAATCGATGCAAAGTCGAATTTCCCCATTTTTCTTCCGAACTGGGACAAGGTTGGACACCCATTGAGTGTGCCTAACAGGAAAAATTATTTTAGCACTTAGGAGTTTATTCAATTCTTTTTGAACGGCCGGTTCTAGTTTAGGGTGCATCTTCCTCAGTTTCTGTTGGAAGGGTAAGGTTTGGGGCTTCATTGGGATGACATGCTGTATGATATTGGGGTCGAAGGTTTTAAGATAATCATACATCCATGCAAAGACATCCTTAAATTCTTTAAATAATTTAACAAATGCAGCGTTTTCTTGTCTAGAACATCCCAAGCCTAGGTTAATGCACTGAGGATTTTCACTAGTTCCTAAGTTCACTTTTTCATAAGATAGCGAGGAACTATTGGTTTTACAATTGACCGTATTTTTAAATTTATATTCAAAATCATAAAACTTCTCTAATCTAACTATGGATTTGGGTATGGAATTTATCATGTCCGATAGTGCTTCAGGAGATTTCGGATCAGGTATTACCGTAAAATCGTGCAAATTGTCATCGTGCGTGCGTTCATCTATCACCGCACCTTGAAAGGTTTCTTCCATGTGCAGAAAGTTAATGATCTACTGATCATCATCAAATACTCTCCAGTTTGTGATATTGTCAGGAACAGATGGTCGAAATAATATCTCGACGGAGAATGCGTCTGGGGACAAACCTTCTGCAAGAAGAAGTTTAGAGACTACATTAGCTAATAGATCTGCTTCAGCATTATTTAATCTAGGAATGGAATTTATATTGAAAGAGGAAAATTTATTCATTAAACTCCATACCTCAGACTGGTAACTTTTGAGGTGTGGGGAAAAATAGTGTATAGAATCTCTTACTTGTCTAACCACTATTTCAGAGTCGCCAAATACAACCAGGTTTTGAATGTTCATATCCAGAGCTTTTCTGAGACCTTGCAGTAAAGCCTCATATTCTGCAGTATTGTTAGTACATTCAAATTCTAGTATACAATCCATTAATGTCTTGTTACCTGCCGGATCGATAATGATGCAGCTTGCACCAAATCCTTCTTTAGACTTAGAACAGTCAAAATATAGAGACCAAATTTGATTTCCATCGGGCACATAGGACTGTTGCGTAGAAGCTGTTGGTTGCATATATGCTATGATCTTAGACTGTTGTTATGGATTGATGATAGGTGAAGCCTCAGCCATGAAACTGCAAAAGAAGGTGTCCATCCCTTAGACCTCAGGTGAATCAACAGAAGGTGTATATGGTTCATTGGGATCGTTCAAATCTGTGACCGTGAACTTAAGGTAGCGCTCATGATTCACTCTGATCTTGTTAGGCTTACCATTCTCTGGGAGCCATAAGTGAGACCAGTCTGTTGCGAAGTAACCATGTAGCTGCTCCGACCAGTCCCTGCTTAAAAACAGACCATACACTTCTAGAATATCCACAACAATTATATCAATAACCTGATGAACTTTTGGGTTAGACGATAATCTAATCAATACATTCTTTAGTTCGCCTATAACTTTAACATTGGTTCGATCAAGCTGTATGATTTTCAAAGCATATGGTTCCACTTCAACGTTAATATTTTGGCAGACAGACCAAGGCATCACATTGGATGACGCTCCTGAGTCTACCATACAATTGTGTACGTTTCTGTTGAAAATTTCGAAAGTTAACAAGAAAGGAGGTACATTCTTGCGAGTGCTAAGAGTAGTAGCTTGTGGCTTTTTACCCACAGTTTCTAAAGCTACTTTATCTACATTATTTACATTATTTACATTATTTACAGGGCCTACAGGAAGGCTTCCTTTATCTTGAGGATCAGGATTATTTTTAGTGGAAGTCTTCTGAGGGACTTTGCTTTGCACAACCTTGTTACCACTTGAATTACCATTCTTTTCGTTCGCTGAAATATTTTGCAACATTTTTTGAAGCAGAAATGGAAACTTCAATAACTCATAAATAGAAATGTTAGCCCTTAATTTTTTAAGATCTTCAACAACATCATAATCTAAGTTGGGGTTCACATTACTCTGTTTAGTCTCAGCTGATTTAGATTGCTTTGGAGGCGAAGTTGTAATGTTTTCGGTAGAAGGTTTGTTTGTTGTCTTACTCCTAGTATTATAAGGGTGAATAGTGTCGAAGTTAGCTTGAAAGATGCTATTTGAGAAGTGTCCAAAGATGTTTGGAGAAGACTCTTTTTCTTGAACTGTTTCTGGTTCAACTACCTCTTGAGGGATCTCAGGGGGTATCAAGTTATCTTGGGCTTCTAGAATTGTTTGAAGGGCACATTGAAAACTTTCTAGATTTAAGCCTTCGGGGGTTGGATTAGGTCGGTTGGTAGGAAAAGGATTTCGGAAAGGGGGTTTGTAGGGTCCTTTACTCGAGGAAGCTTCTTCAGTTGACCGTTTTAAGTCTATAACTTGAGTCGACAGTTTTTGAACAACTTTAGTTAAGTTTTCCAAATTAGATTTTTCAGGTTGTGTTTTACTTTGAGTAGGTCTGGGGAGAATTTCAATCTTCTTTTTGGAAGAAGAACTAGTCTCGGTTTCGTTGCTAGAAGAGTCTTTAAGACTAAGAATGCCTTTTTCAATTTGGCTGGCTTCCTCGAAGGCCTCTAACAACGTGGCTTTCTTGGATCGTTTAATCCAAATAGCTATACTTTGATGTAAAGATTTAGTGTAGTAAGCTATTATAAGACTCTCGACAGGCATAGAATCTGCATGGATTCGATTTTTAAGTGTTAAGAATCTTTGATTAAAGTCTTTAACTTTTTCTTTTGGGTTCATTCTTAAGCTAGAAAGATCCATGACCAGGACTTCCGGAGGTTTACCATCTCCGAACTTTTCCAAAAATCATGACTCAAACTTTTCCCAAGACACGATGGTATGGGGTTGCTGGGAAAAGTACCATGTGGATGCATTACCCTCAAAAGTATAAGGGAACAACCTACAGACAATGTCTTCATGTTCAACATTGCGGATTCTAATGGTTAACATAATTTTTTTGATATGATCTTCAGCTATCTGTTTGGAATCAGGATCAAACTTGGGAAGCCATTTCTCCGGGTGTTTAGGTAAAGGGTGTTGAGCTCCAGGTACAGCTACAGCATCCTGGTCAAGCCAGGGTCTAGCAGGATTGTTCTGATTTTCCATTGGGGTAGTGGGTGTGGAAGGCTGAGAAGGTGAATTGCTTTCATGTGACGAGGAATCTCCTCTAGAAGAGGAAGAATATGATGGAGGTGGTGAAGGAGGTATCCCAGATCCTCCTGTAGTAGGATTTAAAATTGGATCTATAGGATTCACAGCGAGGTTAGTGTCACCTAATTGTTCTCTGATATCAGAGAATTCTAAAGGTTGGCCCCACGGATGGTAAGGTTTCCTAAGATGAGCTAAGGCACTATGTGTTTTAATAAGAGATTGACGGACAATCTCTTGTATGTCACCACCTATAGGATTAGGGGTTGCTGGCTCAACTGTGATCTGAGGATCGTCGGTTGAAGTAGTTGTTGTTTGAAGGGGAATATTATCGTTTGAACGGATTCTAGTCACTATAGGTGAGCGATTAGGGGGGGGAGGAGTCTTGCGACCACCTCATGCCATTAATTAAATTCAGGCCCTCCTTCTAGCGCCATTTGTTGGCAGGCGAAATTGACCGTCTGTCAACTGAGAGAGTGGAACCGGTCCGGGGTTGTCTAATAACCCAAGTCATTTGGGATGAACCACCCTGACGGGTTTAGCAGCTCTGTTAGCCGATCTAAGGTACTAAAGGAACAAAAGAAAACTAATCTAAACTAACAAATCTAACTAAAAATAAATAAAACAAACTAACTAAAACTAAATAAAACAAACTAAACTAACTAACAATAAATAAAATAAACTAATCTAACTAACCTAATTAAAACTAACTATTAAACAAACTAACTAATCTACTATTTCTATATATACAAACTACTAACTAAAATATAACTTATTCACAAAATGTACAATATTCACAAAATACAGATTTAAATAAAACTTGAAAAACTCAATGATATTCTGCCCTAAGACAACAAAAGATATATTTGTCGATTTTATAATTTTTATGAACAAGAAATAAAACATAAAATTAACTAAACTAAATCACTAATTTAAACTACAAATATATCTAGTCAAATCAATGAAAATAAACACAAACTAACCTGGAAGTACGCTCCAGATTTGCCCTGTGTATGATGAATGTACTAGCAGATCGGAGGAAGGAAACTCACACCGAATAACCCAAAAGCTTCTCATAAACGATAGGCTGCAGTGCTCTTTAAGTTTGTTTACAGGACAAACAAGACATAAAAATCATAACAATTATATGATTTATAAATCTCTACAATTAGGTAAACCTGTTATGCAAAGACTTATACAGAATAATCCAATTGATGAAGAAGAAAAATCTGTCATTCATAAACTGAATCAAGTAATTACTATGTTTTTAAATACTGGAAGAAATCAGACATGGATCATATTAAATAATTCATATCATTTGCAAAGGACTAAGATATCTAAAGTAGTCATTAATCAAATGCAAATTGATAACGTAAACATGAAACAAAAGATTGATATTATGAAAGCTAAAGTTGTAGCAGAACATCAATTTATGTCTCAGTCTCTATTATATATCCATTTTTCTGGTTCTCCCACAAGCGAGGATCATCCTTATTACAAAAAATAATAAGTATTTATAAGTTTTTCCACAGGGTAAAACCTCCCTGTGGAAGTTATCACACTGTTTACATAAATCTGGGAAGATATTCCCAATTTTAACTAAACTAAGTAACTACAATAAAAATAAACACCTAAATATCTCTTGAATTGCCCAACATATCCCATGTAATTCGAATTTACCTGAAACAGGTCAGAAATAGACAAGTTAGAGAGATATTTTATTCATAAAATAATAGAAAATTTAATTCTATAGACTAGCTACAGAATCATCTGATTCTGTAGTTGGTCTAAATAAAGTACAGAATCAACATTGTAATTAATCGAAAATCTTATAAAAGATTTCAATTTAATTGACATCAATAATCATTTGAAAATGAACCATTTAATTTGAAGTCGTTATATCATTCAAAACTAAAGAATATCCGAATCAATGAATGCCTACAGATATGGGCGTATTCTATTTCTTGTATCACCACAAAATCAAATGAATAGAGGCACAATCCAACCATCATGAAATCATTTTAGTATCAATTTGGAATCGACACAATCAAAACAAATCGCATAAAATCGTTATGCTATCTGATCAGCAAGGGATACAGTTGACACCAAACAAGATTGTTACCAAATCATTATCACTGTGTTGACATAGCCACGAAAATCCAAACTGGCGTGAAAATCAATTTAAACCAAATCGTAACAGGATCGATTGATTAGCAACAGAATTCATAATTTGTTATTGCAAACTGGGTATATAGGATTGATCGACTTTGATCAAAATGAGATCGTTCCAATCAAACGAATCACAACTGGATTTGACCAAATACTTTTACAATTTTAAAACCAGAAAGAGCAGTAAAGATAATCGAGATCCAATTCCCAAGAATGATCGAACTAACAACGATCTGATCATGTGAATCAATCGGTTGTGTATAACAATAGTCATTGTTCCATAATTCGGGTATATTTGCATAGATTTAATGAGATTACTGTTTTTACAAAAACAGAGTATTTCTAACCACAATGAATTGAACACAGCGATACTCATGATTTGGAAAATCATATAACACAGCATATCGTAACAAGTATCCTCCCGAAAACATTTACCAATCACAGCATACAAATGATAACGAGAACGAATCCGAGCAAAATCGTATTCTAAATTGAGCATAAAAACTTGCCATGCAGAGTAGATACAAAACGAATTGTATTAAAAACACACCCTTACTTTCGTTACTTTACTCAGACAAACTTAGCAAATGAAATCCAAACGAATAACCATTCAAATCCAATAAAAATTTATGAGCAAATCATATACGAAATCGAAATTCATTCTATTTTTATCAAAACGATACCATGTACAGGATGATCACTGAATGACAGAGGCATTTGGATGAGTGACCGAGTTATTAAAAACTGAATTCAAAGCATCACATCACACTAGATTATTTACACAACAAAATGATGTCAAAACCATACCTTTATAGCGATGAGGCTGCATTGATTATGCCAGTTTGGAATTTACAATGGTCATGGCTGATTCTACGTTTTTGAAAAGGATGGAGCCGATTGTCTTTTGCTTTTTATCTGTCGCTTGCAGCTTGGCCTTTTGACTGGTTAGCACTGCAATTTGATCTTCCAGTGATTGAATCTTGGATTGGAGTATAGGAACATCAACGTAATATCGTTCTACCCATGAATTGCATTGGTCACAGGGTGACTGTGTGGGTTTAGACAGAGTAGGCGAGGGTTTGGCCAAATGACTGAGGGTTTCACGAGGCAATTTAATACCCGGGTAGTCAGGGTCGTTCGTTAGGTAGGGGGGAAGGTTTGATACACAATCATAAGGGGGTTTGGGACATAAACCCTGCGAGTAGGGGTACTCGCTAGCCAAGAAACGCTCAACATCAGAATCAGAATCCTCACTTAGGAGGATAGGGTTGGACTCGGCAGAGGGTTTTGGTTTGTTTCTGGCCATTCTCGAAATGAGTCGGGGATTGCTTTTCCCTTTGGCATTGGCAGTAAGGTTTTCCTTGCGCTTTTTGCTCATAGGTCTCTTCGTAGGCTCGGACTTGTCAGTTCCAGTGTCTGGTAAGTCAGCCTTAGGGTCAGCCGAGGGTTTAGGAAATAAGACATGTAAGGGTACAGGCGGCTCGGCCTTGGCTTCAATTACCACAGGCTTATCAACTGGAATAGGATATAAATCCTCAAAACCATTCCGAGCTACGAAAGCTACCCAGCTATCACTATGCAAACTCAAATGATAACTGATGATAAGTTTAATAAGCCCGTGATGGAACAGGCTATTGTCAACCTTCTTTCTTTTAAATCTTTTAGACATCTTATATAAACTGCGTTGAAAGTAGAAAGGCATGTTTAGAGGATACCCTATAAAAATCATCAGCAAACGCAGGTGGTAGAGGAACACAAGCCCATATCGACCTTCACAGGTCACAAACTACTTGACTTGCATTAATGTATCGTGCCATCATGGTTTAAGTGCAGAGATGGGCATACCTCTATCACAAGAGGTGACTTTGCGCGAGAGGAACAACAGTGTCCATGGCACTTCCTCGACCTTACAATTCTTGAACCAATGTTGTTCTGTGGCAGGTAACCCTGTGGCAAGACTGATAAATTTCTTATCAATTTCCAATTGTATATCGCCGACCTTGGCTCGACAGCCATCGAAGGTCATGGTAAACTGTCATGCTACACAGAGGTTAAAACCCTCAAATCGTTTCACGAAGGGGAGCCACCCATTGTCCTCTAAATCTTGGTGGGCATTGTCAAACATTAACAGAGCTTGGTTGCCGTTAGGATCAATACGCACGACTGGTGCCATGGAGCTGAGCACATGGTAAAGGAAGGGTTTGTATCACCAACACACACAGGAGTAGAGCTACCTGAGCTAACAGAAATGAACAAGCAAAAGGGGTAAGCATAAATGCGAGCATGCGAAGGTGGTGGAGTCTGCCATACAAAATATTTATTATCCAAGTACAACTGCCCATTTACATAGCTGGTCAATCCATAATAGTGGTTCAACCATTGAGTCATGTGCCCAACTAATGAAATCAAATGTGTATACCAATGCGCGCAAACGTTATACCATAGTGTTTAAACACCCGACTTATAAATCAAAGCCAAAATCAACTATGCACCAATGTATCAATTTATATAATCAAAAGTTTAACCAAGGTGCCAAACGATATTCATATAGTCGACAAGCCAAAAGTTATGAAAAGATTAACATAAGGATTATATCAAAAATTTAATCATAACCCCTATTCATTTTCATAGAATCAATGATCAGGCAAGTCATATAAAGTTCAAATCCAAATATTCATGCATTGCAAACTCAATGAAACCCAGTCATATAATCAATATAAGAATGTCCAATGAGTATAGTTCGAAATTTCTTCCAGCTACATAATGATAAACAAAGGTAAGAGCAATCGGCATATCAATAAAAAGATCATGACAGTTCAGATAGTGATCGGAATATGGCTTCGAAAGATTTTGTTTTCATGCTTACAGTCGTGAAAAAAAAACGAAAATAAGTGTGTAAATGTCGCAAGAAATGAAACTGTCGTTTATTTGAAAATTACGACGAAAACTTGATGTTTGCAAGATATAGGTGTAGGCAGCTTATAGGATCATAAAAAAAAAAATTAATTGGCTGCCAACACCTGCCTATCCAGTGGAACATAAATATCTCCCTAGGATCTTCCTATTTATCCTAGATAGAAATAAGTTTATATTTCTATGGTTTTATAGATCTAAGACAAGCAATATGTTCTACACCAAGAGATTATAGACTAGAATATCTTGAGTCTGAAGTTTGTTCTTGTGTATCGTGCTTGTTGTGTCTCCTGAAATGAATCTCCATATCCTACAACCTACTTTCTACACACAATCAACAAACAACACCAATCTCCCGACGAAAACTTGATGTTTGCAAGACATAGGTGTAGGCAACTTATAGGATCATAAAAAAAAATTAATTGGCTGCCAACACCTACCTATCCAGTGGAACATAAATATCTCCCTAGGATCTTCCTATTTATCCTAGATAGAAATAAGTTTATATTTCTATGGTTTTATAGATCTAAGACAAGCAATATGTTCTACACCAAGAGATTATAGACTAGCATATCTTGTCTCTGAAGTTTGTTCTTGTGCATCATGCTTGTTGTGTCTCCTGAAATGAATCTCCATATCCTACAACCTACTTTCTACACACAATCAACAAACAACACCAATCTCCTATTCCTCCTAGTGTTATAAATCACTAATTCTATTTAGTTATAACATGATCTACCAATCATAAGATCAGAGCTAATCATTTTCATAATGAAATACAAATGATTTTGGGGAAAACCATTGATCTATTAGATTTTCATAGAGAACTTACATCAAGCTCATACCTTTTATAATGATGCCAATATCCCTTGAATCCTTGTTCCTTTCTTTTTTGCAGCTCCTGATCAGGATAGGCACTTCTAATTTTTCGATCTGATGGATAGGAAGAGCTCCTCTACAAATGAATAACATAACAATACTCGTGATTCTTCCTTATCTTTCTCAAGATATGCCTTTGTTATATAGATCCTTGGAGGAATCTTGGGATATCTTCTATATATTATATATACCACTAAGGACTCAAATGTTATGAGTTCCTAGGCTCATTCCACAAAGATACAACTCATCCCTCCCTTATCTCTCTGTAATTCCATGAATCTAGAAGGTTTGACAATTCATCGCTTGTTGCACTATTGTTGATGTGTGATGATGATCGCATGATGTACACAATCATTATGACCTCCAAAAAATTCTTAAATCTTAGGCAATGCATTTTCTTTAGCTTTCATCTTCTTGTGAACTCCCTTCTGGCATGTAGAGTGGAAATTAAGGATATAACAAATGCCCCCTAATGTGTGAGGTCAGGAAAGGAATGGATGGTCGAAACAAATTACAATAAAATAGTGCCCAGGTGAGGTAGTGTGATGAGAGGGAAAATGAATTTCAAAAGTCAAAGGAGTCTTACAATTAAACACCAAGGATGAGATCATAAATAGACCATACCTTAGGTAGAAATACTCAGACTATGAATGAGCATGGCCTCCAAACAATACATTGTGGATCCATGATATGAAATTCTATACCATGGCTATGAAAGAATACATGGTGGATCCACGCCATCAATAATACCATAGCCACAAGACAATTTTATGTGGATCTGTGTCATGAACACAATCATATCCACCAACAAATAAAATGTGGATCTATGACACAACATGTAAATATCATGAATACAATGAGCACTAACGAGAGTGCCCCCGAAGTCTTAAAAGTACTCATATACAAGTGATAAACTCCATTGCATCTTGGGAGTGGATTTTATAAAGGAACAATGTGTCCCCACACCCAAGGTCTTCATCCCAAACCCTGATGGTACGAATATACGACATGCAAATAAATGAATTGATGTCAAGCATGGTAGAAATTGTCTGATTACCAGTCATTGATGTATATTGTTAATGGATGTGCGGGGACCCAATGATGATGAATATGGACCCCAAGGTACCTAGTACAATCTAACTAGTTTGAATAGATGACTTGGTTTCAAACACTTGTAGAATCAATCGATCAAGATTTAATGGTGTAAACTCAATTTCCATCATGAGGAAGCCTACCACTAAGGACTGCAAGATCCAAGGTACTAGCTAGTTTATAGATCCGTATACTAGATAATGTGTTTAGAGTGATATGAATATATTCATAGAAGGAGGGACTTAATTTATTCCCCATTAATCGATGTGAAACATACACCGAGAAGTGATATGAAGAGAGAGTGTCACCAAGTACAACTAACACAGGGATAATTGACTCGGAAAGTAAAAAAAATAGAAAATGGCTGACTCAAGCTTAAACTTCCCTTGAACATATAGCATGAAATAATGGTGACTTGGGAGATATACACAAGAGATGGAAAATATAGTGCAACAAAATATAAGGCATTGAATAACTTTCCATGATGACTAGAAGACTAACCAGTTGGAGGAGTATCTCTAACTCATATTAATAGGACAACTCCTAGGAAAGATAAAATCCAACTGTATAATGAGTAATCAAACAAGTGACTTGTTCAAGGGAGACTCACCTGACTCTACCATTTTGAGAATAGGCCAGTGATGAAAAACCCCCAACTCCTTTTTTTGTTTTTTTGTGTTTTTGTCTCCTTAATGGTTTAACGAGCACAAAATATGCCCAGTATCCTTCATGGTTTAATGAGCATGAAAGAATAAATTACATATGCTTGTTATTCTTCATGATTTAATGAGCATGAAATAATAATGAAAGTATTCTCACTATGTACCTTTTTCATGTCCTTTTACAAGTTTGAAAAAAAAGATAAAAGTATACTCGATGGGAGAGAACGAGTAGCTTGACAGCGTGCTCCTATGTTCCAAGTGCATGGAACCGACCTAAGAAGAATGAATCAAAATGGTATAGGAAAGTGATGTCCATTCTTATCAATTGTTCTCTCCATGGGTAGATGGATGCAAAACGAAGGCCAAATAATGCAAGAGGTGGATGGTCAAGGGATATTGCAATAGCGGTAAGCGAGATATAGGAGAACAATAGCACAACAATGAGAGGCATGAGAAAATAATAAAATGCATAGGTAACCATTAATAAAGAATACAAATTTTATGGAACTCACATAGGATCTAAAAAGAATATAGATGAAGAGAGGAGAATGAGTCTCAATCATGAAGTCATGGTGGGGCTAAAGGGATCTCCTGGGCCTATGGGAAATCACAACATGGGAACTGAATGGAAATTGGAGTACTAACTAGGGTTCCCATGAAGGAAAGGAACTACTAAAACAACGATGATGTGAAAAAGGAGTGGCTAATGTCGCAATTGGACGTGATCAAAACTAAGGAGGTGTAACGATTCAATGGATGGTTAATAATGCAAGATGAGAAATGCAAGGAAAAACATATCCCTATATGTCGATTTGGGAACATGTACCTCAAGTTCAGTGGATGTCTCCATATTTGTAAAAAAATATATGTAATCATGTCAACACATGTAAACTAGATTCCAGGGATCAAAATCTAGGATTTCATATGAATTGAAAGAGTCAACAACCTATATCGGTGAAGTAGGTTGTTCACAATCCATATGAGAATGGAGGTCTTGACCAGTATCAAATGATGTTGATGGGATTGTTGGATCGTCAGTCTCGACCATGGTGAGTGTCATGGATTCTCCATACAAATCAAGATCCTCGAGATGAGGTTGCACCCAAGGATAAAATTACCCGAGAGATCCACTGGTAAATGATGAAATCATGTTGATAGGAGAAATGGTTGCAGTAGGAGATGGTTGATGAAGGGGAAAAATTCCCATCAACAAGGGATATTTTAACATCCCTACACCAAATTTCATATAAGACTATTGAGTATTTGTTGGTTTGTTATATTCTTTGCAATGAAAATCTAGTAGAGATGGATAGACTGGCAGTGAAAGTTGAAAGTCAAGGTGGATCGACTAGGAAATGTTGTATTCAAAGTAATCGATAGAAATTCTAAGAGGTCAACTAAAAAGAGGTCAACAGGCAGTCACATGGATGCCAATTAAAGACTGAATGAAGGTCGATTGGTAATCCTAATTGGTAGCTAATTGTAACAAAATCCATAGATTCATGGGATTTGTAGCCAATGATCTACATGGATATGTAACCATTTTTGGGCACCTTTATTTAGCATTTTTCCTACTATAAATCCTATAAATAAGGCATGTTTGAATGCTGTAAAACCTTAATCTTTAGTTAATCTCTAGATAAATCATTTTAGAGCTTACTGGTCATGTAGATGTAATCAGAATTGGCTACAAGGTTGTTCTTCTGTAAATAAAGAAGGTATGATGTCAATTATGTCTTAGGTGTATACCAAAGTTAGGCATGTAACCTATTTATTCTAAATGAATACTCGTTTTTCCCATTTGGGTTTCCAAGATAAATTCTCTATGTATTGTTTGTTTTCTTTGTCATTTCTTTCTATAGCTTAAATATGTATTCCTCTCTTCTATTAGGTTTAGTGTGGAAGTGTTCCATTTTCCTTACATGTGGTATCAAAGATTTGTTTAACAACCTTGGATCTTATCTAATTCCTAGATCCAATAAGAGTCGTAAGTTATAAATATTTAAAGTTGTTCTTAAAGAATGGCAAGTAGCTCGAGAATAGAGATAAAAAAATTCAATGGCCATAATTTTGATCTTTGGAAGCGTAAAATTGAAGATCTCTTTCTATATCGAGAACAATGGGAAGTAGTCTATCCATGTATCATTTTGGAAGGCATGCCGAGGGAAGAATGGGAGAAACTCGAGAGAAGGGAAAGGAGTATGATTTGACTTTGTCTTGCAGATTCAGTGTTTTTGAATGTCTTAGGTGAATATTCATCAAAGAAACTATGGGACAAGTTGGAAATCTTGTACCATTCAAAAACCATGGTAAATAATTTGTTCCTTATAAATAAGTTGTATCTTCTGAGGATGAGTGAGGAAAGTTTGGTAACTAAGAATTTTAATTTGTTTAATACCATAATGATCCAATTATATTCTATAGATATCAATATCACTGGGGAGGAAGCATGTATTATCCTATTATGTTATTTTCTAGACTCTTGGGATAGCTTAGTCATGGCTATACGAAGTAACTCAACCACATTTGTGGTATAAGACATGGTTGCATCTCTACTATCAGAAGAAATGAGAAGGAAGAACATGGAAGGATTGACTAAAGATGCATTAGTCGTGAGAGGTCGGCTGATTGACAGAGATAGATGAAAACTCTCTGGTAGATATTTTAAGTCAAATGGTAGATCTAAAGCCCATTTTCAGTTGATGAGAATATGTTGGAAATGTGATGAAGCTTGGAATTACAAAAGGGACCGCATGTAGAAGGAAATGAAAGTCATTATAGGATCTCATGAGAAGCAATCAACTGAGAGAAGGACGAATCCAAATAAGGGAGGCAATGTATACTTGGCATCGAATAGTACATAGTTGGATCAAGATGTTTGGTTGATTGACTCAAGAGAATCCTATCACATGACACCACATAGAGAATGCTTTTGTGAATATGAGTGATATGAAGGAGGAGATGTCTTCTTGGGGGATGAATCAATAACCAAAATTGTTAGATGAGGAAGATTTTGACTGATACTATAGGATGGGAGGAGTATAACCTTTCCAGGTGTGCTACATATTCTAGGTTTGGTAAGAAACCTTATATCTATGAGTAAGATGAGTGATGTTGGAGTGCAAACTCTATTTCATAAGGATACAAGAAAGATGGTCAGAGATGCAATGGTATTAATGAAAAGAGTTCAGATTGGAAACCTATACAAGTTGTTAGGGAATGTGATGTAGGAGCATCTCCCACATCAAGTGAGCCAGCGCGGAAGCGAAGGACAGTTGGACAAGCTAGCACAAATTTTGAAAATCACCTTGAAGTTGTTGCGTGATCTTAAATGTAGTCATTAAGAAGAGGCACACTTGTATAATGTAAATGTACCTTGAGAAATTGCTCTCGTCCTTAGCAGGTAGAAGGCATTTAAAGTAGTTAATGCAGGTAGATAGAATTTAATTCTAGATTAGACTGTTTGAGAACGCAAGAGGGAAACGAGATATAGACACCCTCATTGTGTATTGTAACATTATTGATGATAGAAGATTATGAGCATTGCTGGGAAGAGCAAGAGCATGCAGAGAACTGTGTAAGAACACCCATGTACAGATATTTGGATTAATAAGAAGGTTTGATTCAAATTCATGGTTTGTGTTTGTTCTCTGTGCATTGATGTTGAAAAGTATGCTCATAATGTTTTCTTCCTATTATACATTTTCTTTATATGTTGTGTATGTGATTTCATGTTTTGAGTTGAAATCTACAAGAAAGAAGGAATGAGTTTCAATTGTTTCTCTATTTGAGCCGAGATTTCCTGCAAGGAGTGCAGTCGAATCGTCCACAAGGAGTGCGTTGACAGAGGGTTCAGATAGGGTTTCTTTTGTCCTCATTTTCCACAGAAAGTGCAAACAAGCACTTATCCGTGGAAGGAGTGCGCAGACCGAGTGAAGTTCAGGGTTGCAAACCTGAGAAAGAATTGAAGGACTGCTACTACAATTGTGCACAGAGTTGAAAGACTTCAAGCACTTGAATTGTTTGAAGGTGGCCGCAAGGAGTGTGCGCAAGAGTCTTTTCCAAGGCTTAGAGTTACAAGGAAGATCAAGAAGGATAGGGATTTCGAATTTGTTGAAGGACAGCGCAGAGAACCTGTGCTGTGAAGTTGTAAGAAGGCGTCGTAATCTCGCACCGTAGGTGAACAAATATTCGTGCAGGAGTACTTGGTTCATTTCACAGAACTCATCCGGAAGAGTGGACGGTCGGTATTCTCCGAGGAGGATTCGTGATATCCCGCGAGCCATCATATCTCACTAAGGAGCAGGGTAGATACGCCAAGTATTTCTGAGAGGTTCAAAGCTCAGGAGGGGCAGGACCGTAGATCCGAGCCACAACGGCCGTCAGATTTACACGTGAAATCATGTATCGAGGTTTTGTGGGTGAAAGTCCCGTAAACACTACAGCAAGAATTGTGAAATCGTGAAACGCGATATCCCGAAAGGTAAAGGATCATGTGGTGCCACAGGAGACAAGGAAGTGGATAGGTGGCATACTATTTCAGGTTTTTCATGGTGAGAAGTCCCGAAACAATTGCATTAGGATTCACGATATGCGAACTCCAAAATGCCAATGGAGTGAAAGCGTTGAATAGTCAACTCGTGTGTGCATCGAAGGTTCGGCATATCAGGAGTCGGGAGTCGGGGATACAAGTTACTCGACATCGCGATTTCCAAAATCGTGATAGAGGAAATCCTGATAGGAAAGGTCATCGTTGATGGGTTGTCGGGTTTCAGGAATCTGAGAGTACAACGTTCGACCACTGACCTCCCGAAGCCGCGAATTCCGATCCCCCGAGTGTAAAGAGGGGATCTCATGAGGATTGTTGTGGGTGCAGATTTCCTAATAGGGAAATAGAAGGACGGTTAGTGTTCTTCGGGCCATGGAAGAAGAGAAGATCCTGCGTCGATGTGGACCTTCTGATCTGTAGGTTGTGAGGTAGCAGGGGCGTCGACATCAGTTTGGTATCAGAGCATAGAAAGGTTCTTTGCTTTCTGTAGCAGAGAAAGAGAATTCACCATGCCGCCAAGGAGAAGGGACATGTAATCACTCGATCCAGAGGATAGGGAAATGCTGAGAAGAGGCAGGCAGATAACAGATCCAGTCATGGAGAGACAAATGCGTGATCTACGAGCTAGAATCAAAGACATGGAGACAGCGCAAAGACGTACAGTCAGTGCTGGGGATCTGAGTGATTTCGAAAGCGAAGTTGAGGTTGAACGTGAAGAAGAAGTTGCAGCTGAAGATGCATCAAACGAACGTTTGATCAGAGCTATTGCAAGGATGGGTGCAAGAGCAAAAATGGACATTCCAGTTTACGAGGGAAACTTGGATGTAGAGGAGCTTCTAGACTGGATTAGATATCTAGACACATACTTTGACTATGAAGATGTTGAAGAAGACAAGAAGTTCAAGCATGTTGTCACAAGATTGAAGGGACACGTAGCATTGTGGTGGGATGAACTACAAGCTGACAGACGCTGCAAGGGAAAGCAGAAGATCAAAAGCTGGGACAAAATGATCGCAAAGGTGAAGGCGAAATTCATCCCCATGGACTCTCAAATTACCTTGTTCTGGAGGATGCAGAACCTGAGACAGAAGCTGATGACAGTGAAAGAATACAATGAGGAATTCTTCAAACTGAACATCAGGGCAGGTCACCGAGAGAGCGATGATGAAAAAGTAGCCAGATGCATGAATGGCCTGAGATATGATATCCAGGATGAGATGAGCATGGTAACCATTCGAACGGTGGAATATTCTTATTAGATGGCTCTGAAAGCGGAAGAGAAGCTGATCCGAAAGAAGATTCAGAGAGGCCGAGGTAGAAGTCAGCCCAGAGGTAAATCAGTTTCCCAAGATAAATATCAGAAGCGCAAGGAAGACTGGAAGAAACCTCAAACTCGAACTGAGAGAGGTCGAACCTCACAGCGAGGGAAATATGTTGAATAGAGAGGACAGCATAATGAGCAGAGAGGAGATTATGCTGACAATAACACTTTTCCTCATACTAGAGGCAGAGGAAGAGGAAGAGGTGGATTAGTTACATGCTTCACATGTGGAAAGAATGGGCACAAGTCTTATGAGTGTCCAGATAAAAAGAAGGACATTGGAGAATCTCACATCGTCGAGACACAGAGGCGGGATGTTGAAGAAGAAGACGCTGAAGGCGGAAGATCGTTGATGATGTGAAAAGTCCTTTTGACACCCAAGAAAGAGGTGGAAAGTTCAGTCCAAAGGACCAGACTTTTTAGGACTGCTTGCAAGACCAAGGACAGGGTATGAAAGGTCATCATAGACATTGGTAGCACAGATAATCTCATATCTACGGAGATGGTAGAGAAGCTGGAGCTGGAGACGACTGATCATCCAAGCCCATATAGAGTTTTGTGGCTACAAAAAAGACACCAGGTAACTATCACTAAACAATGTTTAGTTGAATTTAAGATAGGTGGATATAATGATAAGATATTGTGCGATGTCATTCCTATGGATGTTTGTCATCTATTGCTGGGTGGACCATGGAAATATGACAGAAATGTGATTCATGATGGGAGAATGAACACATACACCCTAGAGAAGAATGGGAGGACACACATGTTGCTTCCAATTAAGGATAAGGATGTGAAGCCAGAAGTAAGCAACATAGTACTTCTCATGAGTGGGAAGGAACTTCTTACAGAGGTTAATAAGAAGGAGGATCCATAGTTCATTGTGGTCAGGAAACCGAAGATTGTTCTGACTAGCACGAGAGTGGATGATTTACCAGAAGAGGTTTAGGAACTGCTGGAAGAGTTCGTTGACATCATAGTGGATGAATTACCTCATTCGTTACCACCGATCAGAAGTGTGAGTCACCATATTGATCTCATACCAGGAGCCAGTTTTGCAAACAAAGCCGCATATATATTGACGTCGCAAGAGAATGAAGAGGTTAAAAGGCAAGTCCAGGATTTGTTGGACAAAGGTTTGGTCAGGGAAAGCTTGAGTCCGTGTGTTGTTCCAACAGTACTCAGTCCGAAGAAAGACGGAGGCTGGAGGATGTGTACTGACTCGAGGGTGATCAATAATATAACCATTAGGTACATATTTCCATTGCTGAGGATGGATGATCTGATGGATTGCTTGAGTGGAGAAAAATATTTTTCAAAGATTGATTTGAAAAGTGGTTACCACCAAATCCGCATGAGAGAAGGTGATGAGTGCAAGACAGCATTCAAAACAAACGAGGGTTTGTATGAATGGCTTGTTATGCCATTTGGATTAACAAATGCACCAAGTACCTTCATGAGGTTGATGAAAGAAGTCTTGAGGGAGTTCATCAGAAAATTTGTCATTGTGTATTTAGATGACATACTGGTTTACAGTAAAACAGTGGCAGAGCATCTGAAGCATTTGGCTACAGTGATGCAGAAATTACAGCAGGAGAAGATGTTGATAAACATGAAGAAGTCCTCATTCATGAAGACATAGCTCATTTACTTGGGATTTTTTATTTCGGAAAATGAATTGAGGATGGATCCAGATAAGGTGGAGGTAATCAAGAATTGGCCATCACCGAAGAACATATTTGAGGTGAGAAGTTTTCACGGATTGGCTAGTTTCTACCGAAAATTCATCAGGAATTTCAGTGGGATTAGTGCAGCGATGATGGATACAGTGAGAAAAAGACACAAGTCTTTTCACTGGACTAAAGAGGCTGAAAAAGTTTCAATCTGTTGAAGGGGAAGATTACAGAACAACCAATTTTGGTGTTTCCGGATTTCCAGAAAACATTTCAGGTGAAATGCGATGCAAGCAGATTTGCAATCGGGGAAGTCTTGAGTCAGGAAGACAGGTCAATAACATACTTCAGCGAGAAGATGAATGAAGAGAAATTAAAATACTCCACTTATGATAAGGAGTTTTATGCTATCATACATGCATTTAAGAAATGGAGGCATTACTTGATCCCGAAGGAGTTTATCTTGTACAGTGAAAATCATGCACTACAGTTTGTGACTCAACAGGAAAAGTTGAATCAAAAACATGTCAAATGGGTTGAGTATATGCATAATTTCACATTTGTGATCAAACATATTTCTGGTAATGCTAACAAAGTGGTTGATGCTTTGAGCAGGAAGTGTTTTCTATTGCAGGAGTTCAAAGTCAAAACGTTGGGTTTTGATGATCTCAGGGACATGTACGCAGATGATCCATATTTTAAGGAGGCGTATGAAGCAACTGAGAATCCAATTCTTAGGGATAGAAGCCAATGGATAGAGTATATGATCCAGGAAGGATTATTGTTTAAGGGTAATCAACTGTGTGTTCTGAAATTATCCATGAGGGAGAATTTGTCAAAGGAGAAACACAGTGGAGGATTAGCAGGGAACTTTGGTCATGACAAGACATTCACAAAGCTGAATGAGTCATATTTTTTGCCAGGAATCTGAGAAGACGCCAGGAGATTCGTGGACAGATGCATAATTTGCCAGCATTCAAAGGGGAGGAAGCATAATGCAGGGTTTTATCAACCATTGCCCATACCAGAAAGGCCATGGGATGCAGTTAGCATGGATTTTGTATTGGGGTTTCCAAGAAAACAAAGAGGTTGTGATTCAATCTTTGTGGTGGTGGATAGATTTTCCAAGATGGCACACTTCATTCCATGTTAGAAGATCAGTGACGCAACTCACATTACAAATATTTTCTTTAAAGAGGTCATTCAACTTCATGGGTTGCCAAGGAGTATAGTTTCGGATCGAGATACTAAATTCATAGGGGATTTTTGGAGGACCTTATGGAAAAATATGGGAACTAACTTGTCATTTAGTTTGGCTTATCATCCTCAGACGGATGGACAGACATAAGTGGTCAACAAAATTTTGGGAGACTTGCTGAGAAGCTTGGTGACAGAACACCACAGCCAGTGGGACAGCATATTACCACAGGCAGAGTTTTATTATAATGACTCAGTTAACCGGAGCACAGGGCAGAGTCCATTTCAGGTTGTCTATGGCATGCAGCCGAGAGGAATTTCTAAACTTAGGGATTCAGAACAGACTGGGACTAGGAGTGCTAGTGAAGAAGATTTCACAGAGGTGATGAAGGAACTTCATAGCCAGGTGAAGGAGCGACTGCTGAATTCAATCCAGGAGTATAAGCACAGAGCGGATCAACACAAGAGACAACTTCATTTTGAGGTTGGTGACTTGGTTCTAGCACATCTAAGGAAAGAAAGGTTCCCGAGAGGAACATATAATAAGCTGAATATGAAGAAAATCGGGCCATGTAGGGTCTTGAAGAAGTTTGGGGTGAATGCTTATGAGATTGGATTACCCGATGGGGTCGGAATTTCTCCGATATTCAATATCTCGGATTTGTACCCATATAGAGCTGGGGAAATAGGAGATGGAATTGAAAAGCTAGTGATCCAGTGGACAAAGAAGATGCCAGTAGCAGAAAAGCCACAAGTGGAGTGCATACTGGACAAGAGAGTGAGAAAAAGGACCAGGCAAAAGCAATATTTTGAGTATCTGGTCAAGTGGAAGAACCATCCAATTGAAGATGCCAGCTGGGAGAATGAAGTGAATATCCAGAAGCATGGACAGACCGTGTGTGAGCTCATGGACAGGAGCCCATGAAAAATTTCAAGCAAGGGAGTATGATGCAGGAGCATCTCCCACATCAAGTGAGCCAGCGCGAAAGTGAAGGACAGCTGGACAAGCCAACACAAATTTTGAAAATCAGCTTGAAGTTGTTGCGCGATCTTAAATGTAGTCATTAAGAAGAGGCGCATTTGTAAAATCTAAATGGACCTTGAGTGATTTCTTTCGTCCTTAGTAGGTAGAAGGCATTTAAAGTAGTTAATGCAGGTAGATAGAATTTAATTCTAGATTAGACTGTTTGAGAATGCAAGAGGGAAATGAAATATAGACACCCTCATTGTGTATTGTAACATTATTGATGATTGAATATTATGAGCATTGTTGGGAAGAGCAAGAGCATGCAGAGAACTGTGTAAGAACACCCATGTACATATATTTGGATTAATAAGAAGGGTTGATTCAAATTCATGGTTTGTGTTTGTTCTCTGTGCATTGATGTTGAATAGTATGCTCATAAATGTTTGCTTCCTGTTATACATTTTCTTAATATGCTGTGTATGTGATTTCATGTTTTGAGTTGAAATCTAAAAGAAAGAAGGAATGAGTTTCAATTGTTTCTCTATTTGAGCCAAGAGTTCCTGTAAGGAGTGCAGTCGATTCGTCCGCAAGGAGTGGGTTGAGAGAGGGCTCAGATAGGGTTTCTTTTGTCCTCATTTTACGTAGAAAGTGCAGACAAGCACAGGAGCCATGCAAGGAGTGTGCAGGCGGAGTGAAGTTCAGGGTTGCGAACCTAAGCAAGAATTGAAGGACTGTCTCTATAGGTGTGCGCAGAGCCGAAAGACTTCAAGCACTTGAAGTGTTTGAAGGCAGCCGCAAGGAGTGCGCGCAAGAGTCTTTTCCAAGGCTCAAAGTTATAAGGAAGCTCGGGAAGGATAGGGATTTTGAATTTGTTGAAGGACAACGCAGAGAAGTTGTGCCGTGAAGTTGTAAGAAGGCGTCGTATGCTCGTGCTGCAGGTGAAAAAGTCTTCATGGAGGAGTACTTGGTTCATTTCATAGAACTCATCCAGAAGAGTGGACGGTCGGTATTCTCCAAGGAGGATTCGCGATATCCCGTGAGCTGTCATATCTCACTGAGGAGTAGGGGAGATATGCCGAGTATTTCCAAGAGGTTCAAAGCTCAGGAGGGGCAGGACCATAGATCTGAGCCACAAGGGTCGTCAGATTTACACGTGAAATCATGTATTGGGGTTTCGTGGGTGAAAGTCTCGTAAAAAATATAGCAGGAATCGCGAAACGCGATATCCCGAAAGGAAAAGGATCATGTGGGGCCACAGGAGATAGAGAAGTGGACATGTGGCATACTATTTCTGGGTTTTCGTGGTGAGAAGTCTTGAAACAATTGCATTAGGATTCGTGATATGCGAATTTTGAAATGTCAATGGAGTGAAAGCGTTGAATAGTCAACTCGCGCATGTGTCGGAGGTTCGACATATCAGGAATCGGGAGTCAGGGATACAAGTTACTCGACATCGCGAGTGTCGAAATCGCGATAGAGGAAATCCCGATAGGAAAGTTCAGCGTTGACAGGTTGTCGGGTTTTGGGAATCTGAGAGTACAACATTCGACCACTGACCTCGCGAAGCCGCGAAGTCCGATCCCTCGAGTGTAAAGAGGCGATCTAACGAGGATTGTTGTGGGTTCAGATTTCCCGATAGGGAAATAGAAGGATGGTTAGTGTTCTTCGGGCCGTGGAAGACGAGAAGATCCTGCGTCGACGTGGACCTTTCGACCTACGGGTTGTGAGGTAGCGGGGGCGTCGGCATCAGAATGTCGACTCAACTGGATGAAACAAAATTGATGTTCCTAAAGTCAACTCGACTCAACACAAATAGAGGTTAATCGATTCAAACCGGCTCGACAAGTCTTCGTCAAGTTGACCCGACCATGTGTTGGTTACTTATGGGATGACCCAGGTTCTAACTACAGGATTACCAACTTCCCTTCTTCCATCGGCCCTCATGTATACCAGAAGGTAACACAACGCACAAAGTGCACTGTGCAGTCTCACCCAAGATGGATTCTATGGGTCTCTGGATGACTCATATGTCTGCAACCATGGGATGGGATGTGTTTCTCTCTCAGAGACATTGGATCTACTCTATGTTAACCTTCAAAACCTCATTAGGTCCTATTCCATACCATTTTCAAAACTATTATAATAGGAAATCATTAACCATTATATTCACATGTATTCCATGATAGATATTCCTCTACTATACCATAATCTTCCACTAGTACATATGACCAAATTTGCGACAATTTTTCATTGATATTGACACACTTATTCGTCGCAATTTCCATGAAAGCTGAGTTTTTTTTTTCATCAGAATAATTTCGTCGCTCTATCGACGATCCAGGTGTGCATGGAAACATTGACGAAATTATCTCTCCACGTGTCACCACCTTCAAGTTCGGTTAACCCTTTTCATCATTGCAATTCCAACGAAACCCCGTCGCAAGTAGAACGAACAACCGTGGAAATTATGATGAAATTGCATTTCAATTGTGACAAAAAAATTTCACAAGTTAAAAACTAATGACACAAATGTTGTATGTGTGACGAAAAAACATGGCAACTTGCGACGAATACTTGTGGCAATAGCGATGACATTGATTCATCAAGACCAAATTTATGACGAAGATTCTATATGTGCGATGAAAAATTGTGGCAACTTGCAACGAAAGTTCGTCGCTATTGCCACGGTGGTCAAAATGCAATTTTTTTCCGATGAATTATCGTCGATATTGTGACGATGGCATTAAGTTTAAAAAAAAAATTACACGAGATATGGTATTACCATATTACATTGTAATATGGTATACCATATTACAATGTAATATGGCATTACCATATTACATTGTAATATGGCATTACCATATTACATTGTAATATGGTAATACCATATTACAATGTAATATAGGATTACCATATTACATTGTAATATGGTAATGCCATATTAACCCACAATTAATCGCAAGCCAACATGAAGAAATATGAGCTTGGAAAACAATTATTGTTTTGTATGGATTTTGTAGTTAGAGGATGTGAATTTTGTTTTGACCTAAGAAATATAAAATTCGTTGTAAATTGGTTGATCCAAGATAATTTAATTGAACCAAGGTAATTCATGGGGTTAGAAAATTATTTAGGAATGAAATGTCTCTTCAATGCACATTAGAAAAGGCAAGTATAACCTTTCAATTCATTGCAATTGAAAACCAAGTAACTGAAGCTTTGACATGAAACAATTGTAATGCATCAATATTAAATCTAATGAAACTTGCAATTTCATTTAAAATCAAAGCAAATTTCGCATGATACATAATGGCAGAACCTTTGATATAAAGACGGAGTTGGATAACATAACACTTGAAACTTTTGTTGGCGAAATCATAATATACCCCAAATAAGATAAGGAATTGTACATCATAGTTTAGGCATTGAAGCATGATAAATATATACATTTTTTTAGGCATTGAAGTATCCTGCAACATTTTGAAGTATAGGCATTGAAGTATCCTGCAACATTTTGATTCGGTAATCAAGTTGTATGATAAATATATACAAAACCACATGGTCAATTTCCTTTAAGACCTCTTTATTTTTATTTGACCATAGTTGTAAAGTTAAACTCTTATGTACTTGAAGAATTTAAGGGATTACCTAAATCTAGCTCAAATTTTGGCAAATGGTAAAAACCTTACAAAACTTGTATATATATGCAAGTCTCGTGTCTTTGAGATGATTGTAGGCTTGAAGGGGGATTAAAGTATAAATTTCATAATTTTGTTGTTAAGAAAGGAGAGCCAAGAA
>ML803069.1:12785-36898 GCA_009831015.1 Picea engelmannii
TAAAGGGGAAAAAGATAAAGATCTCGAACCTTCTAGAAGGGAATCTTCTAGAAGGGTGAGTTGGCATTCGAGTGGTTATTCAAGTACTGGAATTCCAGATATCTTGGGATCATTCCCTATCCAAGTAACTAATCTATCTCTTCTTATATATTGAGGAGATTACTCATGGAAAGGGTTAATAGAAGTTAAGCAAGCAGCAAGTTAGCGAGAGATTGATTAGAGAATCAGTGCAAGACTGTATGGAGGACTGATGCTACAGCAACAAGAGACAACAGCAAGGTCATCAAAAGTAGTTGATTTTCTTCATGCATGAGCAAGTGTGTGTGTCAGAGCTGGAAGCCATTGAAAGGAGACCTATGAAATCAAGGCTCAGGTTGTAAGTTTCACTTTCAATTCAATTAATACAACAATATGTCCCTTTCCCATAAAGATAATGTCACTTTATTACATGATTCCTTGATCACATGTATAGACTAGTCATTGAATATCTCAATCTGCCTTTACTTCGATTGGTTCGTTTTGTTGTGATTTGGACGGGACAAGAGCATTGGAGCAAAGCTTGGAATAACAGAGATCTAAGGAAAGCATTCACAAGGTATGTCTGTAACCCTTATCTCTTAGTTCATTCAATAGGCTAGATCTAGGGAAAGTGTATTATTCTGTCCTGTTTTGTTCTACATACCAGGTGGATCTAGGGAGATCAGTTTGTGTCCACACTCATGGATTTATCCTATAACACCCCTTTTGTCGACATCAGCACAATTTTCTGGAAGGGCAATAGTATCTTGATTCTCATTCTCCATTTAATGAGAGATCTCAGACGGCACAGGGTGACACACCATTGCTCCTTGCTGTCGTTGGCCCCCATAACATTCGACGCCAACACTTTCTCATGTTATGGTGGGTCTTACTTTGCGACTATTTGCAGTTATCATTTTCCGAAGACCTCCAAACTGGGTAGGGCCATCAATACCCGCATCATCACCGATATTTATTACCGCGATCATTACCTATTGTTCAGAGTATGTTCCTTTGCAGAATTGTCTTATGCCTTTATCATCACCGCCCTCGAGGGTGCTGCAGTTGTCTACACCAACACTTCAGTCATCTTTTTTCAGAGTTACATAAACACGATCATGGGGCATGCCCGCCTCGTTTGTACACAGTTTTCTATTTTTTTCACAACTCTTAGAAGGTCGGGTCCTACCGGTTCCTTTTTTCTCCAACGGATCACTCTGAACGGTCCCACTATTTCTCTCTCTTACAAACAACATTCTCAGTAGAAGAAACATTGATGGATTTCGGCTATACGTATGCTCCTAACCTCATCCATCAGGGGGCATCTGTTATCACTGAAATTTCGTCCGTACATGGCGACAAGAATTCAGCATCGTCAAATAGTAATGAAGTCATTCATGGCACTGAATTAATTTCACAGCATTGCAAAAAGGTCAAAAACTATAAAAAGTAACCAAAAATTGAAGGGCGCTTTACAGAAGTTTCTTGCGCGTGCACATGCGCGAAACAAAAACGTACCATGTGCGCATACGCACATGATGCGCGGCTGTTAGCGCAAAAACCCGTGCACCTGCTAAACGACGCATTTATTGAATTGGTCAACCTCCCAACCACTAATGGATCAGCTCCCAAGCCGATTTGACCCTCAAATCTGAGCTGAATCCGCATGGTAGGCTGGTCAAAGACCTAACGAAGCCCTAAAGAGCCCCTTTTCACACTTCAAAGGAGTTACATAATCACCCAATGCTATGCTATAAAAAGCCATGAAGAAACATCATTTTCTCAAGGAATTTCATGTAATGTTATGCTGCTTAGATTGTTTTAAGGACTCATTCCTTGGCAATAACACATTAGCACCATTTCATTGAGTTATCCACCCCTCCATTGAGTGGATGTGCTTGGAGTTCTTTCACCATCATTCTTATTTTCTTATTGTAAGGAGAGCAATTTTGTGAGGGCACAAGAGCCTTCCTTTGGAGGAAGAAGGGACTCATAGTCCCCTTTCTTCATTGTGCTTTGATTTCATCAATTGATCAGCCTAAAACCATTGGTGATATTGGTCTTGTTGTATTTTTTATTTCTTTATCCATATGCTCATAGTTTTAGTTTGTTTTAATTTAATTCTTGCTTATAGTTTTGTTTTGTTTTCTCTAACTCTTTCCTCTACAGTTGTCATGCTCAGCAAGACCCAACTGGGCATGTAAGCACCTTTTATTTGCTCACAAGGTGATGAATAGGGTGCAAACATATTGGCGACCATACTGGGGATAAAAGGTATCAATTCCTCCCTCATTTGGGTTTATTTTTCTTTCCTTTTCATTTGTTTAACTTGCAGGTGCACAAACCGGCCTCTGTCGACCTGCTAACCAGTCAATTCACAAGAGAATTGAGATAAATCCATTCGGATTTTTCTTTCTCGGTTGTTTGTCACAGGTGCATGGGTATTCCACCCCACAGACGTGCATTATGCACGCATGCGCCTGAACAAAAGTTTTCTTATGCGCGCATGCGCTTTCGGTCTCAATTCTGATAGCGCGCAGGCACTCTGTGCACCTCTGTCTACACTAGAGGCCGTACATATGAGCTAAATTTTACATTGTAAGGTCTTGGGATGTGGGGAAAGTCATTTTTCTTCTTAAGAATGATGTTATGCATGCTCTAAATACTGCACCACACTTAGAACCCTCATCTTATAAAGGGGATAGTCAAACAAACATATGCACTTAGGTGGATAAAAATCAATTTCCCTTATTTGCTTTTTGCCACGTGGATGGCTTGCTTTGATTTACAATATAAGGTGAAAATCAATTTTAATCACATCTAACTCACATTTGGGACTAGAAATTGAAGTAACAATCCTTGAGTATGCTCTTCTCTTGCACCTTCAAGCGATCTTGAGGATCAGAAAAAGATTATGAAAAACAATCTCATCTCCCTTAACAAAATTTCAAAACCTTTAGGAGAGGACAAAGGCCCTTTTGGGACCCCTCTTAGTTTCATTTTTCAAACATATCCTAAATTTGTAATGGGCCCACACATGCCCACATGTCACAAAGATAGAATAGTGATTGGAATTTTGCTTTCTTAGATCAAAAAACTAGGAGAGTTTAAAGGTTTGTAACGGGCCCACACATGCCCACATGTTCAAATCTAGGATAGTTTCATGCTTTTTCTAGATTACATCATCATAGGGAGATAAAGGATAGTAACACACCCACATGTCCACATGCTAGTTTTCTAGGGCTTTTGAATTCCGCAAGGCTGTACCAATGACATCTAGCTAATTAGGTAATCAAACTTTTGTAAGGACCAAGTGATGTCCACATGCAGCAAGGTGACATCTAATTAACTAAAATTTGGCACACTTTAAATCACACACAAAAGTGACTTCGCACTCACATAGCCTCTTCTCGAAACGTGGAGGTCCAAGTAAGTTTCCTCCAAAGGGATTCCGAAAAAACCCCATCTTTTCTTGACAGGACTATCCACTCCCACTTTTAATCAAACAAGGTTGGTTCTCACCCCCAGCCTCACAAAACAACATCATCTAAAATATTTCTAAAAAACTCACTAAGTTTTCCTCCACAGGAGGTGCCAAAAGAAAATTTTAGTCTAGGTAGGATTTCGGGGATAGGCATCCAAATAACTCCCCGTTATCTGGTTCTCGCATTTTCAAAACATAGAGGTTGTCAAATAGGGAACTTCAAATCCTCCAAGTCAAGTGTTCCAATCACCATAAGGTAGGGAGATACCCATGAAGGGTTGAAGGCTGAGGTCTGGTTGTTCTGTGGGTCCCCCCTTGAGGCACCCACCTCTTAGACGGGATCCAGCCCATGACCCATTTCTTAGGCTGAAAATCTAAATGCCGCACTTTGACCGAGGTACCTAGTGACCAAATTTAGGACATCTACCCAGGTGGAAATTGTGGGCTGCAATTGCACCTTGATTGGATTTTGTGTGGCTATTGGGAAATATTGCTAGCTCTTTAGAGATATGCCCCCTCTACCCCTCATTATAACCAATCGTTTCATCCTTCACTAGTATCTCTTCCGATGACTTCAGACCCCACTGTTGAGTACTATTGGAAGGTCCAGTGCTATTTGAGAGGAAGGACGTTACGTCTTCTAGGACACGAGCATTTTCTTTCTTTTGATTCCCCCACGCGGACAAAACCCTCTTACCCACATATATATGCTTCTTTCACATTTTATTTATGATGCACATTTGATTATAGTTTGATTTGGATATATATATTGTGTAAACAGTCACAGCAAAAGACTCTTGTTTTTATATTTCTCTCACCCCTTTTGGCACACATTCACACAACTAGTCTGACATCATAGGGGAACCACAGAACCCTCGTCGTTCACGATGCTTGCTCAACCTCCCTTCTATATTAGGAAGAGTATCTGGTCATACCCGCTCATCGGTACCTCCTTCACACACTCATGTGAGTGCTACTATCTTAGGATCAGCTTTGCTTGGTTCTACATTACTTGGGTCCACTTCCCGAGGTCATCCATTCACTCGCTCCCCTTTGCACGGACGCGGAGGACCCACTTCCTCTCAAGGAGGAAGCACCAAACCACCTAGTCCCCATCAAGGGTCAGGTTCACAACACACCATGGCTGGAGCTAACCCTCCCCCCCCACTACAGATGCCATATTTGGCCTCTCTCAACATACCAGATCTCACCAAGCTTACCAATGATCCTATATTGCATGGCGCCACATGGCCTGCAATGCCAACAAAAATTCCTTCAGACATACCAAATTTTGAAGGAAAGGTAGGGGATGACCCCGCCAACCATGTCATGACATTTCATCTATGGTGTTCTTCCAATAGCATTATGGATGATTCCATCAGACTGCGACTATTTCAACGCACACTTACTGGCCCATCAACCAAATGGTATGTCGAAGAAAAATCAGGGTCCCATGGGACCTTTGAGTCATTGGCCAAAGCCTTCCTGACCTTCTTCCAATTACCCATCTGCCATGACAATGGTCTAGAACTACTGTATAACTTCAAACAGACCTCAGCCACCCACATCGTTGACCACATTCATGAGTGGCGTAGGCGGCGTAGTTTGTGTAAAGCAGAAACAACCAAGCAACAATGTCTTGATTGGTTTCTTAGATCACTTGTCTCTCTACTTGGTAAAGATGTTGTTGCCACCTTCCCTCAATCCGAAGAGGAAGCCATCAACAAAGCCCAACAGTATGAGCTCATCTACGCACAGTCAGGGTACTTATACATGGTACTTCCTGAATTTCCAAAACCTGTGCCGTTTGGTCAAGACAAACCTAGGATGTCTCATTCAGCAGACAGACTAATAGGTGCCACCACACACCATGGTCCACAACCCCAACCACCACCGATGTATGGAACACCTCAATATCCACCGACATATGGGGGCACTCCTTATTACCCCCCACCCCCCTATCAACAGCCATACCCTGTTGCTATACCTCTACCCATCAGTGGACCACCACCGACACCCCCTATACATCCACCTATCCCCACACACAGTGGTACTCCCTCAACATCAGCTTATAGTACTAGCGAAAGAACTGTGCCTTCCTATGTACCTTATGGATCGGTACCACCCCAAAATCCATACTTCCTGTTTCCTGGTCCTCCACAACCCATGGCTCCCCCACACCCACATGCGGGGGTAAATTTTGTTCAACCTTCGGTTTCTCAACAATATCAAACTTTTGAACAGTTGAACACAACCAACCCAAATCACCCTTCGAACAATACCAAGAAGAAAGGATGGAATAGGAATAACAACAAACCAGGTCAAGGCAGGAATCAACCCCCACAACACCAACCCACTGGGGGCAACCAGAACCAAGGGAACCAAAACCCCCAAGGGGGCAATAATAACAAAAAATGCCTAGGGCGAAATAATGTTAAAACCATCCACCCTTGTGCTCTTTGTGGCGAGTTCGGTCATTACACTCACCATTTCCCCCAGATCGTTGATTTCAAAAGGTTGAAAGACTCTGGGAGCCTTCCCCCTTCTCCTGCACAAACTGCCCCTCAGCAGACACCACAACAATATGTGCAACAACCCCCTCCCGCCGTGCTGCAAAATCCTATCCCACATCAAGGTGTGATAAACACCCAACATGATACACAACATCCCCCACCATAGGTGGGTCAATACCACAACCCCAACAATCCGACAGAGTGAACAATTCTCCTCACCAGTGAGGAAGCAATTCTTCTGCAAACACGCAATTGCCAGTATCAGACACCAGCTGAGTCTACTCCTATCTCTCCAGAGACAAACCCTACACTGACGGGACCCCCGTTGGTGATCCCTCGCCCTTCCACCGAACCACCACTTTGCATCCCTCGCATCCCCTTGCATAGGAATGTCCACAACCCATAGGCCAGGGCCGCTCATAATTATAGCTTGGTCGACGACTTAGCACAATCCCCGGCTGCCATGTCATTTTTGGAAGTCCTCCAGACCTGTCCCACGCAACGGAAATCACTACTTTCTGCCTTGGGGGCAGTCGACCCTGCCAATACTTGACTCATCACCTTTGATCTTGACAATAGCGAACCTCGTCTTCCCGCCTTGGTCGCTATTCAGATACCAGTAAAAATACGGAACATCACCGTTCATCGGTGTATCATCGATGAAGGTGCATCTACATAAATCATGTACAAAACAGTATGGCAGAAACTTGGTTCCCTGGAACTCATACCCTCCACCATCACATTAAGAGCTTATGACAGACGACCATCATCTCCTGAAGGGCTCTTCCAAAATGTCCCCGTTGAACTCGGAGGCAAAACCATTCTCATTGATATCGAATTTATCGATGCCCCACTCGATTATAATATATTGTTCGGACGTAGCTACATGTATGCTATGAAGGCAGTGGAATCATCCATCTTTCACACAATCATGTTCCCCCACAACGGAAAGATTGTGACCATCGGCCAAGTCTCACATTATGAGCCAAACCCATCTGCCAATATCGATAACATTCTTCCTCTCATTCACACCAACAAAGATGCATATCCACTCATCGAGATGGGTCCTAGGATTTTCAAAGATCCATCCTTATTAGGGACATACCATGGAGAACCACAACTCCTTCCCCCTAATCAATTATGCATTATCTCATCTAACGGAACTCACATGGAGGATACTCTTCCTCCTCAGGAGGCTTCCGTCATTCCTGACGTCTCAATAGTCGCAGAACCACTCCAACCGGAGCCTCCTGCACACTCGTCGACCTCCACAATCCACGAATCCATGTCCCCTCAGGGGCATAGTCCCGTTTGGGAGACAGTTCCCCAACCCCTCACTCAAATTCCCTTCTTTTACCCTCCACCCGGTATTGAAGCCTTCCAGGTAGCCGCAACGCTCACAGTACCCAATATGGTGTTAGCAATCCCAGTTTGGTATTTACACCCACCAGAGATGGTCCCCTGACCATCCCTTCCCCCACAGGAAGGAATCCCCATGACGATTCCTGTCCTTACCCCCACTACCCCCATACTCACTACCCCCCCTATTATAGCTAGGGGCAGGAGGAAGAAGAAAGATCCCACCTCTCCACTTCCTCCACTCATCCCAACACCTTGCGCACTATGTGAGAAAGAGGGCCACCAAACCAACAACTGCCCACCACTACCGGAATTACAGAATTTGATTCCCATCAATCAAACTCCCACAACACCCGTCACTACTGTTAGTCCCACTACTACCACCCAACCTTCCAGTAGTAAAGGGTTGAGGACCAAATTCGCGTGTGCTATCTGTTCCGAATATGGCCATTACACCCATCATTTCCCAACACTGCCACGCTTTCGGTAGACATTAGCAGTTGTACGCCAGAACGTCCAGAACAACCCATGCCCTGCTATGACCTCTTCAAAAATCACTGACATTCGTTATGTCACCACTTCCTTTAATGAACGTATGAGATGCCCTTGCTCTCTCTGCGATTCATTGGCCCATTTTACATACCAGTGTCCTATGATCCTTGCATACAGACAACGTCAATTGGCCCTATGTCACCGACCCGCGGAAGCAATAATTGACATGACTTCGACACTTGAGGATCTTCATGTCATTTCTCCTGAACCTGAAGCACTCCCAATGCCTCCATGGTTCTTAAATGACGTCTCTGAGGAGTTACCCCGCAATCCCCCAAACTCTCCTGCTCATTCCCCTACGAAGACTTTCCACCCAACCACCACAGGTACTCCTCAATACTTCAATATATGGTTCATGTCAAGTGAACCCTCACCATCTGCTCACACCACTCCCCTTGCTTCTCCAGCAGGGGGGAATCACACTAACACTGAGATAACTCCTCATGACCCCTTATATTCTCGTTGTTTCCAATGCGACGAGGAAATACTGGAAGAGCTACACCACCTAGACTCTCCCTGGGACGCACTACATCATCGTGCACTCTTCCTTCCACAGGAAACCCTCATGCCTCCTAACCAAAACCCCATTTACGCGGTCGAAACCAAAGATTTTATCCCATCTGGGCCTATCGATTGGTTCAACAATCCCATTCCTGCCCCTGACGCTTTTGAAGAAGGTAATATGGCCAACATTTCCCCCACCATCAAAATCGACATTTCCATTAAAAACGACATCGTCGAAGAAATCATCCTTGGAGCTGCTTGCACTCCTCAGGAAATTGCCACATATAAAGCCCTCTTCCAGGAATATAGGGATATTTTTTCCTGGTCATACACAGAAATGCCTGGCCTTGACCCATCTATTGTCGAGCATCGCATCGACACCTGGCCTGACATCACACCAGTTTGCCAAAAACAACGACCGCTACACCCATCCAAGGCCGCGGCTATCAAATCCGAAATTGACAAATTACGTACGGTCGGGATTATCTACCCCATCGCTTACACTTCATGGGTTTCCAACCCTGTACCCATCGAAAAAAAACAGGGCACGATCCGCGTTTGCACATACTTTTGTGATCTCAATAACGCATGTCCAAAAGATAACTTTCCCACGCCTTTCATTGATCAAATTATCGACGACTGCGCCGATCACGAGGCTCTCTCCTTTATGGACAGATTCTCTGGCTATAACCAAATTCAAATTCACCCAAATGATCAATATAAAACCGCAGTCATTACCCCATGGGGTACTTTTGCATATCGTGTCATGCCTTTCGGCTTAAAAAATGCCGACGCAACTTTTCAACGGGCGATGACATACATCTTTCACGATTTGGCTGCAATCATCCTCGCTTACTTGGACGACCTCACAGCTCGATCCAAAAAATGCACCCAACATCTTGATGATTTACGAATCATCTTCCAACGGTGTCGCCAGTACAACATCCGCTTGAACCCCCTCAAGTGTGTGTTTTGCGTCACCGCAGGGCGTCTCCTCATTTTTATCGTTTCCCACAGCGGTATCACTGTGGACCCCCTCAAAGTCAAAGCTATCACCGAAATTCCACCTCCCCGGAATTTACGGCAACTTCAGAGTCTTCAGGGCAAAGCTAACTTCCTTAGATGCTTTGTCCCAGATTACGCCATATGCGCACATGGTTTCCTTCGCTTACTACGTCACAACATCCCTTATCACTGGGACGACTATGCCCAACAGTCATTTGACGATCTTAAAACAACGCTTTCAATGCACCTTTGATTAGTGCACCTGACTACAATCGCGACTACATCCTCTACGTATCAGCGTCAGCTGTATCAGTAGTCGGCGTCCTCATCCAGCTCGGAGATGACAATCATGAACATGTCATTTACTACGTTAGTAAGAACCTCTCAGGACCACCCATGAAGTACAAACACGAAGAGAAACTTGCTCTTGCAGTTGTCCTCGCAGTCCAGAAAATGTGCCATTACATTCTGCTTCGCACCACGAAGGTCATCACAGATTCCATCCCTATGCAATATTTTCTCAGTCGTCGACAAGTTAACGGCAAATTCACTCGATGGATCATTATCCTCCAGGAGTACAACCTCAAGTTCTCAACACCTAAGAGTAAGAAGGCCCTCATTCTCGCCGAACTTGTCATGGCCCTCCCCTCTGACATCACCAGTGCCCCCATCAACACCGACTTTCCTGACGAACATCTCTTTTACATCGCTTCCAATGATCCTTGGTATGGCGACCTTCTCGTCTACCTACGAACTCAAAATTTTGGTAACCATCTATGACGAGATGATCGTCGACGTATTCGCCATCAGGCCCCCCGCTATCTCCTCATCGGAGACATCCTATATCGGTGGGGCGTCGACACCATTCTTCGTCGTTGCCTGACTATTGACGAGGCCGACAGAGTCTTAAACGACTGCCACAGCGGCACTTGTGGGGGCCATATTTCGGGTATATCCACGACTCAGAAGATTATCTGAGCCGGTTACTTTTGGCCTACCTTGTTTCATGATTGCATTCATGCCGTGAAACGATGTGAGCAATGTCAGCTCTACGCCAACAAAACCCGAGCTCACCCCGCTCTTTTTCACCCTGTCATTACTGCGGGCCCTTTTTGTAAATGGGGCATTGAATTTATGACTTGTAATCCCCCCTCCAACAATGGTCACAAATACATTGTTGTCACCGTTGATTACTTCACCAAATGGGCCGAAGCTATGCCCACTTTCAACAACACCGCTGACACTGCAACGCATTTTTTCTTTAACCACGTCATATCCCATTTTGGAGTACCACTCCAACTTGTTTCCAATCATGGGAAACACTTCAAGAATGAGATCTTCATCGAACTATCATCTTGGTTAGGCTTCTCTCATGAGTTTGCCTCACCATATTACCCTCAGTCAAACGGACAGGTCGAGGCAGTGAACAAAGTCCTCAAGACCAGGTTACAGCGCACGGTTAATAAACATAAAACCAATTGGCATCATATGTTATTTTCCTCACTATGGGCTTATCGAACGACAGTAAATACCGCTACAGGTTTCATGCCATTTCATTTAGTCCACGGGGTCGAGGCAACTCTTCCCATCGAGTGCGAAATTCCCACCCTACACACCGCAATTGAGCTTTTACCTGACACTGCTCCAATGGATAAGCGCTTGCTGAACTTGGAGTCTCTGGATGAAGATCGTCGATCTTCCTTACAAAACAACGAGGCAGCTAAAAAATGATCCAAGGCAACCTTTGATCGCCATGTCAACCTTCAGTCATTACGCGAAGGCGACCTTGTCCTAGCTTATGATATCGCTCATGATACCTTTGGCCAAGGAAAATTCTAGTCACTTTGGCATGGCCCTTACATCATCCAACATTGCCTCACCAAAGGCGCATACATCCTGGCCTCCCCCGAAGGCCTCTCCCTCAAGGAACCCATCAATGGGTTATATCTCAAGAAATTTTATGCTTAGAAGTATTCATTCTACTTTAGGTTATTTTTTCTTCTTTTTAGTGTTTTTAATCTTTTTCTCCTACCCTCTCGTCTAAACTATCCTTTGTGCTATTGACAGATTCTTCCTCCACCAGCCTACCACATTGGTTATGCTGACGGCGCCAGCCGTTGGACACAAAATCTCGCTTCGGCTGCTTGGGCTCTCTACACCCCCTCACACGAAATGCTACATTCAAGTGGCATATGTTTGGGGCCAGCAACCAACAACCAAGCTGAATACACTGTGGTCATTGGCCTCCTAGCCGACGCCCAGCGTCATCATATTCTCCACCTTAGCATCTTCCTCAACTCTCAACTAGTCGTTCTCCAGCTCAACAATGTTTACCGTGTACGCGATCCGTGCCTCTTTCGCAAATACCTGCAGGTTAGACTGTTATCTCGACATTTTGATTCCATTACATTTACACATATTCCAAGACAATTGAATCAAACAACAGATGAAATAGCTAACATGGTGTTAGATTGGCATATATCACATCAAGCTACACATACATAAACATCTCACAAATCCTGTCACAGCATATAGATAGAATAGACATCATCATCATCAACAAAAAACACATGTAGACAACATTAGGCTCTCAAAACACGTATACTCATATATATATCAAGGCCTATCAGGCCATCTGAATGTTTACATACAAAAAATACATGTGCCCGCAGGCTAGCACAGTCCCTCGGTACAAAAATCGCCTCACCAGCCTAAATACAACCAAAACGAGATACATCATCCATCGGTCATGGTGCCTCTATCGCACCACCACCTGCTCCTCCCTTAGGAGGAGGTGGTGGCCCACCACCACCTGCCCCAGACGGTGGTGGCGGACCACCCATAGGACCCTCCTGCCCAGGCAGCAGGCGTCCACTCGTCATCGTAGCCAGCACTACTGCTCGCCACACTATGGCCCGCCATGGTGGCGACACCCCCACACACTGCTCCAGGAAACTATCATCCTGGATCTTTTTCCACATGCCCTCAGGCACGTCCTACAACACCGTCTCTAGACGACAGTGTATATCATCAAAATCCACTCCGACTGCTGCCGGAGGAGCATGTGATGGCCCTGCACCAGGGTCATCAAAACAGCACCGCCTCGCTACCCTCTCAGGCTCTGTTGGTCGACCCATGACATCCTCAGGCTCTGCTGCTCGACCCACGACATCCTCTTTTGAACTCATGGTGGCGGTGAACAATTTGGCCATTTATGCTCATGTAGTGGTTTCTTCTTCAAATTTTTCTAAAACATCTTTTTGAAACTTCGTCCAACTAGTTATGGACCCTATAGGCAAGTTAAAATACCACATGGAGGCTAAATTCTCAAAGGTATAGGGGAAAATCCTGTATACTATGTATTCATGTTGGACATTCATGAGTCTAATAGCTAGTATGAACTTTTTAATATGGTCTTCAAGAAATCCTGAGGTTTCAGGGTCAAATTTAGGGAGTAATATTTTTGGATGTCGGGGGAGGTTATGTACTCGTCCAGGGATTTCCATAGCATCTTTGGCCAACCAAGGTTGATTATTTTGAGGTGGGTTTCCCCTTTCTTGATTGATCATTGTTATCCTCCATGTCATATGACCCCAAAGTTGAGCGATCCAAGATAAACCATTCCTCATCATATTGAAAATCGTCGGGCTCAGAGTAGTTACCAGCTAGTGTTTCGGGAATCAGATTAAGGGGATGCTATTAGAAAAATAGGACCGCGGAGCAATAAAATAAAACAAATGCAGAAACAAAACATAGAAGACACACAATACAAGAGAGACACAGATTTATGTGGTTCACCCAGTGTGGGCTACGTCCACTAGAGAATTTGCCAGGTCCTTCCTTTATTATTATCCAGCAAATGAAGGGATACAACCTACAGCAAAAATCGTTGTAACTTTCTCTTCTTTCTCTCACAGTCTCCTCTCTCAGAATACAATATTCACCATCATCCATAGCCCGCTTTCCCCCAGACCCCCCAGTCGGGGGGATATCCCCCCCGGACCCCGTAGAGGGGGTACTCCCCCTCTCCACTCCCCTGCGTGGAAGAGTGTACATACTTCTGGGGTGTAAATACTTCATGGGGTATAAACACGTCTGAAAGCAAGGACCTCTGAATCAGGAAGATAATCGGGCTCCACAACCAACATATGCTTGATCTCGGTGAGGAAAAAATCTATCAGGTCTTCTACTGTGTGAACAAAAACTTGGCTGGGGGTATCGACCACTGGTCTTCTTACTTTTTTTCTATGGGGATGTAACAGAGATAAGGGTAATGATCCAATTTTTTGGGTGTAATAACTTGTGATTCTTATGAACTGGTTCAACTCTTCGTGGGGAAGAGTGTAAGGTATTTCAGGGAATAAATTTTCTTCCTCTTGCTAGGGTGAGTTACTCGTTTCAGGAGTACTCAATGTATGTGGTTTGTCTTGAGAATGACTAACCATGCATGTGATTTGTTTTGAATCTATAGGCTGGGTGAAATATTATATCAGAAATATTGTTATCCATTCATTCAACATGCCCTCCTTCTAGCGCCAATTTTGTCTCAGGGTCCTAAATCCCTTTAACTCAACAGCAAGAACCAAACTTGCCACAGAGGCCCAATTAGACTCTGCATACTTTAATGGTGGAATGGTTCTCCAGATCTTGCAATCCGACCAATTTATCGATGTCCTTTACATAGTGATTGATAAGATATTTTCTTATGAAAGTTCCTCCTTCATTTTAAATGTTCTCTTTTTGTCTTTTCTCTTATTAGATGGGGCTAATTAGAAGATGTGTGCTAGTATTAACCAGATGATACAAAAAGGGGTTCTTAACTACTGAAGAAGGCTAAGCTTGGGATAACCCTAGTGCTCAAGCATGCAGAAAAAGATATTCACACCTCTGACAAGCCTAATACTAATACATTAAATTTCTGGTATTTCAATTATTGACTGAGATACAATTATCGAAAGAAAACATCCATGCAATAAAATGATGGCAAGAAAAATAGTTTCCTTAGCTCTAGCATTAATCACACTTTAACACAACAATTTTCTTTCATCATTAGAGACAAGAACTACAAAAATATTGAAACAAATAACTTATCAATAGATTCATAAACTCTTACTCATTACAACATCCATTCATGAAATAAAGATGGAAGTAATTCCTCCTCAAATCCAATCACACAACGTCTTTGATGAAAAATAGAAGTTTGTCTCTGGTCCTAAACAAGACTTCTTAATTAAAGTAGTTCAGAAATAGTTCTTTACAATTCCAAAAATGAGGGTCTTTGCTAAAACCATCGACCTTTACTAAAAGTTCAATCCTCTTATTTATAACGAATCATTAACTAAAAATAGCTATCAAAAGTGCAAGCTAAGTAAAAAAAAACATCGCCACAAGGTGCTTCCATCTCTCTGTCTTCTAAGAATCATGAAATAGTTTCATTGAAGTGGACGAATCTTCTCATACTCTGACCATTTGACAAAGAGTTCCTTGCATGTGTTGTCATACGAGAACCTATGTTGGTCCATCGAGGCCAAAATGATTTCTTTTACTTCTACTGATCGTTCTTGATACTTGACTATTTTGACACTTAAATGATGCAATAGTGCTCGAGCCTTGATCAGATGCTCGATGAACTGTTGTACTTTTCCTGCTACCATGCTCACCACCTTTTCTATCTCTACAGTCCATGCTGAGTCTTGTTATGAATGTTTCTCGACTATGTCATGCAAGTTGACAAAGTATTCGGGTGAGCTGAATTCTAGGAGGCCGATTTCTTTCATCTCCTAATTAATCTTTACCTAGATCCTATCGCAATCGACCCATTTTTCTTGAATCTCTCATTGAGGTTCATGGGCCATTTTCACCCAGTATTTGGCCTCTTTCCTAATCCGATCTATGTTGTTGTCCCTCAGCACCCAAATTCCATTCTCTTCCGCATCTTGGCCCTTTCGAACCATGCTAATGTAATATATCCTTTCCACTTCTTGGTGATCCTTCTCATACCACCTTTCCATGTCCTTGTAGGTCTCTAGAGCCATAAGGTGTGTCTTCTTGGAAGTCAGTTATTCCTGCAGTGAAAAGGTTTCATTCATTCATGAATTTGTCATAGGTGTATTGGAACTCACTTCTAAAAAACACCGTGGCTTGTGTGGAGTCTTGATAGTATGTTTCCAAATGGCACAGATGCTCCAAATCCTTAAGCGCAGTGGCCAGGACCTTTTCATCTCTTCTTTCTCTATCCCAGTTGGAATATGTGATAGCCATCCCTCTGCCAATAAGTTTAGATGTCTTGGCGTGTTATGTGCTAAGTAGTTTTTCCTGTGTGGTGATGAGAATCGAAATATCCAATGCATAACTCCTTTTCTTACTGGTTCTCTTCATGATGGATTTTCTCTTTTAGTCATAGGTGATTGATTGTATATCGACGACCTCATCAACAGGTTCGGGGATTTGTTTCTCTCACCAAGTTAGATTATTTCCTAGGCTCCGGACAGTGTGTATTTGTTCTAGGCTAGGTTCCTGAACCTCTTCTGTATGTCCCAATGGATCAACTTCCATTTTTTTCTCATCGGTTGGTAAGGTATCGGCCAAAATTGAGGAACCAGGGGAAAGTTTGATACTTACTTGAAAATCGATTGTTGAATTCTTGATTTATTGTTGTGGAATTTCCTCTTTCTGGTCGCTCGATCCTAGCTCATCCCTCGAGCTATACATTGGGGTTCCCAACACATCAAGTAGCTCAGTGTCTAAGGCATTTTCGAATTCATGCTCACTATGTGGAAGGCTATGAATTGGAGCATCGAGACCCAGGGTAAATTCTCTCTCAGGTTATTTCTCCTCTGTAATCTGCACTGCAGTCACTGGGGACACCTCCGAACTCTCCTCATCATCATAGATGGTTATCAAGTCGAACAAGGGATTTATTACACTTTTTCTTCCTGATGTCCTCTCTATCTCAGGATGGGTTGAAATTTCCTCTAGTGATCCGATTTGTGGTTGTGGAACTTCAGGGTTTTTTGTCTCGGTGATTTCTTCAAGTTGTATTGGCTCTCCTCGACCTTTGATTGGGTCATCAGCAAGAATCCTCGTCATGTCTACCAGATCAGGGTCATTTTTCAACTGATCAATGATTCTCTATGCCCCTTATAGCAAGAGTAATCCCCTTCTATGTGCCTCTGTGGTCTTTGTCGCTCTGATTTATTCTCTAGCTCTGAGGGCCTCTTCAGCCGAATGCTATATTTTATTCACTTGTCCATCCATGATCATGGCCTTGAACCTGGTCATATTTGGATTGGCCATTCTCTGTACTACCTCATCCCATTCTCGGGCACACTCTGTGAAAATTTCATCCTCAAAATTATCATGAGTGTAAGGCCAACATGATGATACATGTGAAGCATTTTGGAGGACCAGGCCTTTAGGGTCCTGCTTGTGGAATCAGCCTATCAGGAACTTGAATTTAAGTTGGCTCAGCCCTTGTTGTTTGGCTTCAACAATGTCCTTTACTAGATAAAACCCCACATGGAAACTGTAGGGTATGAAAGCCTACTTTGTGTCCTTGACTAATGTGGTGTTATAGCCTTGCAGGATAGTCTAATAGCATGTTTCTCCCACAATGAGTCGGTCTGGGACATGAGCAGGTAGTAGATGTGGTGCTTTGGTGGTGTTGAACACTCTGATATAGGTTGAGTGTTCATCCAAATACTAGTGGCCCACTTTCGCTACCATTTTCTTTGCTACTGTGGATAATATTGGGAATTCCCTTTTAAATATAATAAAATGAATACGAGCGATGAATTCATCACATATGAGTGCATAGGATGTTTTGTACCTTTTCTTTTAGAGTATGATGAAATAAACATGAACAGGGAGCTCCACAACATGCCAGCTTAGATTCATGTCGGTGAAGACATTTCTCACAGAGATAACATTAAGCAATTACGAGTCCATGTAGAAAGTTGGTGCTTCCCCTTCTTTTAGCGTCTGATCCTATTGTACATATATGCTCAATTGTTTTGAAATTATTGATCCCCAGTTCAAACTACTTCCAAAAATTGCCACTGTGTATGCCAAGGGAATCCATGCTTCTGATAACTTGGAGTAGTCCTTCTCTCCATACAATTGGTAGATGAGAGCCATCAAATATATGTATGGCTCCCTCAAGTTAACCATCCCATACCAGCCATTAATCTGGTTGGTAAAATTATTGTCCTCCTTCCACCATGAGGCCATCAATTGGCTGGTGTCATGGAATTCATAGAACTTCACCAAGAAGTCTGTGTTTAGCCGCTCCTCTAGGTCTCTGATTTTGTAGTAATTCTGGACCTCTGTCAAGAGGAAAACTCTGACACGCCCACCATTCTCATCATTGATCAAGCACTTCTTCCCATATGTATGGCTGATTAGCCACTTCAAAACCTCTATGTAAGGGAAAATCAGGGTTTTGCTGGCTAACATGTGTAAATATGACCGTTATATGTTCGGGAACACCTGGTCATCGAGCACCCTTATGTCTAGGTCATTGTGTGGGATACACTTTGGGTATTCTTCCTAGTTGATTCTGTTGAAAAGGTTCCCCCACTATGGGAGCATAACCTTGAATCCGATGCCTGCTTCTATATCACCAAAGACCAAAGGTTGGAAAAAGGATTTCTTAGTTGATTTTTTAATGACAGGCTTCACCCTGGGAGAGTACTCCAACTGCCTTGCGGTCCCCGGAGAAGAACCTTCACCTGTTTCAACTTATCTTATCTTGGATTCTCTCTACGAGCATCTGGTGGTTGGTTTTCTCAGCGAAATTTTATCTGCAGCTAGAACATAGTTAGAAACCATGTAAGAGATAATATGTATATAAACCACAACCACCAAATTGACAAACTTGAACCTTTGCATCTTGTTTAACCTGGTTTTGATAACCTGAGGATCATCACAGTCTCGAGATGCTCACTTTTCTCCTTCAGATGCTCTGGAATTCAAACTTGTGTGCAAAATGAATTTGTTCAAAACCGTTCTAGATATTTAAATAGGGATGAACTTACCTTGTCACATTAGCCATTCAATTCAGGTTATGAGTGTAGTTTCATTAAATATCCCGCCAGATCTTCAAAGATGTTTAAAATTAAATTCATCATAGGTTGACGACGTGGGTACGGGTTTTAACATGGCTTATCAGTGATTTCAAATTGTGGTTGTTCAATTGGTGCACAAGGTAGCAAAAAATGTGGGATGAATCATTAACTGGTTTATTAAATTTCAGAATCTGATCATATCATATGCTAGAAACATCCCATCATTTCACTAGTCTAGTTGGTGAGTCAGGGGTCAGGATTCTACTTCGAACACTTTGTGTTGATATCTTATTGCAAAATCTCTGATGCCGATCGATCTTGTCGTACAGAGATGATGTGTAAAAGTTGACTAGGAGGTGTGACTAGGACCCATGGAACCTTAATATGACTTAGGACAAAACTAGGCTATATGAAACCCTTACTTGATAAAGACACATGGCACTCGATATCGGTGACTTCATTTACTCTTGTTAATCGGAATCGAGACTTTCTTTAAGCTATACATTCTAAAACTTGATCCTATCTTGTTGATGCTGAAAAGTAGCGAGGATTGACGATCAATGATAAACCTACCCAAGTGCTCTCAGATTGAATCTCTCGAAAAGTCCTGATGCCAAAAGTGTATCAGGGATCGACAATCGACGATATGTTTGTTTCAGATAAAAATGATTTTTTTAACCTTTCTAGATTTCCCCGACCTCGATAAAGCACATCATTCATCGACTATCGGTGATTTATTTATGACCTTTGTCAATGTCTATCCTTCTCATATTTTGTCGATGCCGAAGGGGATCAGATATCTCTTATATTTTTGTGGTGAATATATTACGCAAACCAACTGTACCTTCTACCAAAGATGATGATGCATCGACGATCGACGATTAGTGTAACTATGGGGCCACTTTACCTGCTTGAATTTTCCCAACGATGAACATACGCGCATTACGTGCAATGTTAGTTGCAAAATCTTAGTTCAGATGTCAAGTTATTTTAGAAACAAGGTTTCATAAGTTCAAAAAAACTTGACTTGAATGATAAGAGTCATGAAACAAAAATAGACATAAACCATTCCCAAAAGTGAAATCCATTTATATAGTAAAAGAAAACAAGTGGTACACAAAAAGTGATCAAAATTCATAAGGATTTTAGGGTGTGTTGAGTGCTCAACACGACCTTATTCTTTTCACGCTCGTAAAATTATTTGAAGAAAATGTCTGATGAGTGGTATATTATCTCTTTTTCTCTCTCATCGGACTAATTTATGAAAAAAGTACATTTTGGATTTTTCTTTAAGTGTTTTTCAGACTCTCTAAATATGAAAAACCCCTGAGTTTTCTTTCTTTGGACTCGTAAAACAAGCATCAAAAGACCCATATGGGACCAAACCACTCCTTCCTAGGGTTCGTTAAAAATACTCCGAGGGACTCATCCAAAGGATGAGCTTACATTTCAAGCATATGTTATCCTCCTCAATCTCGTGTAAAAATAAAGAGGTACTTTCCAGAAATGGTGAGGGGAATTGGGAAAGAAATTTATATCTGTATTTTTATTAGTGGCAGTAAGTTGCTCTTGAACATGACACCCTTCTTCATTAATATATCTAGGTTGGGAAATCCATTTGTCTCTCGTTTGATCATCCACAAGTATGTATGTTGGGTCCTCCTTGAGTCAATGATACCAAGAAAATTGTCGTGTCATTCATATGTTCAAGTGAAGTTCAACCTAAACAAGCCTTATATTGAGTCGACCATCTGCAGTCCTCAAACTCTTACCATGTTGACCTTCCCTGAGTCAGTTATGAATCACTTCATACTATGATCTACTTCAAATCTGCTACATATTTTTTGTCATTGATGGGGCATATATTAAGGCCCTCCTATGAAGAGTCTTTTCCTATATACTTCATCTCATTATCTGGGAATTAGACTTAGAAATCATTTAGCACCTTGGAACCTGCATGTCTTAATGGAAGGTTTCCTTATTTTCAATAGTGGGTTCACATCATTGGCCTCTGATTGGAAACTTCCATCGAATGCTCAACTTCGGCTCATTAATTCATACTCATTGGATTGTACTAGAGTAACTTGGGGGTCATTAACATCAATGGTGATTTCCTTCATGATTTTTAATGGTATCCATTAATGATTGGTAATCAAGTTGTTTCTACCATGTTCAACTTCGAAACCTATAATCACATGGATAGATTTGTACTTCAAGACAATGGAAATGAATACCCTAGATACTCTCACATAGATCCAAGTTGTGATGGAGTAATCATAAGTCTGTACTGACACATAGATCCACCATGTATTTCTCGTGGCTATGTCAAAATTTGAGTCGTTATAGCATAGATCCACAATGTATTTCTCGTTGCTATGTTGAATCATGATGACATGGATCCATAGTGTATGATTGATGGCTATGACTCACTTGACACTTATTCTTAGAGTCACTTGTATACTAAGTATGGGAATGCCTACCTTATTAAATGGTATATTATTATGCAAATGCTTGATTGTTTGTAGGATTCCGACCGATGTGCTCCTTGTTCTCGACACACACATTCTACAAAGTATTTCAATTGTCACATGTTCCAACTTCATACTTTGGGGGAAATTCTGTTACAAATTATTTTGGTCACCCCCATGTTCACCTATGATATGTGTATTTCTTAATCCTTTGTTCCCTGAAGCTACTGAAGAAATAAGACTTTATCCCTGGGAAATAGAATCATCTCTCCTTTCTTAAAAACCCTACCAAATAAGATCATTGCACCTTGCCAAATGATAAGTATGCGACGATCCCTAATCATTGTAGGTTGTGCAGTAGTAGTCTTCAACATCATTGCAGGATACTTGTGTTTAGGGTATGATGATGCTCAAGAAAAGGAAAAAGGTGAAATTCTCAAAGGTTCTAGAATGGAATCTTCGGAAGGATGAGGTGGCCTCTGATCGATTTGGATCTCACTCACTGCTCTAATTTAGTGGGATTATCCTAATATCTTCATACATCCCTCTTCACTCTATATAAAGAGGGATCTCTCATGGGAAACTTTAGGCTGGCTTATGCATGAATAATTTTGTTGAAGATTGTACTTGTTATAGCTTTGCTTTAGCTTTACAAGTCAGGTTCTGAATACTCTTCATCAAAAGCATTGGAGCAAAGGTGTGTGTGTGTTGAAGCAAAGGGCCATTGGAAGGGACCTTGTAACATCAAGGCATAGGTTTTATTCTCCACTTTCATCAATATAATGCAGTAATACATTTCTTCCCTATAAAAGTATCTCTATTTTTATTGTATAACTCCTTGATCTTATGCATAAGTTTGATTGGAATATATATATCATTGTTCTCTCTCTTTGTTTGTTTGTGCTTCTTAACAGGTTCAACATCCCACAAATCTAAAGATGGAGCAAGGATGACACTAGAAAGGATCAAACGATGCTTAAATGATATGTCATTTGTCCCTCATTGAACTAATTTACATTACAATGAAATCTAAGGAGAATCTTGTATTCTGCTATGTTTTGTTTTAATTTCTTGTTGAATATATGGAGATTAGTTTGTGTCAGCACTTACCGATTTGTCCAATAATAATGGATATCACTGACACTGTCATCAAAGAACATTTGATATCATCGAAGATTTTTTTTTTTTAATTAGCATTAGGATTAGTTTGAAAGGGAGAAGTGTTGATTTCTTGTTATCATCCCAACAAACGTTTGACAAGTTGTTGGATAGAATTATCCTTTTATGGACTTTTTCTGCTATGAGTAGAGATCAGGATTTTCTGTTTAAACTACACCATTTTTAAAGGATCTAACTCTATCATGTTGATATTAGAATTGATTCATATTACTGTTTAAATACTCATGGATTTTAGAGTCATGGACATGGTTGAAATTATGGGATAATGGACTATTGTTACATTGAAGAATGATATGGAACCATGGATTGCTTAAGGCTTTAGTCCTATAAGTAATTTTTTTTTTTCAATATAATATCTATTATTACATGGTTCTTTTTCTTCCTACATTAATGGTGTACTTATAAACTCATCTTTTGTCTATTTATCAATACATTGTTAATTACTATAATTTATTTTCATATCAATGTTACTCAATTTTCAATGGTTTATTGTCCCTAATTATTAAGATACTTATGATGGTATTGTTATGATGCAAGTACTTAAATGTATCGAGTTTATTTGCATATTTTGAACTTGTTGTAATCATTTTTTCCAACTAGAATTATATTTCTCTTGAAAAATGGTTTATAAATCCTCATAAGGGATCAGATTAAACAATTGTTATTTCTACATTATAAACAATATTTTGATTTCCAGTTGAAGTGACTTTATTTGGGCATTCTCATAGTTTTGATATTTCACAACCATTCGCCATAGATTTATCTTGACAGACAGGTTGTTGGAGCAACTTTATATAGGAAGGAAAAATCATAAGTTCTCTTTAATATTTTCCAGTAATAGGTTTGTAGGATTATATTTTATTTAGTTTGTTTTCTTTTCTTTCTTTTGTGAATGTAAATTATCTTTATAAGTTTAGATGCTTTTCTCATGAAAACTGAAGACCAATTTTATTTATATTCACGCCCTTTAATTTGAGTTTTAGTTAGATTAATATATTTTTGTAGATTAGTATTAGTTTTCTTAAATTATAATTTTTCCTGGGATTTAGTTCCCTCTTTTAATCTTAGTTTTTACAAGATTTCTCGTAAACCTCGAACTTGTTTATTTGTAAATTTTGTATATAAAATGTGTGAATGGTAAGAATTTATGTACATAGCTGGCATTTGTTAATAAACAATGAGGTGTTTTATATTATACCCCTTGTTTTTTATTAATATCTCTTCCTAATCTTGGTTTTACCCAGGTTCAGATATGAACAAGTTTCCAACAAAACCCTCTGAAACTATCGACCCTCCTGGTAAACCAAAAGGCAACATAGCACACAAAATGTACTGTGCAGTCTCACCCGGCATAGTCCTATGGGTGACTGCAATGATCATATGCTTGTAGTCTAGGAAAGAGTGGGGATCTGGGATTGCAATTCATCTTCTTAGGCCTTGATCTGGTTGTTCTTTCTATTATTCTTAATATTCATTCATATTTTAGGTCTATGCATGCATTCTAACAGATCTCATAGAATTATCCATTCATCCATTCATAGTCTAACTACTTACAGAAGGTAAACATGCAATGGATGATAACATAACACAAGTGTTACCATGGTTCACTCCCTCCTGGGCTACATCCACAAAGATCTAGCTTCTTATGCTCTTTTATTTAGATTTATGTAATATATTGCAAGATACCAGATATATAAAATATGCAGAACAAAAATGAAATGCTAGAAATGACAGAATGACAGTAAAATATCCAACATAATCTTCACAATACACAGAAATGATATACGAAATAGCAACAAAAATAACACTTTGATTCAGATAGCAATGTTCACAGGCCTCTTCGAGGGGGCAACCTCTAGTCGAGCAGCACTCTGTTACAATAATCTCCAAGCTAGGGTTTTCATACCCTCGACCCTTATTTATACTAAATGTGTCTATTAAGAGAAGCATCTAGAGGAAGATCCTT
>ML803069.1:118200-129732 GCA_009831015.1 Picea engelmannii
TGAAATCTGAAGCCTCATACCCTCTCACAGACTCCATAAACCTCCAAGATGAAAGGCCTGCAGTTGTCCTAGGTCCCATGGTAGAAGACAAAGATGATTCATCCCCTCCCTTCTACACATCCCTGAACATACATGACAAAGTGTTGCATAATTGCCTTATGGATTCAAGGGCCTCTCATAATCTCATGCCCAAAACTATCATGGAAGAGTTGGGACTAGAAGTCATCCAAGCCTATCACGAACTCTATTCTTTCGACTCCAGGAGGGTTCAGTGTTTGGGAGTCATCAAGGACCTGGTAGTTTCCCTGTTCCAGCTGTCCATGAAGAATATGGTCATGGATATTGTGGTAGTTGACGTCCCCCCTAAGTTTGGCATGTTTTTGTCAAGATCTTGGATAAAGAGACTGGGGGGAACCTTGCAAATGGATCTCACATATTCCACCATTCCATTCTTTGGAGGGGAACATAGGAGATTGTACAGAGAAGCCCAGCTAGCCTACATAATCAGTGACGAAGCCAACCCTACCAGTCACCCCATCTATGCCTTGGACACTGATTTAGGCTCTAGTTTACTACAGCTCACCCACACCCCTAAGGCTCCTTTACAGATCAGAAATCAACCCATTCTTAATCAGGAGACACCCCCTCCACCCACCTCTGTTTGGAATATTTTCTTTGATGGAGCTTCCTCCAGTATGGGTGCAGGTGTCGGGATAGTATTCGTGTCCCCTTGTCAAGAGACCACATCTCTGTCATACAGGCTGGAATTCGAAGTCACCAACAACGTGGCAGAGTATGAAGCTCTGGTTATGGGATTAAGAGATGCAAAAGGAATGGGAATTAAGGAGATGACTGTGTTCGGGGATGCAGAATTGATTGTCCAGCAGGTCAAAAATGTTTATCAGGCTAAGCATCCTCGACTCAAGAATTACAGAAACGAGGTATGGGACCTAGTTGATAATTTCTTCCTGGCTTTTAACATCTCTTTCATTCCCAGGGAAGAAAATTCTCCAGCCGAATTTTTATCTTTCACATCTAGTGTGCTCGAAGTTCCTGCGCTACCCACTGTTGGATCCGATGTTAAAATAAAGTATAGACCCTCTGTACCAGATAATGTCAGACATTGGAAGGTATTTGAGAATGATCAGGAGATCGAAAAGTTTCTTCAATCCGTTGATGACTTTTCTGCATTACACATGGATGAGGATCCTGACATTGAAGGAGAACCTGACCGTCACCCGGGGCAGTTTCCGAATAAAATTGTTGACCACCAGATTATTTAGCTACCAAGCAACCACATACCAAAAGGACTAAACTGAGTGCAACATAGGCACACCTGAGGAGCCTAAATTGGTCAAGATGTCAAGGAGTTTGAATGACGAGCATAGAGTCGGATATACTAAATTGCTGAGAGATTTTGCTGATGTGTTTGTATGGACCTACGAAGACCTCAAAACATACGACACATCAGTTATTGAGCACAAGATCCCACTGAAAGAAGAGGCCAGGCCATTCAAGCAGAATCTAAGACATATAAATCCCATGCTGCTACCTGTCATGAAGAAAGAAGTGAAGAAGCTGCTAGACACCCAAATCATTTCCCCCTTGAGATATTCTGACTGGGTGGCCAACTTGGTCCCAGTAAGGAAGAAAAGCGCCGAAATTAGGCTCTGCGTTGATTTTAGGAACCTGAATAGGAGCTCAAGGAAAGAAAATTATCCCCTGCCCAACATGGAGCACATATTGCAGAAGGTTACTGGTGCTTCCAGAATATCCATGATTGATGGTTTCTCTGGTTACAATCAGATATCAGTCATTCCTGAGGACCGAGAAAAAACAAACTTCACCACTCCCTGGGGCACATTCATGTATGCCAAAATGCCTTTTGGATTGATGAATGCAGGAGCCACGTTTCAGCGAGCCATGGACATAGCCTTCATCGGGGAAAAATATAAGTTTGTGGTGATTTACCTCGATGACATAACAGTCTTTTCCAAGACTGATAACGAGCACCGCCTCCACTTGAAGAAGGTTTTCAGGAAGTGTCGAAGGTATGGCCTATATTTAAACCCCAAGAAACCATTGTTTGCTATGCAGGAGGGAAAACTATTAGGCCATATAGTATCAGAAGAGGGAGTGAGGATTGATCCTGACAGGGTAGAATCTCTGCAGACCCTACCACTTCCAAGATCTAAGAAGGAAGTTCAGGCCTTTTTGGGGAGGATAAATTTTCTGAGGAGATTTGTCTCAAATTTTGCTGAGTTGGTAAAAAACATCACAGCCATGCTCAGGAAGGGGAACGAAGTGAGATGGACTGCTGAACCCAGGGAATATTTTGTCCAAATAAAGAAAGCATTGACTGAAGCACCTGTGCTCATCAGTCCTGATTATTCTAAAGATTTCCTGATTTTTTCTTTTGCTTCCTATGATACAATAGCAGCAGTATTATTGCAAAAAAATGATCAGGGGCGAGAATAGCCTATTGCTTTCTTTAGCAAGGCGCTGAGAGATGCAGAACTCCAGTACGAGATCATGGAGAAGTAGGCCTATGCCCTTGTGAAGGCTCTTAAAGCTTTTAGAGTCTATGTATTACACTAAAAAATAACTGCCTATGTCCCTTCAACCTCTGTGAAGGACATTCTTATGCAACCTAACATAGACGGAAGAAGAGGTAAGTGGATTGCCAAAATAATAGAGTTTGATCTGGAAATCAAGCCCACCAAGCTGATAAAGGGGCAGGGTTTAGCCAAGTTGTTGGCTGAATCAAATTGCAGGGCCTTGGGGATCAATTTCATCAACGAGCAAGCTGAGTCATCCCACGCACAGTCCCAGAATGCCTTACCATTAGCAGCATGTGCCTGGTACAAGGATATCTCATATTTTCTACAAGAATTGAGGCCTCTTGATGGGATGGAAAAAAGCAAGGCAAGAGCTTTAAAGCTCAAAGCGGTCAGATACTGCCTCATCGACCAAGCTTTGTACTGGAAAGACCCTCTGGGGGTATTACTAAGGTGTCTGAACCCGCAGCAAGCCTAGAAGGTTATGTTCGACTTTCATAGCGGTCTTTGTGGAGGCCATCATTTTTTGAAGACCACGGCTCACAAGATCCTTTGGGATGGATACTACTGGCCCACCTTGTTTCACGATGTCTGCAGGGAAATCAGAGCTTGCATTAAATGCCAAAAATTCTCAGGAAAGAAACAACTCAAATCACTGCCATTAAATCTTGTGGTAGTCTCTGCAACCTTTCAGCAGTGGGGATTGGATTTCATCAAGGAAATTCATCCTCCCTCAAGTGGCCAACATCGATGGATTTTGACTGCAACTGACTACTTCACTAAATGGATAGAAGCTATCCCTACCAGAAGCACTTCTCACAAAGTGATTATCAGCTTCCTGGAGGATATCATAGCTAGATTTGGCTGCCCTAGAAAAATTTTCACCGACAATGCCTCCCCTTTTCGGTCTGAGCCTCTGGTCAAGTTCTGTGAACGTTTTGAGATTTCACTAATTCATTCCACTCCCTACTATCCTCAAGGAAATGGACTGGCGGAGTCCTCCAATAAAAGTCTGATCAAGCTTATTAAGAAGCTACTGGAGGACAATAAAAGGGCCTGGGACTCAAAGCTCAAATTTTCTCTTTGGGCTGATCGGGTGACAACTAAGAAATCCTTGGGCGTCTCTCCTTTCCAACTTGTTTATGGAATAGAGGTCGTTTTCCCCACTCAGCTTGCCTTACCTATGGTAAATCTCCTCCAAGACTTTGAAGGAGAACCTAATCATGTTCTCAGAAGGATTTATCAGATGGTGGAAGTGCAACATATCAGAGAACAGGTCATGGATAGAGCCTGCAATCATCAGCAGAGGATCAAACAGGCTTTTGACAGGAAAAACAGAAAGAAAGAATTCAAGCAGAGCGACCTGGTACTCAAGTGGGACGCACCCAGGCAGGACAAGGGCAAGCACGACAAGTTTGATTCCCTCTGGTTTGGGCCTTTCAATATCCTTGAAGTATTTGCAAACAACACTTACAGGTTGCAGGATCTTGAAGGCAAAGAAGTTTTTAGCAGCCCAATAAATGGGCATTTCTTAAAAAAATGTTTTTTGTGAGCCGCAGTCGGCTCTTTTTGTTTTGTTTTGTAAATATTGTTTCTATTTTTTTTTTGGACTAATAAATGACTCCATAGCCCAACAGTAAAGGAACTGAATCTGCAAAAGACTTCTTAGAGCATCACATGGACGAATCTATCCCCCATGGAGCCAAATGTTAACGATATTTCTTGTAAGGGGGGTTAGAATGCAAAAGAATGGGTTAAAACCCACTTGTCCTAAGTTTTGAATGTAAATGTGCCCGTGGTAAACAGTGAATGGATCTGGACAGCGCACATCCACGCGCCCAAATCAACGGTGCATATGAGATTCCGGACCCCCCCCGCCTTTCTACCTTTAAGTGGAGGGGGGGGGGTCCGGAATCGGGGGTGCATCTCTTCAACGGTTCATATCAATGCGCCCGGATCAATGGCGATAAAAGTAATTCCAGACCCCCCCAACCTTTCTACCTTTAAGTGGAGGGGGGGGGTCCAGAATCGGGCGCACAGCTTTTCGACGGCTGAGATCTTAGCACCCGGATCAACGGCGCCCACGTGCTCCCATCATTCTCAACTGCTCTGTGTTTAGCCTGCGTGGGTCCTTCTCCCGTCATGTCACCTTCCAGAGCCACCTTTCTCCTGCTGCCGTGTATCATCCATCCACCTCCCCTCGTTGGTCCGCGTGGTCCTCCCTCCTTTTCATCATCCACTCGTCACTTGCCATGTGTCCCACTCCTTTCCACATCATTCTATTGCCAAAGAACAAGTCCATTATCTCTCGTCTTCCCCCCCTTTTCCGCCTGTTGTCTTCCACCATGTGCCCTCCTCTGTTGCCCTTCTCACACCTCGCCACTCCTTCCGCGTCCTCACAGTTTCGACGCCATCACTCCGTTCCCGTGTCCCACCTTTCGTGTTGGCCTCCATGCCTACTCTTTGAGACAGTCAGTTATTCCAGGTGGTAGCGTGGGAGACCCTCCACGTCCCAAAGGTGCCGAGTTGGCCGGGCCATCCTCAATCCCGATGAAGCAGTTATTAAAACGGTTGGTGGTGGTTATACATCACCTCCGCCCTAATGGGAAAGCATGACCATGAATTAAAGGCACGTCGATTCTCCGTTGGAACTGTCAAAGAATCAGATTGCGTCTGACATAAGTTGCATGACCTTTCATAGGTTGACTGTCAGAAATCCATGCAGACGCAAAGCCTTCAATGGAGTGTCTTGATTTCGCTGTTGTTGTAGTTCTGAGTATATGAAGGTGTTTTCGCCATTTTTTGTAGTATCGATGGTAGAGCTCAGCTCCCGACTGTAAAGTTTCAGCAACCATTCTAGTTCTTTAGGTGGTGCCTCTGTGTTTGAGATTTCTTGTTTTATGACAAATAGTTTCCTTTTTCATCTATGTTTTCGTCTTATATCAGAGAGTTCATGATCGAATGATTCACGTGGATTGTTGCAGTGATGTTATGATAAAGGATTTGTTGTGACATTATTGTATTCTCTGGTCTTTTGTGTTTGAATGTAAGAGGATATTGCGTTCAAATGCTTTCTCCTTCAGTCTGTTACAAACCTGATGTTTATGATAGACCTTCGCATCTTTCTCATGCAAGTCTTCCCCCTACTCACCCTTAATACAACTCACTGTTTGAATTTTATCAAGACCTCACTCGTCATGCATACCTAGCCTAGTTTCAGAGTTGAGACAAGATTGTTCCGAGTGTGCTTCCATTTGATCACCCCTTTTAACAAATTGTGACATTAAACTGATGGGTGTCAGGCTCTGCTCCTGCAAGCAATCCAGTAGTGACTTCTGACGCTAACAGAAGCATATGTTGATATTATGGTGCATGCATTTTTCATGTGGATTGGGCTACATATTGGTACATATGGTTGGTGAGTTGATGAGGTGATCATGTTGTACATCATTGTTGATCTATAGTTGATGCATGATTGGTACTTTTCTAGTACATTGGAAGAGGCACCTACTAGCAGCTTGATTGGCACATGTTTTATGGAGGATTTGGAATACATATATGGGATTCATCATTTTTTGGTATTGGTGCATGGTAATGTACATGTTTGGTACACTCATAGATGGCATATGCTTGATGATACTACACCATTGGTACTACTTGATTAGCACAACAATTGGCATTTTTTTGAGATACATGATTGTGGCACTTGGTTCATGATGGAGACATATCATGAGTGATATGATACATTGTTTGGCATGTTGGTAGATGCACATGGTTGGCATATTGGCAGATGCACATGGTTAGCATATTGGTGGATGCACATGGTTGGCATATTGGTAGATGCACATGTTGGCATGTTGATAAAGGCATATGATTGATACATTCCATGGATGATATCTTTTGGCACATTGCATGATGTTGATGTACATAGATGTTGTGCATGATGAGCACACATTTTGTACAGGATGTACTTGGTTGATATTTTTCTCATGATTCTTTATTTCATTGTTGACATATCTTTTGCTTCATGATGCTTGGTATGGCATGCATTTGATGCATGAATGGGTCCAAGGATCGTTATATGGTAGCATAATGTTCATCTTGCAGAAAAGATAGGGGAGTCATTCTTCTTCCCATGATTCTAGGAGGAGATATTTATCAGATGCATACCTAGAAAAGAGCCCTATACTTGAAGAAAGAACACATGAGCATAATTTCAGGGGGAGCAATGATCACAGGGGGAGTATGTTCGATGTATCTTCAACATTACTTTAGAGTGATATCCCTTGTTCAAAAGGGGAGAGATTATTCAGAGGAAGATCAAAGGCATTTAGACAGGGGGAGTAGCCCCAAGGAGATTTCAAGCAAGGGGAGCAACCCAAAGATGAGAGTGGCCCTTTGCCATTGATGTCAAAGGGGGAGAGTTAATCACATTGATGTGATTGATGTTTATTGATGGGGAGAGATAGTCACATTGAATATTGATGTAGATAATTCCTTATCTACATGTTGACATCAATAATTGGTAATTGGTGTTGACATCAATGTTCGTATTGCCATCAATGCCAAAGGGGGAGATTGTTGGATCATGTTGTCATTGATGACAATGGTTTGATTGATTGATGTCATTGATTGATGTCAAGTCATTGATTGATGTCAAAGGATTGATTGATTGATGATTGATGTAATATAATATGTATTTTCCTTGATGAGAATACATATATGAAGATGGATCAATGAGTTGTCATTGATACGTGATGAAGATGGATCATTGTGTATTCATTGGTATATGATTCATTGCTGGAAAAATGTATAGATGGCTCATTATTGTATTATCATGATTGATAAGGTGCACAAATGGATGAACTCCAAAGTGGTCCCCTTATGGTGAAAGCCCACATGGGAAGACGCTTTGCAGATTGAGTTATCTTAGAAGAATGGCTGGAGGACCCTTTCTCTCATTATTTTTTTATCATGATTGATAAGGTGCACAAATGGATGAACTCCAAAGTGGTTCCCTTATGGTGAAATCCCTCACGGGAAGAAACTTTACGGATTGAGTTATCCTAGAAGAATGGTTGGAGGACCCATGCTTGGATGTGGAATAATGAGATGAATATCAAGGAAATTTTGAGTAAAACTATCCTAGATGGATAGTGTTTGTCATGCCATTTCTGGTGGTATGTGGAACGTCACATAACTCCTCACATTTTGAGAGTTATGTCCTTACGAAGTTGGAGGACCCTCACATGTCATCTAGAAGCCCCAAGGTCAAAGAACTCAAAGTGACCTAAAAGAAGAAATCATTATTTAAATGATAAAGTAAAGTGACAAATTCATGGTGGATTATTTAAATAATAAAGAGAAGTGACAAAATCAAGAAATGATAAAGGAAGGTGACACAATCAAGAAGGGATATCTAAATGATAAAGTATTGGAGAGCCTTCTATTTATGAAAAGTGGTTAACCCTAAAAATAAGGAAAACAGGTTAAGTGACCTAGAAATGGGTTAAGTGACCTAAAAGAAGAAATCATTATTTAAATGATAAAGTAAGGTGACAAAGTCAAGGTGGATTATTTAAATAATAAAGAGAAGTAAAAAAATAAAAAAATGATAAAGTAAGATGAGATAATCAAGAAGGAATATTTAAATGTTAAAATATTGGAGAAATTTCTATTTATGGAAAGTGCTTAACCCTAAAATAAGGAAAATAGGTTAAGTGACCTAGAAATGGATTAAGTGACCTAAAAATGGGTTAAGTGACCTAGAGGATGAAAGTATAAATAATATAGCAATGGTCTCTTGTAGATCATCCTTTTTGTGGATCAATGGAGAGCTTCTTGTGAGAATATATTTTGGAGTATTGATGGAGAGCTTCTTGTGAGAGCTTCTTGAGAATTGTTGGTGTGAAACACTTGAGAATATTGAATATATAAAGGTGACTGAGGTAACCAAGGATATATAAGCTGAATTTCATAAGGAAGGTGAAGAAAAGAGGGTCGGAATTGAAGGGAGGATAAATTCTTTTGATGATGCTTTCTAAGGTATGTTATTTACAAGTCATCTAACCATTTTCACTACAAATTTTTTTCTATAATGATTCAGACCATGAAATTTCTATTACATTGAGAAAACATACCCAAGTATATGTGGTAAAAAATTCACCTTGTGGGTCGTTGTATTTTGGGAGTTACACTCCGTGGAAAATAGGGTTTGTGGCTAGTCCTGAAACTAGTCAAAAACAGGTGTTTCGGGTAAAAACGTCATAACTTATTCATAACAGATCCAAATTCAATGAGACCAAATGTGTTGGTTATTGTATAATATTTAGTATGGTATGTAATAGTTTCAAATCAATTCAACTAATATTTTGTCTGGGGCACGACCTACAAGGTCTCTCTCTAGAATAAGACATAATTCAGCAAGGTATGTCATTTTTTCTATAAATCTTTTTCTGAGAGGTTTAAAGTAGTGCCACCTGGAGGAATTGCATAAAACACACTGAAGAAATTTTTGTATCAGTTTCATATATTTATTCGTTACAGGTACAACGTTATGATTATTTCAAGTTGGGGTTGTTGACTAATCCAAAACTAGTCATGGTTGAGACAAGCAGTTGATGAGTTGGCACATACATGAGGTGTATAGTTGATGATGTTGGTACATATTTATGAGTAGTTTTTTATGATTAGTTGACACATGATTGGTATATACTTGGTACATGGTTGGATGCACTTGTTTATGGTACAGGTTGATTACAGGTTGTTTGGCACAGGTTGGTGCATGGTTGATGCACTTGTTTATGTTGACAGATTGATATATGTTGAGGATTGTTGCCTCATCCCAGTTGGTGCTGAGAATGTAAGATGAGTCTTCCATATATAGTTGGTGCTCTTGTAGAGTTGTACTCTATTCAGTTATTGTTGAAAAACCCCCAGATTGAAGTCCATAATAAAAAGAAAAATTATACATACATCTTGTGTTCTTTGTGTTCCTTGTGGAGATGATTTGTTGATGATATGTTGCTGATATATGTTTCTGATATGTATTCACATATAAATGATTATAAATGAAAACAATGAGTAATTAAAAAATGTTGAATGTTAACTAAGGAGTTTTTGTGTAAGAGGGAAGTTTTGGGAAAAACATCCCCACACTCATTCACCCTGCCCCCCCTTTCTAAGTGTGGTAGGTGTGTCCAACACAAGGTTAGGTTGAGAGGAAAATTTAGGGGTATTCTCCATTATCTATGGAGTGGTGATACTCTCAAATATTTCTATTACATCTTTGAAAAACAATTTTTGTTTCACAAGATCATACCTAACATCCTTGGGAACAACCTTCTGAATATTGGGATGACTGTCTGCATCTACCTCAGTTTTTTCTCCTCCATGAGTAATGATGTTGATATTAGGTAGTTTTCCCTCTATCCCCCTTTTTATTTATGAGCTTGTGAGATTATATCGTAGTTGATGAACTAGATCTTCCCATTTCACGATCAGTTCTGGGCAGTCTTTGGTTGCGTGCCCATTATTTCTGCAGTGATAGCACCATGGTCGTCTTGGGTGAGGGAAGTCTCTAGCCAAGTGACCTTGTTCACTACAGTTGTAACATTGGCTTGTCTCTCTTCCTCCTATGAACCCACCTCCAACCCCACCTCCCTGGCCTCTTCCAGGTCCTTGGGGGGTTTCATTTATTCTGAATGTTTTCTGGTCTAATATGTTAGCAAGCGCATCCAACACTCTACATTGATTTGTAGCATGGGTCGTAGATGCACAAAACTCACAATGTATTTTATTGGGTGTAGTAGTGTACTTCTGAATTATAGGACATTGCCTCGGTGCATGCCCATGTGTCTGAAAAATCTCATAATACTTAGTTTCCTGAGATGTTTGAGTGCTTGGAAAGGTATGGTATAGCTCTGGTGTATGGAATGGTAGATTCACAGATACTTTCACAACTCCTCCCATTGGTCCTAGAGAGGGTCCCATTATATTGTGAAGAGGTCCCATTCCCCTCATGCGCAGACATTCATTTTCTATATTTCCTTCTGTTATCACCAATACTTGTCACGGGAAAAAGGGTATCCAGGTCTGCGGCCTATGCAAGAAGCGTCCAAGTGGAGCATGCAGAAAATTTCATTTCAGGCTTAAAATACAAGCAGGCGGGCGGCTTTAGTGTTCAATGATAGAGATCCATTAAGCAGACTAGATCGATGACCATCGTGCAATCGTGATCATAGAGTTACACGAGGAATAACATCAGGCAGATTCATGATTTCGCGAGTCAGAAAAGTCAAATGAAAAAGTTACGAGGATTCATGAAGTGCGAAATTGCAAAATGATCTAAGTCGTCCTTATCAGTAGGATGCGTGGCACACGATTAAGTATTTCGTGATTTTTCAAATCAGAGCAGTCAAGGAGAAAAATCATCAGATCTCGTGAAATGCAAAATCATGAAGAGATCACAGTCGTTGATCAAGGGAGAGATCTGAACCGTTGGGTCATCTTTTCATGATTTTGTGAGTCAGGAAAGTAGGAGGGCGAGTCCTGAAAACTCGTGACATGCGAAATCATGAAATAATCTTAACCATCCGATCAAAGGGGATGCATGGCACATGATCCAAGCTATAGATAAATTCTTTCAGGAAAGCTAAGATGAGAAGTGTCGATGGCCCGAGGTCCCAAAATGCCAATAAAATCTGGGCCATCTATTTCAGAGGGGTGCGTTTTGTTGGTCACTATAATTGCTTAATTAATTTTAAACAACCAAGTGAAACATAAATTATCAACCCAGGGAAGTCTTTTGTTTCAAAGATAGCCATGCACTGTATATGCTCAATTCCAAAAGCACTTAGTGTTGTAGTAAAGAAATTCACACTATTTATTCTTGCTCGAATGAACTGAAGCTCTGAATTAAATCACAGGAAAGCAATTCCCCTATTGCAATTCTTTAAAGCTTAATTAAGAATCC
>ML803069.1:160966-202842 GCA_009831015.1 Picea engelmannii
TTGTACTTGAACATTTAAGTGGGGTAAAAGGAGGTTGCCCCCTCGAAGAGGCTTATTATCTGAAATTATCTCTTTTTCAAGGCGTTGAGTACTTTTCCTGAGGTTTTTCTATGCTATATTGATGTTTGGTTCTTAACAACATCCTTCTTAGAGCCTGTAAGTGAGCAGTCATCCTCTGAAATCAGTCAGCCTACATCAGCCTCTCATTCACCTAAACTTTCCATAGATATCCAGCTATGTGTGATCAGCTGCCAGACATAACATGCTTTGTGTCACATATTCTATGAGCCAGTCAGGGAGTACATGGAGTTGTAGTTCCTCCATGTTTTGAGCCTCTCAACTTCATATAATTTTCAACATTTAGAGGAAAGATGAAGGATATAACCATTCTGTTGTCACGATTGCATCATATGTTATCAATCACTAACAGAGTGAAGGAACTTCCCGTCAAGAATTTACTTGAATGGATATGGTGGAAATTTTCTTTCACCTAGAACCATGTATTAAAATCAATTAGTTTAGGAATGTACATAAATAAGCTCCTTGGAGCATGCGTGTTTTGTTTTGTTTTATTTATCAGCCTATATTTTTCAGTAGGATGTTTTTGGGATCGACTCCATAGCCCAATGCTTAAGGAGACTGGAACTACTTGTTCTTGGAAGCTCGCAGGTAGCATGCCATCCCCCGTGGAGAGAAATGTTATCACCAATAGTTTTCATGGGAAAAAGGGTATCCAGGTCGACGGCCTGCGCAAGAAGCATCCAAGCACAACATGCAAAAAAGTTCATTTCAGGCTTAAAATACAAGCAAGTAAGCAACTTCAGTGTTCAATGACATAGCTCCATTAAGAAAATTGGATCGACAACCATCGGGCAATCATGATCATAGAGTTACACGAGGAATAGCATCAGGCAGAGTCATGATTTCGCGAGTCAGAAAGGTCAAAGAGTAGAGTTACGAGGATTAGTGAAGTGAAAAATCATGAAATGATCTAATCCATCCTTCTCAGCAGGACGTGTGACACACTATTAAGCATTTTTTGATTTCGCGGATCAGAGCAGTCAAGAAGAAAAATCATCAGATCTCGCGAAATGCGAAATCGCGAAAATATCACATTCATTGATCAAGGGAGATATCTGGACTGTTGGGTCAGATTTTCGTGATTTCGTGAGTCAAGAAAGTAGGAGAGAGAGTCATGAAAACTTGCGACATGAGAAATCGTGAAATAATCCTAACCGTCCGATAAAAGGGGATGTGTGGTGCAGGATCCAAGCTACAAAGAAAGTTTCTCGGGAAAGATGAGATGAGAAGTGTTGTTGATTTTATCGACTCCCTTCTTAGGTTATCTGAGTTATTGACCCAGGGTTCATGTCATTCGGGGTTCCAACAAAGCCTCTAACTATCGACCCTCTTGGTAAACCAGAAGGCAACGTAGCTCCCGAAAGGTACTGCATAGTCTCACCCGAGATAGCTAAGGATGGTTGACTGTAAGACTTAGGTGTTTACAGCCTAGGATGGAGTAGGATATAAAGGGCTTGTTGATTAAGGCCCTATTCTATGAACTGTTACTGTAGTCTACTTGTTCCCAGGAATCACATACATATAACTCAAAATATAAATAGATTCTACTAATGAGTTTGGTTATTCATCAATTGTAGTCATCTATTGCTGAAAGAAGTTAAAGATATGAAAACATTCAACATATTACACAAGTGTTACCATGGTTCACCCCTCCTAGGCTACATCCACAAAGATTTGTCTCTTGGCTCTTTTATTTTAGTAGTTCTTGATCTCCCTACTCCATGCACTTACAGTTCTCCACAAAAGTGGGTAAGATCTATGTGAGGCAAACTAAATCTGTCCAGGCTCTGCAGCCTACGGTCTAATCCTCAAATCTACCTTCCCTCATATCTTTCTTTCTCAATAGATTACAAAACTTGGTTCATACAATTCCAACCCCTCACGTATCACCAACAACAATACTCAAAAAAATCATTCAATAACAATCGCAATCTTTATAAAAAATAACATAAAATCAACAACAACAACAACAACCACACCCCCGTATATAATACTTTCGTATCTATATTTATACATTTCAGGCTCTCAATCCATTTACATAATATTACCAAAACCCTAAGCCTTCTTACACTAGGTTTTTCTCCCATGCATGTGTTGTTCTTCCTCCAGCTGTCGCTTCCCTCTGTGCACGCTTTATTACATTTGCGCATGTTGATCTTTTTCTAGTTGTCACTTCAGTTTCTTGCACTCTTTATTTCCTATGATCATCCTTCTTTCCACTTTATCCCGGTGCCAATAGACCCCCAACATTGAAATGTGACTCATCCTAAGTCACCTAATTGCATTGTGCTTCCTTGATATCCCTAGTGATCGTCTGGAACTTCTCCTGCAATTCTACTGCTTTTGTCAGTCCCTGCATGGTTTTCTCCTTGATAATATCGACTATTTACGCTGCTACTTCTTCTCTTATCAATCTTTCACATTCTAGTTGAGTCCATGATGATTATGTTCTGGCTTCTTCTTCTTGCTCCAATACTGCTGCTATCCATTCTTGCAACGGTTTTAATTGAGCCTGACGCTCCTATTTCTGTGTTTGCATAGTGAGAAGTTCTTCCTGTAACTTCTTTAACTCTTGTGTCCCCTTGACCCATTTTGGGATTGGGATGGTTTTCTGTTGCTTCTTAAATTATTGAATCATTGTATTGATCCTTTCCTCCTCTTTGTCCCATTGTTGGACCTGTGGGTCCTCTTCCATCTTTGTCCAGAGTTGCACTGCTTTATCCAGCAAGTCGGATGTTGTGTTGACCTATTTTTCCAGCTCCTGTAGTTGCACGATTGCTTCTTACTTCCTCTTCTCCTTTACTACTGGTGGAGTGGTTGGTCTAATCTTTCCACAGAGAGTCTCGATCTCCTTCTGATACTGATTAATTTCCTGCACAATCTGATCGATATTTTCTACTGCTGGGATTTCACTTCCTTATGCAATAGTTGGAAGTTTCCCAAAAATGTCTTCCACTCCATGTTCCAACTCTTTCCTGCGTTCCTTCTACTTTTGCATTTCGGATTTGGCCTGCACCCAAATTGTTTCCAGTGTTTCCTGCTTCTTTGTTGCTTGTTGTATCTTGACCACGTTTTGATGTTCTCGAGACTGTATCTCATGGTCGACGTGTTGGCAACCAATTCACATTTTCATACTGTCCTTATAAGCTGCCTACACCAGTGTTTTGCAAACTTTGATTTTGTCGCAATCTCTTCAATAAAACGACACTATTGTTTTATATGCGTTTTCACACCTACCTTTGTTCTGGTTTTCATGACTGAAAGCATGAAAACTTGATTTGTGAAGTCACATTAAAATCGTTACTGGATTGTTATGATCACTCTTGTTTATATGCCCATCATGTTTTCGAATTTTTTTATCGTTACACAATTGACAAGATTCCAAGATCCTTATTCTTTTGACATTCTTATTCATTAATGAGACTTCATTTACAAGACTGTGGTGATATTATTTTGATCAAGTTTATGATGCATTGGTGATTTGGATTTATATGTTCTTTGATCGATTCACTTGGCACATTGATTTCATAAAAGCACATTTGTGTTGTGGCAAAAACATTTGTGTGATTTTGATTTATTGCTTTGGTTTTGAAACTATAACTTTTGCTCGCGTGAATGTTTAATCCACTTACCATTGATTTCATTGGTTGATTGAATGGCATAAATGTTAACCTATACAATAGTGGGTTGAATAACTATTTGCGCCGACAGTTTTACTGTAGATATGACTGTTTCAAATGTAGTGAACTAGCTCCACCACCTTCGCACGATATGTCATTAATGTCTTCCCCTATCCCTGTTTCACCTTTGCTAGTTTTGGGTGAGCCTGTGAGCATTCTGCCCCTGCATAGGCTATGCTCAAACCCTGGCCCGTTCACATTGCTCACCGTGTGCTCCTGTCTATGGTACCGGTGGTGTGAATAGAGACAAACGATAGTCAAGCTCTGTTATTGTTCGACGATGCCCGTAAGGATTTAGAGGACAGTGGTTGGTTGGTGTTTATACAGAGGTTCTAGGGCTTCAACCTTACGGTTGCACAACAATTATCCCTTAACTTTGATGGGTGTAGGGATAAAGTAGGTGACAATCAACTTGAACTCAATGAAGAATTCATTAGCTCTGCTACAGGAGTAGCAGCCACGGGCCAACGATGGCTTAAAAACTCCAAAGTTGATGAGGTGTCGTGGCCATTACTATTCGTATCACGAAAGGTTACATCCTGTGACAAAGGTATGCCTATTTCCACCATTAAACCCAGGTGGCACGATCTTTTGATAATAGTTAAGCAATTCGTGACCTGTGAAGGTCGGTATGGATTGGTTTTTCTTTATCACCTCCGATTATTGTTGAATTTCATGGGCTATCCATTGAACATGCCATTTTACTTCCTGTGTAGTCTTTACAAAATGGCTAAGAGGTTTAAATGCGAGAAGGCTGACAGCAACTTGTTTCACCATGGATTGATTAGACTCATCGTCATCCACCATTTAAACCTTCACGAAGATAATTGGCAATCTTTTCTATCCTGAAATGGCTTTGTTGATTCAGAGTCTATCCAAATCGACAAGTCTGTGGTTAGTGAGACTATGGTCGGGCCACCCGTGCCTTTCCATGTCCTACTTCCCTCTGCCAAACCCTCGGCTTTCCCTGATATCGACCTACCTTACATCATAACAGACAAGTTTGAGGCTGTTAAGAAGCCTGTGAGTAAGAAAGTCAAGGGTAATCCTACTATCGACAACAAGGGTAAGAAGAACACTCGATTTATATCGAGACTTGCTCGGAATAAACCTAAGCCTAAGGTTGATCAAAATCCCATTGTTCTGAGCGAGGACTCAGACTCCGATATCGAGTGCTTCCTAGCTGGAGAGTACCCTTATTCCCATGGATTATGCTCCGAGCAACCCTATGACTATGTATCTAATTTTCCCCCATGCCTAAAGAACAATCCTAACTACCCAGGAATCAAGTTACATAATGAAACCCTCGGTGATTTAAAGAAACCCTCGCCTACATTTTCAAAACCTGAACATATATCATGTATCCAATGCAATGTGTGGCTAGAGTGCTACTATACTGGCGTTCCCTTATTACAGTCGAAGATCAAATCATTGGAAGACCAAGTTACAGTACTGTCGAGAGAAAGGGACAAGTTTCAAGCTAATGACAGGAAACAGAAAACCACTGGTTCAATCGTCTTTAGGAATGTCGAATCGGAAATATAATTCATCAATTCCAAATTATCATGACCGAGTTGTTTTCTGATTATCTAGGTATGAATTTCAATATCAATTTCGTTTTATGAATTGCTAGGATTAATATAATGAATTGAGTTTTGGTTTTCAATTAGCTCTGTCCATTGTTCGAAATGACTCTGTCATAGTTTGATTATAAAAAATGGTTATGTTGTGGATCCTGTATAGTAGATTCATTTTACTAAAGTCAAATGTGGTTATGGTTTGGTTTTGCGATTTGGTCGTGCCTAGTTTAGAAATTGATTGGTTTTCACTGGGTTTGATTTGTTTTGAATAATTCTATTGGTTTGAATTAACGAAATCAATGGGGTTTGCTTTCGCTTAGATTTTGTTTGCATCTGACCTATATGGGAGATTTTTATGCTAAAATTAGAACACGGTTATGTTTTGATTTAATACGATTCTGTTGTGGTTGGATGTCAACGACTCTGATTTAGTTCTTATGATTTGATTTTGAAACGATTTCGTAGGATTGAATTGGTATGATCTTTTATGAATGTAATGTATCATTATTAGGGATTGGTTTGATAAATACAATGTAGTCTATTAAACTAGAAAAACAACTCTGTTTTGTATTGAATCAACATTCTCGTTTGGATTTGGATTACATTTGTCCTGTGCAAAATATCTATTCGCCAAAATCGTGGAACTGTGTTGATTCATAACGATTGTGTCAAACCCAAACTGTTTCGATTCGTTTTGGTTTAATTGCTGCATGTCTTGAGTTAGCACGATTGTTTGTATGAGTTTGATTGATATCGAAAATAGATTTGATGCTGCTCTGCTAGTTTTGATTTTCAAAAATGATTTTGTTAAGCTCCGATCGACATATTTCGTCTCTATTGAATTCGTATGAGAAAACTCGGCTAATATTCTGTTTTGAAATTGATTTAAGTGATGATTTCATTGACTGTCAATTGATTCTGTATGCTCCAAATTGGCAATAACAAATGTTTGAAAAATCCCACATACCCTGTTATCAACCGATTAGTTCAATTACAATTTACATTCAAGTTTTGATTTAATTTACGATTAGCATGATCGTTTGTATTTGTTTAATATAGTCCTATTCATGTGGAAAACGATCCTATTGATTTCGTTTGGATTCGAAAATGATTTTGTTAATGGCTGAAGCAACATAAACTGTTGGTTTTGATTTCAATTGGTCCATGAAACGATTTCATTGCTGTTGAGTTATCCAATACGATTATGTTTACCCGAATTGGTGATAACGAATTAAACAGAGTGCATCCATCTCTGTTATCATTTGGTTGAATACGATTTAGTTTGTTCAATTTGCATACAAGTGTCAATTTGAATGATGCTTTTAGCAATCAAATATTGTTAATAGTTTGAATGTATTTTCTAAGATTCAAATTGATTTTAAAATGATTCTGTGTTCAATTTAGACCAGCTACAGAATCAAAAGATTATGTAGCTAGTCTTAGAAATTAGATTTTTGTCAATTTTATTAATAAAATATCCTCTAATATTGTCTATTCTTGTCCTTGTTCAGGTACATATGAATTACCATGATCAATTGGGCATGTTCTAGCAGTTTGGGAGATACTTTGGATATTTTTTTTGTTTTAGGTTGTTAGTTTAGTCAGATTTTGGAGATTATCTCCAGATTTCCTATAAACTGTTTTGATAATTCCCACAAGGATGTTTTACCCTGTGGGAGGTCTTTAAATACTTGTTATTTTTTGTAATAAGGATCATGATCCTCACTGTGGGAGAACCAGACTATGGATTTGTAATACAGACTGAGATGAAAGTTGATGTCTTGTAACAACTTTCGCTTTCAATATATCAAACTTTTGTTTTGAGTTTTGTTCATATCATTTTGCAGTCGATTATAGACTACTTTAGCTATCGTAATCAATTGCAGGTTGATATGACTTGATTAATGTGTAATCTATATCTGATTTCTCTTATTTAAAAAATACAACAATTACTTTGTTTCAGTTAATGAATCACAGATTTCTCTTCTTCGTTAATTGAATCACTTTTGTACAAATCCTTGCAAACAGATTTATCTAATGTGATGATTTACAAATTATAAGATTGTTGTAACTTTTATGTCTTGTTTTTTCTGTTATCAATATTCAAAAGAGCACTGCTGCTTACTGTTTACTAGAGGTTTGTAGAGGATTGATGCAGGTTTCCTCCCATCGAACAACTGAACTTTATTCTTTACACAGGACAAATTGGAAAGCGTTATCACAGGTTAGTTTCTTAGTGTTATTTAAGTAGTTTAGACAGATATATGCATAGTTTATATTTGTAGTTAGAGTTAGTGTTTTAATTGCTTAGTTTAGATAGTTAGTTTTTATTCTATTTATTTCTCATAAAACTATAAAAAACAAAAACAGTTCCGCTGTCCTAGGACAAATTACAATTGATTTTTGCAGGTTTTCCTTTAAATCTGTAATTTATGAATATTGTACATTTTTTATTAAGATTTGATTCATTTGATAGTTGAATGTTGAATTTCTTAAAATTATTGTAGTATTAGATAGTAAATAGTATATATTAATAGTTTAGATTTGTTTATTAGTTTTTTTTAATAGTTGTTTTTATTTAGATTAGTTAGTTTAGAGTAGTTTTATTTTGTTTCCTCGGGACTTAGATCGGCTAACGAAGCCGCTAAAACCATCAGGGTGGGTTATCCCAAACGGCTTGGGTTATTTAGACAACCCCGAACCGGATCGACTTTTCCAGTTGACAGGTGGTCAATTTCACCCGTCAACAAATGGCGCTAGAAGGAGGGCCTGAAATTAATTAATGGCACGAGGCGGTCGTAAGACTCCACCACCTAATCGCTCACCTATAGTGACAAGAATTCATTCAAATGATAGCATTCCCCCTCAAACAACAACCACATCAAACGACGATCCACGGATCACAGTTGAGCCAACAACCCCAAATCCTACAGGTGGTGACATACAAGAGATTGTCCGCCAATCTCTCATAAGAACTCATAGTGTCTTAGCCCGTTTAAGGAAACCAAATCGACCTTTGGACCAACCTTTAGATTTCTCTGATATCAGAGAACAACTCAGAGGCACTAACCTCACTGTGAACCCTATAGATCCAACCTTCACTCCTACTGCAGGAGGATATGGAATACCTCCTTCACCACCTCCATCATCCCCTTCTTCTTCTAGAGAAGACTCTTCTGAAGAGGGTAGTTCCCCTTCTCAGCCTTCTACACCCACTACACCAATGGCCAACCAGAACAATCCTGCTAGACCTTGGCTCGACCAGGATTCCGTAGCTGTACCTGGAGCATAGTATCCCTTACCCAAACATTCAGAGAAATGGCTTCCCAAGTTTGACCCTGACTCAAAACAGATCACTGAAGATCACATCAAAAAGTTTATGTTAGCCATAAGACTCTGCAATGTCGAGCATGAAGACGTAGTTTGTAGGTTGTTCCCCTATACTTTCGAGGGCAATTCCTCTGCATGGTAATTTTCCCAGCAACCCCATACCATTGTGTCTTGGGAAAAGTTTGAGTCATGCTTTTTGGAAAATTTCGGAGACGGTAAGCCTCCAGAAGTCCTAGTCATGGACCTTTCTAACTTAAGAATGAACCCAAAAGAAAAAGTTAAAGACTTCAATCAAAGATTCTTAACACTTAAGAACCGAATCCCTGCGGATTCCATGCCTGCCGAGAATCTTATAATAGCATACTACACTAAAGATTTGCATCAAAGTATAGCTATTTGGGCTAAACGATCTAAGAAAGCCACGTTGTTATAAGCCTTCGAGGAGGCCAACCAGATTGAAAAAGACATACTTAGTCTTAAAGACTCTACTAGAAACAAAACAGAGACTAGTTCTTCTTCCAAAAAGAAGATTGAAATCCTCCCCAGACCTACTTAAAGTAAAACACAACCTGAAACCTATGATTTAGAAAACTTAACTAAAGTCGTTCAAAGACTGTCGAATCAAGTTATAGACTTGAAAAGGACGACCGAAGAAGATTCCTTGAGCAAAGGGCCTTACAAACCCCCATTCTGGAAGCCTTTTCCCACCAACCAACCTAATCCAACCACTGAGGGCCTTAATCTAGAAAGTATGCAACTCACCCTTCAAACGATTCTAGAAGCCCAAGATAACTTGATTCCTCTTGAGAATCCTGAGGAGGTAGTTGAACAAGAGACAGTTCAAGAAGAGGAGTCTTCTCCAAATATTTTTGGACACTTCTCGGATAGGATATTTCAAGCTAACTTCGAGATAGTCCATCCCTATAATACTAGGAGTAAGGCAGCAAACAAACCTTCTTCCGAAAATACTACGACTTCGCCCCCAAAGAAATCTAAACCAACCGAGACTAAACAGAGTCATGTGAACCCCAACTTAGACTATGACTTAGTTGAAGATCTTAAAAATTTAAGGGCCAACATTTATGTTTATGAGTTATTGAAATTTCCATTTCTACTACAAAAAATGTTACAGAATATCTCAGAGAATGGAAAAAATGGTAATTCAAACAAGGTTGTGCAAAACAAAGTTCCTCAGAAGACTTCCACAAACAATAATCCTGATCCTCAAGACAAAGGAATCCTTCATGTAAATAATTTAAATAATGTAAATAATGTAGATGAAGTAGCTTTAGAAACTGCGAGTAAAAAGCCACAAGCTACTACCCTTAATACTCGCAAAAATGTACCTCTATTTTTGTTAACTTTTGAAATCTTTAATAGAAACGTGCATAATTGTATGGTGGAATCAGGAGCATCATCCAATGTGATGCCATGGTCTGTGTGCCAGAATATTAATGCCGAAGTTGAACCATCCTCTTTAAAAATCATGCAGCTTGATCAAACCAATGTAAAAGTTATAGGCGAATTAAGAAATGTGTTGATAATATTTTCCTCTAACCCCAAGGTTCATCAAGTTATTGATATTATTGTTGTGGATATTCCAGAAGTATATGGTCTATTTTTAAGCAGGGACTGGTCTGAACAGCTACACAGCTATTTCGCGACAGATTGGTCTCACCTGTGGCTTCCAGAAAATGACAAGCCTAACAAGATCAAGGTAAATCATGAACGCTATCTCAAGTTCACAGTCACAGATTTGAACGATCCCAATGAACCATTTACACCTTCTTCTGATTCACTCGAAGTACAAGGGATGGATACCTTTTTCAGCAATTTCATGGCCGAGGCTTCAACTATCACCAATCCGGAACAACAGTCCGAGATTGTAGCATACATGCATCCAGCAGCTTCTACACAACGGTCTCATGTACCCGATGAAAATCAAATTTGGTCTCTTTATTTCAACGGGTCAAAGTCCAAAGATAGAGCTGGTGCAGGCTGTGTTATTATCGATCCAGCAGGTAACAAAACATCAATTGCATGTAGGCTAGAATTTGAATGTACTAATAACTCTGCAGAATATGAGGCTTTACTACAAGGTCTCAGAAAAGATTTCGATATGAACATTCAAAATTTGGTTGTCTTTGGCGACTCCGAAATAGTGGTTAGACAGGTAAGAGATTCTATCCACTGTCTCTCTCCGCATCTCAGAAGCTACCAATTCGAGGTATGGAACTGAATGAATAAATTTTCTACTTTCAATATAAATTATATTCCTAGATTGAATAATTTTGAAGCTGATCTATTAGCTAACGTAGCTTCTAAACTCTTTCCTGCAGAAGGCTTATCCTCGGATGCATTCTCCGTCGAACTATTGTTCCAGCCATCTGTTCCCGACAACATCACGAACTAGAGAATCTTCGATGACGATCAACAGATCATTAGCTTCCTGCACATGGAAGAAACCTTTCAAGGTGCGGTGATAGACAAACATACTCATGACGACAATTTGCACGATTTCACGGTAATACCAGATCCCATAACTCCTGAATAGTCATCGGATATGGTAAATTCAATCCCTAAATCTGTAGTTAGATTAGAAAGTTTTACGATCTTCAAGATAAATTTAAAAAGTTAGTCAACTGTAAAATCAATAGTTCCTCGTTATCTTATGAAAAAATAAACTTAGGAACTAATGACAATCCGTAGTGCATTAATCTAGGGTTGGGGTGTTCTCAACAAGAAAAAGCTGCATTTATTAAATTTTTCAAAGAATTTAAGGATGTCTTTGCATGGACGTATGATGACCTTAGAAATTTTGACCCTAACATCATACAACATGTCATTCCTATGAAACCCCAAACCTTACCCTTTCAACAAAAATTGAGAAAAATGCACCCTAATCTCGAACCAACCATTAAAAAAGAATTAAAAAAGCTCCTAAATGCTAAGATTATCTTCCCTATTAGGCACACTCAATGGGTTCCTAACCTTGTCCCTGTCCAGAAGAAAAGTGGGGAAATCCGACTATGCGTCGATTTCCGAAACCTTAATAGAGCATCTGATAAAGACAACTATCCTGCCCCACCCATGGAACAGATCCTTCAATAGGTATCTGGTTCTGAGAGGCTATCCTTACTGGATGGTTTCTCGGGGTACAACCAAGTCCTGATGTCTCCACCAGACCAACTTAAAACTACCTTTTGCACCCCGTGGGGCACCTACGCTTATCGAAAAATGCCCTTTGGATTGATTAATGCTAGTGCCACTTTTCAGAGAGAAATGGACATTTCTTTCCGAGGCCTGATCAATCAGTCCGTCATAGTTTACTTAGATGATGTTACCATATTCTCTAAAAACAAAACCGATCATCTAGCTCATTTACGAGCCATTCTACAGCGATGTCGTAAATACGACATTTCCTTGAATCCTAAAAAGTCCATTTTTGCTGTAGAACAGGGTAAACTCTTGGGATTTATTGTGTTGAGAGAAGGAATGATTATTGACCCCAAAAGGACTCAGGTTATCACAAAACTCCCCCCTCCTACATCCAAAAAATCTATGCAGTCTTTTTTAGGCCAGATTAACTTCGTGAGGAGATTCGTCCCCAGTTTCTCCGAAATGGTCAGGCCTTTACATAATTTAATTAAAAAAGACACCCAATATCACTGGGGACCCCTAGAAAATCAGCTTTTAACGCAATAAAGAAGGCCATAATAGACACTCCTTCTCTCATGAGCCCCGATTTTTCCCAAGACTTCACACTCTACACCTTTGCTTCTGACCATTCCTATGTCGTCATCCTAACTCAAAAGAACGTCGAGAACAATGAAGTACCCATTGCCTTTATGAGTTCTTCTTTCAAAGGCATTGAACTTAATTACCCAACGATAGATCTTCAAGCCTATGCTGTTTTCAAAGCAGTCAAGCACTTCCGGTCATATCTTTTGAAGTCTAGGATGAAGATCATTGTCCCGTACCCAGCCGTCAGGAATCTGTTAGTGCAGAAAGAACTAGGAGAAAAGAGGGCTAACTGGGTCACCTCCTTGCAGGAGTACGACATAGAAATTACCCCAGCACAGATAGTGAGAGGCCAAGGATTATGCAAGTTAGTTGCTGACTCAGCCGTAGGACATCAAGAAGAAAGTGATACGTCAAACCTAGGACAACACGATCAAAATGCAATCTATTGCGCACAAAACTCTGTCAGTCCGTGGTATGACAATATAAAATTCTATCTTGAACATGGGTTAGCCCCCCGTCACCTGGATCCCACTAAAATAAGAGCGTTAATATTAAATTCTGCCTCCTTTCATTTGGTTAATGGTATCCCGTTTTGTCAAAATTTTGATGGTGTACTGATGCACTGTCTTGAGAAGGACGAAGCATATTTTTTTTTGCTAGAGTTTCATGCAGGAGAAGATGGTGGTCATTTTGGTGGTGACACCACTGCCCATAAGGTCTTAAGAGCTAGATATTACTGGACCACACTTTTTAGAGACTCCCATGCCTTGTGTCGTAAGTGTACCATTTGCCAAAAAGCATCAGGGTTGTTACAGAAACCAACTTTTCCTTTGCAGCCCATTTCAGTAGATTCTCCTTTTCAGCAATGGGGTCTTGATATCATAGGTCCAATCAACCCCCCATCCTCACAACAACATAATTTTATCATAACAACCATAGATTACTTTACCCGATGGTCTGAAGCTACCGCATTAAGAACTGTCAACACCAGTCAGGTAATTGCCTTTTTAAATTCGAATATTATTACTCGTTTTGGGATACCTGATTGTTTAGTATTTGACAACACTTCTTATTTTTCATCTCTTGAGATGAGCGAATTCTCTTTAGAAAAAAGGAATTAAATTGAAGTATTCTGCTAGCTATTACCCCCAAGGAAACGGATTGGCAGAGTCAACAAATAAGAATTTGATTAAAATCATCAAGAGAACGGTGGCTGAAAATCACAAAAACTGGCACAATGCACTATTAAACGCGTTGTGGGCTGATAGGGTAACACAAAAAGATGCTATAGGTAACTCCCCCTCTTTTCTCATTTATGGCAGAGAAGCAATTCTGCCACCACACATTCTTTTTCCTTCACTACAGTTATCACAAAAAATTCAAGAAGAAGATTGTCCCCCTTTAGAAAACTGAATTAACGCTTTGATGAAGCTAGAAGAGGTAAGAGCCCAAGATAAACGTAAGTTAGATCAGCATCAATTATTGGTTAAAGGCTGGTTTGATTATAACTGTGCTTCTGATAGGAACTTCAAAGTAGGTGATCTTGTCTTGAAATGGGACAAACCGCATGAAGGAAAGGGAGAGCACACGAAATTTCAAAACTTATGGCTTGGACCATTTTTAGTTGCTGAGAAGTTGGGTCCCAATTATTTCCGATTGCAGAATCTAGAAGGACAGCCTGACACCTATCTGGTGAATGGCCAAGCCCTGAAAAGATACTTTGCTTGATGACAACTCTTGTATATTATGTACATATTTTTCTTTTGTTTGCTTTTCTATTGCTGTTTTGATTTTGGATTTCTTCTTTGAGTTTATTAGTTAGTGTTTTTGAAATACACATACCTGAAATACACATACAAAAAATTCCTTCATTGAAATGACTGCTAAAAAATGTATAAACATCAATTGTATACTTCTGAAATTTATATCTGTGTTGGAAAAAAGTTGGTTGTTTGAAAGAAGTTAACTGATTTCGATCTCTGAGTAAAGCCTATCATGATCATCCATTATCTTTTTACGCTGTCCCTATTCCTTAAGGGAATGACTCAGAAGATGTATCCCTGCCTTAGAAAGTTGGTTCTGTAAATGAAACATCTCTGGATCTTAATAAAGGACAGTTCTAAAAAATTCTGACGAGGTCTGTAAAAAAATATGTTAAAAATCATAATTTTCAGCGTCACCCCGCTCAACTATATATCTTTAAAAAATAAAATAAATCAATAAAAGAGTTGTGGGAAGTACTTGTAAACCCATCGGGATGCTGAACAGGTCTGCTGGTAGTGGGTAAATGCATGCATGACGCCAAGACAACTTCGTCGGGGTACTGAACAGGCCTGCTGGTAGCGAAGCAATGTCGGGTATATGAAAATTCGTAAATATGAAACCTCTTGAACTTAATTTGTCCTTTATTCTGATCTAGAACTTCTTGGCAGGATACGGATATTAGAGTGGGTTAAATGGCAACCCTGTCGAGGCTATGGATGCCTGCTGGCAGCAGTGGCCCTGTCAACAGTATTGGAGATTTTATCTTTAATATCGTGACTCGCTTGTCTTAAGACTGTTATCAGTTTTCATCCTTTAAACACTGCTGGAATATGTGGTTGATAAAGATGTTTATATGATTTTTTGGTTGTTATTTTTGAGTTGGAATTATTCTTGTTGTCCTAATCTGAATTTGTTCTTTTGGCAGAGATAACTGCTTCTACCAGTGTGTCACCATTGTTGGCAGCCAATTCACATTTTCATACTATCCTTATAAGTTGCCTACACCATTGTTTTGCAAACTTTGATTTTGTCGCAATCTCTTCAATAAAATGTCATTATTGTTTTATATGCGTTTGCACACCTACCTTTGTTCTGGTTTTCATGACTGAAAGCATGAAAACTTGATTTGCGAAGTCACATTAAAATCGTTACTGGATTGTTATGATGACTCTTATTTATATGCCCATCATGTTTTCGAATTTGTTTATCGTTACACAATTGACAAGATTCCAAGATCCTTATTCTTTTGACATTCTTATTCGTTAATGAGACTTCGTTTACAAGACTGTGGTGATATTCTTTTGATCAAGTTTATGATGCATTGGTGATTTGGATTTGTAACGACCCTTGATTATTAAGCATAATTAATTTAATAATAATCCTAAAATATTAGCTAAACTGTATTTATATCTTAAAATAACATTTCTAATAGGATATTATTAAATAGTGTTCATGAGGGTTAATGATTGATTTAATTATTAATTAATTCATTAATTAATTAAATATTAAATTAATGGTTAATAATAAAAATATAATACTAATTTAAGTTACGTTCCCGTAAATGGGATAAGGCATTTAATAATGGGATAAGTTCTTTAAGAATGGGATAAGGTATTAGGTGGGGGAGTTAATGAAGGGAAGGCGGTGAAGGAGGAATAAGGGGGGGAAATGGAGTTGAGAGGGGATTCATTTTTTTTCTACGAGAGGGGAGAAAGGATTTTGGGAGAGCTTGAGCATTGACAGAGTGGAATTTACAGTGCACCGGGGGGTTGCTGGAGGTTTTGGGCTCGGAGGGCTAGGATATCCATTGATATCCTAGGGCTAGGCACTACTAGTCGGCAGGGAGGTTGGTTTTGGGGTGGTGTCCTAAAGAAGCAAGCTAAGGAAGCAAGCGGAAACATCAGGTTCAGGTTAGAGTTACGAATTATTTTGAAGTAAATTGTTATTAAATTTTATTACTATGAAAAATTAGATTTTAAATGTGCTAGATGTAGTAATTATTAAATTTTACTGTGGTGTTCTAATTTAATGGTTGTTATAATTAATTTAGAGCCATTACAGGATTTATATGTTCTTTGATCGATTCACTTGGCACATTGATTTCATAAAAACACATTTGTGTTGTGGCAAAACCCTTGGTGTGATTTTGATTTATTGCTTTGGTTTTGAAACTATAACTTTTGCTCGCACGAATGTTTAATCCATTTACCATTGATTTCATTGGTTGATTGAATGGAATAAATGTTAACCTATACAATAGTGGGTTGAATAACTATTTGCGCCGACGGTTGTACTGTAGATATGACTATTTCGCATGTAGTGAACTAGCTCCACCACCTTCGCACGATATGTCATTAATGTCTTCCCCTATCCCTGTTTCACCTTTGCTAGTTTCGGGTGAGCCTGTGAGTGTTCTGCCCCGGTGTAGGCTGTGTTCAAACCCTGGCCCATTCACATCACTCACTTTGTTCTCCTGTCTATGGCACCGGTGGTGCGAATAGAGCCAAACGGTAGTCAAGCTCTGTTATTGTTCGATGATGACTGTAAGGATTTAGAGGACAGTGGTTGGCTGGTGTTTATACAGAGGTTCGAGGGCTTCAACCTTACGGTTGCACAACAATTCGCCCTTACCTTTGATGGGTGTAGGGATAAAGTAGGTGACATTCATCTTGAAATCAATGAAGAATTCATTATCTCTGCTACAGGACTAGCAGCCACGAGCCAGCGATGGTTTAAAAACTCCAAAGTTGATGAGGTGTCATGGCCATTACTATTCGTATCATGAAAGGTTACATCCTGTGACAAAGGTATGCCTATTTCCACCATTAAAACCAGGTGGCACGATCTTTTGATAATGTTTAAACAATTTGTGACCTGTGAAGGTCGGTATGGATTGGTTTTTTTTTATCACCTCCGATTGTTGATGAATTTCATGGGCTATCCATTGAACATGCCATTTTACTTCCTACGTAGTCTTTACAAAATGGCTAAGAGGTTTAAACGCGAGAAGGCTGACAGCATCTTGTTTCACCATGGCTTGATTAGACTCATTGTCATCCACCATTTAAACCTTCACGATGATAATTGGCAAGATTTTCTATCCTGAAATGGCTTTGTTGATTCAGAGTCTGTCCAAATCGACAAGTCTGTGGTTAGTGAGACTATGGTCGGGCCATCCATGCCTTTCCATGTCCTACTTCCCCCTGCCAAACCCTCGGATTGCCCTAATATCGACCTACCCGACATCATAACAGACAAGATTGAGGTTGTTAAGAAGCCTGTGAGTAAGAAAGTCAAGGGTAATCCTACTATTGACAGCAAGGGTAAGAAGAACGCTCGATTGATATCGAGACTTGCTCGGAATAAACCTAAGCCTCAGGTTGATCAAAAGCCCATTGTTCTGAGTGAGGACTCGGACTCCGATATTGAGTGCTTCCTAGCTGGAGAGTACCCTTATTCCCATGGCTTATGCTCCGAGCAACCCTATGACTATGTATCTAATTTGGCCCCATGCATAAAGAACAATCCTAACTACCCAGGAATCAAGTTACATAATGAAACCCTCGGTGATTTAAACAAACCCTCGCCTGCATTTTCAAAACCCGAACAGACATCATGTATCCAATGCAATGTGTGGCTAGAGCGCTACTATACCGACGTTCCCTTATTACAGTCGAAGATAAAATCATTGGAAGACCAAGTTACAGTATTGTCGAGAGAAAGGGACAAGTTTCAAGCTAATGACAAGAAACAAAAAACCACTGGTTTGATCGTCTTTAGGAATGTTGAATCGGCAACAACCTTTGTCAATTCCAAATTATCATGACCGAGTTGTTTTCTGATTATCCAGGTATGAATTTCAATATCAATTTCGTTTTATGAATTGCTAGGATTAATATAATGAATTGAGTTTTGGTTTTCAATTAGCTCTGTCCATTGTTCAAAATGACTCTGTCATAGTTTGATTATCAAAAACGGTTATGTTGTGGATCCTATACAGTATATTCATTTTACTAAAGTCAAATGTGGTTATGATTTGGTTTTGCGATTTGGTCGTGCCTAGTTTAGCAATTGATTGGTTTTCACTGGGTTTGATTCGTTTTGAATAATTCTATTGGTTTGAATTAACGAAATCAATGGGGTTTGCTTTCGCTTAGATTTTGTTTGCATCTGATCTGTATGAGAGATTTTTATGCTAAAATTAGAACACGGTTATGTTTTGATTTAATACGATTTTGTTGTGGTTGGATATCAATGGCTCTGATTTAGTTCTTATGATTTGATTTTGAAATGATTTCGTAGGATTGAATTGGTATGATCTCTTATGAATGTAATGTATCATTATTAGGGATTGGTTTGATAAATATAATGTAGTCTATTAAATTAGAAAAAAAACTCTGTTTTGTATTGAATCAACATTCTCGTTTGTATTTGGATTACATTCGTCCTGTGCAAAAGATCTATTCGCCAAAATCGTGGAACTATGATGATTCATAACGATTGTGTCAAACCCAAACTGTTTCGATTCATTTTGGTTTAATTGTTGCATGTCCTGAGTTAGCACGATTGTTTGTATGAGTTTGATTGATATCGAAAATAGATTTGATGCTTCTATGTTGGTTTTGATTTTCAAAAACGATTTTGTTAAGCTCGGATCGACATATTTTGTCTCTGTTGAATTCGTATGAGAAAACTCGGCTAATATTCCATTTTGAAATTGATTTAAGTGATGATTTCGTTGACTGTCAATCAATTCTGTCTCCTCCAAATTGGCAATAACAAACGTTTGACAAATCCCACATACCCTGTTATCAACCGATTAATTCAATTACAATTTACATACAAGTTTTGATTTAATTTACGATTAGCATGATCATTTGTATTTGTTTAATATAGTCCTATTCATGTGGAAAACGATCCTGTTGATTTCGTTTGGATTCGAAAATGATTTTGTTAATGGCTGGAGCAACATAAATTGTTGTTTTTTATTTCAATTGGTCCATGAAACGATTTCATTGTTGTTGAGTTATCCAATACGATTTTGTTTACTCGAATTGGTGATAACGAATTAAATAGAGTGCATCCATCTCTGTTATCATTTGGTTGAATACGATTTAGTTTGTTCAATTTGCATACAAGTGTCGATTTGAATGATGCTTTTAGAAATCAAATATTTTTAATAGTTTGAATGTATTTTCTAAGATTCGAATTGATTTTAAAATGATTATGTGTTCAATTTAGACTAGCTACAGAATCACAAGATTATGTAGCTAGTCTTAGAAATTAGATTTTTGTCAATTTTATTAATAAAATATCCTCTAATATTGTCTATTCTTGTCCTTGTTCAGGTACATACGAATTACCATGATCAATTGGGCATGTTCTAGCAGTTTGGGAGATACTTTGGATATGTTTTTGTTTTAGGTTGTTAGTTTAGTCAGATTTTGGAGATTATCTCTAGATTTCCTGTAAACTGTTTTGATAATTCCCACAGGGATGTTTTACCCTATGGGAGGTCTTTAAATACTCGTTATTTTTTGTAATAAGGATCATGATCCTCACTGTGGGAGAACGAGACTATGGATTTATAATACAGACTGAGATGAAAGTTGATGTCTTGTAACAGCTTTCGCTTTCAATATATCAAACTTTTGTTTCGAGTTTTGTTCATATCATTTTGCAGTCGATTATAGACTACTTTAGCTATCGTAATCTATTGCAGGTTGATGTGACTTGATTAATGTGTAATCTATATCTGATTTCTCTTATTTAAAAAATACAGCAATTACTTTGTTTCAGTTAATGAATCACAGATTTCTCTTCTTCATTAATTGAATCACTTTTGTACAAATACTTGCATACAGATTTATATAATGTGATGATTTGCAAATTATACGATTGTTGTAACTTTTATGTATTATTTGTTCTGTTATCAATATTCAAAAGAGCACTGTTGCTTACTCTTTACTAGAGGTTTGCATAGGATTGATGCGGGTTTCCTCCCATCGAACAACTGAACTGGATTCTTTACACAGGACAAATTGGAAAGTGTTATCATAGGTTAGTTTATTAGTGTTATTTAAGTAGTTTAGACAGATATATGCATAGTTTAGATTTGTAGTTAGAGTTAGTGTTTTAATTTCTTAGTTTAGATAGTTAGTTTTTATTCTATTTCTTTCTCATAAAACTATAAAAATCAAAAACAATTTCGCTGTCTTAGGAGAGATTACAATTGATTTTTGCAGGTTTTCCTTTAAATCTGTAATTTATGAATATTGTACATTTGTGATTAAGATTTGATTCATTTGATAGTTGAATGTTGAATTTCTTAGAATTATTGTAGTATTAGATAGTAAATAGTATACATTAATAGTTTAGATTTGTTTATTAGTTTGTTTTAATAGTTGTTTTTATTTAGATTAGTTAGTTTAGAGTAGTTTTCTTTTGTTTCCTTAGGACTTAGATCGGCTAACGGAGCTGCTAAACCCGTCAGGGTGGGTTATCCCAAATGGCTTGGGTTATTTAGATAACCCCGGACCGGATCCACTCTTCCAGTTGATGGACAGTCAATTTCGCCCGTCAACACGACGCTAACCTGCAATTGGTATAAGGTCTTTGCTAGCATCCATATTAGGACCAATTGGATCTGATCCAAATCCTTTAGTGGTGTTTTTCCCACAATCTTATCCATTCGTAGCATGCTTGGATTTATGTAAACCATGGAATTTGGTTTTGGAATAACTGAGTCACGTTCTCCTACCTCCATTCTTTCTGTGGTCCATGCACTCGATGGATTTATGCCTCTGCTGCTACTTGTAATCTGGGCTTCTCTGAATTTCTTCAGGAGTTTCCCCATTTCTGGTAGCTCCTTCTGCAGTTTATCCCTGTGGTGCGCTGCATGATCAAATTCCTCTGCGAGACAATCCTGGAACATTCTGACAATCATCTCGCCATCGTCCTTTGTGATTGTGTATTTTGGTGGTGATTGTTGTGCCTTTGATTTCTTACGTGCACCTATTTCCTGTATCATTGGTCTCTTAGCTCCCCCTAGTTCTTGTGTGACGGTGTTCGTCGTAGTTTCCTGTGCTCCCTCAGCTAGGTTTTGTTGTTCATTGGTTGGATGAGTGGTTTTTGTTCTCCCCTTCTGGGTCCCTGGCTGCTTTGAGCTGCCCTCTGTCTGAGTCAACTTGATTTGGCATGTTCTTGGTTTCTTGGGTACTGGGACTTGTGGGGGCTGTGTTTTTGGTAGCAAAACCCCTCCTTCTATTGTTTGTCCCGGTACTTCTTTGGGTATGGTTGGGATCTTCCATTAATCTGGCCACTCATGGATGATCATGTTGATGTATCCCTCAGTGACGCAATAGCACATTTGTAGCCACTGTTTATGTGAGTCCTGTCTTGGCTATATCCACATGGCTTGTTGTCTAGCCCAAAAATTGGTGATGCCCCTGAATCGCACGACAGCCTATAGTGTTATCCTCCATGCTCGGTTGATTGCTTCCTCAATTTCTCGTAATTAAGCTTCAAATATAATTCTATTTTCCTTCTTATGCTTGGCCAGTGGTGTGGATTTTAGGATGTGATATCTCGCTCCTCCTAGCCATGGTGTGGTACAGAAGATGACGTGGTCCAGTTCTTTCCATCCCATGAAAGTGATGAGAGTAAGTAGCCATGAGTAGTGAAATTATGTACCTTCTTCTTGTGCGTATTTACAGTCAATTTGGAACAAGTTTGACAAATATGGCGCCCATCTCATGAAGGTGCCTTCTGTGCACTTCATCTTTACAGCATTTTCTTAGCAGTTTGCATGCTAAGATCTTTTCTCCCAGTTGTGTCACGAAATCATTAATTCACTTGATTATAATGCCTCTCCTTCCCCTGTCAGTGCCATATTTATTCTTTATTTCTTCTGCCAATGCTTTTTCCTTGGACTTTTCGTCCAGTATTAGCGTGGGATCCATACCCTGGATGGGTAGTCTTGTAATTTGCGTAATAAGTTCAATAGTTATGGGGATGGGTTTTTCCAGCCATACATCCCCTCCATGTGTAACTGCTAATAGTTGTTTGATGGATGCCGATGCATATTGGCCTCTGCCAAAGTGTGGTATCTTCAACAATCCTAGGATTTCAATTCTGTCCAGTCTGGCTGCCCACTTGCGTGGCTTAGTGATAGTTCCTCCGTGAGGGTTCACGGTTATTGTCTATGAAAAGACTTGTGGTTCAAGCTCTGGATATTTTCTTTCGTCCGCTACGTCATGGTCAGAAAAATTGAGCTTCCCAACATGACCCAATAGCTACGAGTCCACCTGTATGCCTTCTAGTGTGCGAGGTAGCACAATCTCTGCAACTGGTTTCTTTCGAGGCAAGCTCGATATCTAAATCCTGTCTTTTGGCTATGTTGGCTGGTTCAAAGTTCCAGCAACTTTCAGTTGCTCCTTCACCATCCATTCTTCCAAATATTTTCCCATTTCTCCAGTCGAATCGTCTAAAAAAGAAAAGTCTGGGATGGGTATTTGTGGAACATCTGGTTGGATCTCTACTTCTGAGTTCTATGTGCTTTCTTTTATTTCCATGGTTTCCTTGACATTTTCTGGCTTTCCTTCCTGATGAGTTCCTACTGCTTGACTTTGAAGCTCTTGTGCTGATGTCAGTGTATCCTCTTTCATGGTTTCCGCATGGGGTTGCAGGATCTTTTCCTGGATCGGTGTTGATTTGACTGGAATATCCTCCGGCGATGGGATTTCGTCAATATCAACGATCTCCAATGGTTGCTGCTCATTTTCTTCCCATGTTCCTTGCGACCTAGTTTGAACCCTAGTTGATATGACTATCTGGCTTGGTTCTATGAGCTTTGGTGATGCCATAGTGGTGTCTGTCAGATGTTTTTTTGGTTCAAATACCTTGGATAAGCTCTGCGATCTCGCTTTGTGTGTTCGGGCTACTATTTCTCTTTCTCCATTCTTCTTTTGCGAATAGACTAACTGTTTATGTGCTCGTGTGTTGTATGGGTGTGCCATGAATATTTTTTAGGACACGTCCTACCTTGTGTGATTAATGCACCATAAGTGTGGGTTCAATGCATCGACAACGATTGTGTACCTTCCCTTATGACTATTTTGTCATCGCCAGCTGGCGCATTTAGTGCGACATCCCATCCGTCCTTTCCTTTCTTTAATTATGCCTCATATTGTCCTGTCAGTGTGATTTTGATGACTTTCCTTTTCCCACTTGTTTCCCTTTCCAATATGGCCATTGTATTTTCCCTCACTATTGTCGTGTTTCATATGCGGCTTGTATGTCATGCTGCGTGCTATTTTTTTTTTTTACTGCACGGTGTACTATGCGGTGGGTAGTCGACTATGTTTGTATAGCTTTAGCCGGATCGCGTTGATCATTCCTCTGAGGTCTACGCCTTCTATATATTTCAACTATTGTTACAGGATAAATCGATAGGTGCGGACACTAACTAATCTCCCTAGATCCACCTAGATCTAGAACAAAACACACCAGAACATGATTCTTTCTTTAAGTTTTAAATATTGAATTTACTAACTAAAGAGGGATAGGTGACATACTATTTAAACGTCACTTCCTCTCGCTATCTCCATCCTAGCTTTGTTCCAACACTCATACAATGATGATCCTGCAAAATAACGCAACCAACCAAAGTGATAGTAATAGCATAAACTCAATATAAACCTATGTATGTGATCAAGGAATCATACAATAAAACACAACAAGCTTTATAAGAAAGAATCATAGTAATGTATCATATTAAATGTGAAAGAGAGATTACAACCATGGCCTTGATGTTGTAAGTTCCCTTCCAACTATCCTTCATTCCCCACACACTTCCACTCCAAGAATTCTGAGAGCATAGATCTGATAATATTCACAATCTATCTTGACAAAATGGCTCATCTAGCCAAGCTAACAATCTCCAAAGCTCAATTCAATCCAAGATAATCCCAAAAGCTAACTTTCTCCATGAGATCTCCTATCCTTTTATAAGATAAAGAGGATAAGGTGAGGAGGTTAGGCTGATCCCACTAAATCCTGAAAGCAGGTAAGATCCAAACCATTCAGATGCCACTTCACCATGGAAGTTTCTCCCTCTAGAAGATTCGAGAAAACGCTCATTCTTCCCACGTGTAATCATTCTCGCACCATACCTATATAGAAGACTATGAACTCCTCGTGACCTAGCTGTGATGTAGCCTGTGAGAATCAGGCATTCTTGCATCTAGTTATAATGCAACCTGCAAACTTCCTTTTTTATAGGGTTTTTACAAAGGAAATGCAACTTCTTTTCTCAGGAAAAGTTCTTCTCCCTTCCCTCTTCAGGAACTCAGGCCACTGACCCCTATGAAGGAAACATATAGGTTTACATCATTAAAATTCATAAGGATGATGAAAATAATGTGTAACATAGAGCCCCCCAAAGTATGAAGTTAGAACAGAGTGATAGCTGAAATACTTTGTTGAGTGTGTGTAGGGAACAAGGAACAGTCAGTTGGAAACCTGCCAACAAACAAGGAAATATAGTACAATAATATATCATCACTGAGGTGGGCATTCCCATACTCAGAATACAAATGAATCAAAGCATCGAAGATCCATATCAAGTAAGACAGGTCATGGCCACCAAACATACACTGTGGATCCATGCCAATATGAATCAAATCTGAACATAGCCACCAAGAATACACTGTGGATCTATGTGTTAAAGACTCAAATTTGAACATAGCCACCAGACATACACTGTGGATCTATGCACCAATACAATCTGAATATACTCCAACACAAACTAAATCTAACATAAAAGATCCAGGGTATTCATATCCACCACTCTATAGTACAAATCTAACCATGTGAATACATGTGCTAGAGTCAAACATGGTAGAAACCACTTGATTACCAGTCAATGATGAGAACCATTAACAAGTGCAAGGGAAATCACCATTAATGTCAATGACTCCCAAGGTACACTAGTACAATCCAATGAATGTGAATTAATGAGCTGAAGTCGAACACTCAGTGGAATCTCCCAATCAAGGGTCAATAATGAAAACCCACTGTCAAAAGCGAGGAAACCTGCTATTAAGGCATGCAAGTTCCAAGGTACCAATTAGTTTCTAAGTATAATTCCTGGATAATGAGTTGAAGTCGACGGGAAAAGTCTTGTCACAGGAGGGCCTTAATGTATCCCACATCAATGACATGAAACAAGTAACAAGATTTGATGTAGATCAGAGTAACAAGTAATTCAGGACTGACTCAGGGATGGTTGACAGAATAGAAGGCTTTAAGGACTGCAGAAATGGTCAACACAATAGAACGCTTTCTAGGTTGAACTTCTCTTGGAAACACTGACTCACCAACAGGGATCACAGACTGATTTGTAATCTTATAAAAGAGTATGATCAAGAGACAAGTGGATTTTCCAACCTAGACACAAGGTGAGTGAAAGGGTGTCATGTTCAAAAGTGACTCTTCCATAGAATACAAGTTTAGATACATTTCTTTCCAAATTTTTCCCCCACCATTTCTGGCGAGTACCTCTTTATTTTTACGCAAGCTTGAGGAGGATAATATATGCTTGTCAATTTAAGCTCATCCTTCAGATGAGACCCCCGGAGTATGTTTAAAGAACCCTAATAAGGAGTGGTTCGGTCCCATATGGGCCTTTCGATGTTTGTTTAATGAGTCCAAAGAAAGAAAACTCGGGGATTTTTCATGTTTAGAGAGTCTGAAAAACACTTAAAGAGAACTCTCTCAGTTCCTTTTTCGTAAAGTAGTCTGTTGATATCGAAAAAGAGATAAACTATTGCCCAAAAAACGTTTTCTTCAAATACTTTAATGAGCATGAAGAGAACAAGGTCACTCGACAATCTCTTCATGTTTAGAGAGTATGAAAAGAGCTTAAAGGAAAATCCAGGAGGTTCCTTTTTCGTATAACCTTTACGAGTCTGAAAAAGTGATAAAAGTATACTCAGTTACATTCTCACGTATTTACAAGCACAATAAAGAAAAAATACAAAGCTCAGTAACCTATTCTCATATATTTATGAGCATGAGAAAGAACAAACACTAAGCTCATGATTGTTTTTATTTTTATGCAAGCTTTAAAACAAAACAAAACTATGCTTGGGATAGATTTTTTTTTTTTTTACAATCTTAAAACTAAACAAAACTATGCTTGGACTTGGTTTCATCTTTACACAAGGTTGAACCAGCAGAAAACTATGCTTGAGGTAGGTGGTTTCATTTTTACACAAGCTTGAACCATAGAAAACTATGCTTGGACTTCCCAACGCAAAACACAGGAATGGTTGGTACTTAGCCCCCAGTTTAAGAAGCTAGCGACTCGACTTCAGCATGAAGTCCAGAGGTTGAGGCAAATTCCCCCCAAGCTTCGTTTCATCCAACTGCAAAGGCGAATTAAATGAAGCTTCAAATACTAGATGAGGGAATTGACTCGAACAGAGAGGGGGAACAATCTGTTTCATTTTTAAACGATATTGAAACATGAATAAGAACTATGCTCATGAATCTAGGTTCAATCCCCAGACCTCTGTTTCATTTTTTAACGAGCTTGACATAAAAACATGAACTATGCTCGTAACCTTTGTTTCATTTTTTAACGAGGTCGCCACAGAGATGCAAAAAACTATCCTCACAAGTGGTTTCATTTTTTAACGAGCTTGAAATTAGAAAACATTGCTCAAATCTGGTTTCATCTTTTAACGAGCTTGAAATCAGAAAACCATGCTCATAGACGTTTGTTTCATTTTTTAATGAGGTTTCCTCATAGATGCAAAAACTATTCTCGAGTCTCTTATTGATCAGGGATTCCAAGAGGACAATGCTCTGGAAGGACACCGTGTCAAGGGAAAAAACTTAGTCATGGCTTCCAAGAGGTCTTCACTGGAAGGAAGAAACACACTTTGGAAGGACACCATGTCGAGGGTTGCGACAGGAGTGAAGATATCAGGATCTAACAACCGTATCGAAGATATCACCATGTCAACTACTGGATCTAAGTCATCAGAATTTGAAGCCATGGGCAACAACACCACATAATTGACCTGTGGCAGGGGTGATACCATCTACATATAAGAACCATTCAGGGAGGCAATCCAGTCAGGGTCAATGAATGAAAGTTGATCAATAGTCACAACTTGTCCATCTTGAGGAAAATATATCACACAAAAAAGAGTTGACACAATAGCTTTCATGGCATAGACATAATCTCACCCAAGGAGTAAAGAAAAATCCAAGGGGTCTTGGACTACCATGACAACAATGAAGACAGTTTTCCCTCCCAAAGTTATAGGAAACTGAGGAAGGGTTCCTAAAGGTTGACTAGTTCTTCTATTAAAAGCTAACAGATTCTGTGTAATTGACGCAAGTGGAGGATAACCCAAAACTTGCCAAGCAATAGAGGACAAAATACTAACAGACGAACCTTCATCTATTAGCGTTTGAGGAATGTCTCGACCACAAACCTATACTATAATATGGAAAGGAATGTGAGAGGGAAGACAAGGTCCAGTTAGCACACCCCAATTAAAAAGGATGGTCTCATTACTTGGAGGAGGTTCCATGGGAGAAGGAGGAATACCCACTGACATGGTAGAGTCTATATCAACGAGAAAAATGTGGGCAGTATCAGGTTTACTCTCTAGTGGGAGAGTAGGATCGACTGATGGAGAGATCAGATTGACCACTTGAGTTTCATTCTTCAAGGAGAGAATGGGGTCAAAAGATGGAAATAGATTGACCACTTGGGTGACACTCTCTAACAGGAGAGTGGGATCGACTGAGGATGGGATCGGATCAACCGCTTTAGTTTCACTCTCTAATGGGAGAGTGGGATTGACCAAGGATGGTATCAGATCAACCACTTTGTCAATTGGTTCAACTAAGGATGTGACCATATTGATGGCATCATCAACCAAATTGACCGGTGAAGGGACCAGAGTGATCATTCCATCAACTATTGGAGGGTTGAGAGAAAGCTTACGATAAGAAGCTAGAAGTTGAGGTTGTGAAATAGTCATGTCTTCCAGTAATTTTGAGGCTTTGTCCATATGAGGGAAAAGGTGAGTGAGATGACTCCCTTTTCATAACATGCATGGGAACATGACTCAACTTTTCTTCTTCGAAATTGTATCTTGACTAGTTGACGGGGCGTCATCAACATGTTGTTCAGAGGCTGACGACATGGACTAGAGAGGAGATGCAGGCCATGCTTCTATGACCTTGGATAGACCAGGGAAATCCTTAACAATATGGTTACCCTTACAAAGCATGCAAGGGTACTTGGGATTACAGGTTGTTTGGGTGATCTTGACATCATCAACACTCCCAGCACGATTAACAGTAACTGGTTGTTTTCCAACATGTTTAGTAGTGGTTGGCAGTTTTGACCCTTGTTTATTTTTCTTCTTCTTACTTTTCCTTTTCTTCTTCTTCTTATCCATCGAATTACTGGCTTCAGAGCTTTCATTCAACGAAGAATATGAAATGGAATAAGACCTTGCAAGTGGAGAAGATCTTACCAGTGAAGAAGGTGAAGGATCAACATGAGTTTGATGCTCTTGGGGGGAAGTTCTTACAAATGAAGCACTAACCGCATTCAAGATTACCTGAGTAGAAAAAAACCATACCGGTAATCCAATTGTGAGACCTGGAAGGCTCAAAGTAGCAATGTGAGGAGGACTAATGTTTCCATAAGAAGAAAAAACAAAAGGTTCCCCTGGAGCAAGGGTTCCTTCATTGGTCATTTCAGGAATTGATGCCATTAAATCAAATATCCAACCTAGAGTCTGCTAGGGAAAACAAACAGCATATGCTAAAAATCTAGTAAGCAAGAAAGCAAACCAAACCTTCTCACAATGAACGCACTAGTTGGTGATGAAATCCAACATTGTGGCAACAAAGTAAGAAGGGGCTAAGATAGAGTGGGTGGAAAAGTTACATTGACGACCTGCTTAATGGACTTACACCCTGGTGCAATCTCCCACACCTAAACATGGGTATACCCTCCAAGGAGCCCGAGTGAGCTTGGCCAATGTCTATTCCAGGTACCATGAAGACTTGCCCCTCCACAGTCACCTTGTGTAAAATCCCTAAAGAGATAGGCATAGGCCACTAAGGTTACCAATCACTACAATGATTCCTGGGGAAATAGTCGATAGTTCGATCCATGCGCAAGGGTAGGGTATCTAGCCCGAAATCAACTTGAAAGGATTTCATTCATCATTGTGGGTATACCTTTCAAACGACCCCCATAATAATCGTAATCTCTACACCAAGACCAACAAAGAAGGGTGAGTTGCTCTGTCAGTCTCAATGCGACCTCGTGATTGACCCTTTTGTTAGAAGGGATTCCTAGAACAAAATGTAGTAAGTGGATTTAACTCTCCCTATCACAAGATACTATGTTTGTTTGCATCTTTGGAAAGTTATCTTTCACACCTATTTTGAAGCCCTACGACTAATGTAATGTAGGTTTGCTACTAGAAAATATAAAAATGTCTAATCCGTTTTTTATAAGCGCTTTATTTTATGGTTGTTGTTACTCAATAGGAAAATGGCATGAACAATATGGTGTTTTGACTGACTTGAAAGTTATGCAAAGAGATGAAGATGCAATCTTTTCATTTCGATGAAAACTATGCTACGAGAAGGAGAAAACATTTATCATTCCCATATACACAATGTCCCAAAATATATTAAACTCATCAATATCAAGATTCTCAAGAAATGCGGAAAAGGTACTATATACCAATGCACGATTCATGGCCCCCCCCAGCCATGAGGGGGAATGTTTTTCATAATTTAAGACTAAAAAATGACAAGAATCATGCAATTTCGTTACTTCAAATGCAAGGATGCCCCCAATCTAATATAAATCAAGATATTAAATCCTTTTGTTTCAAAAATTTCACGAAAAGCAATAATGAACTTTCTTAAAACAAAGAAAACCAAACTAAAAGTTTTCTTTTAAAGCGAACTATTCAGAAGAAATATGATCTTTCCCTAAACAATTCTAAATAAAACACACGCTTTGGAATTGAAAGACACTCAAAGAAAGAGACTAATCCTTCAAAACCAAACAAAGCCAATGTGGCTAAAAGTAACTCAAAGAATGTCAAGCAGATTGTAAACAGATCAATATAGGGTCCAAAAGCTCAATCCATCTGATCAAAGAAAAATTGGGTCATCAAAAGATGACAAGACCCAATCCAAAAAAGTTTACAAACAAGTTCACAGCCTAGCAGTAGAGTACAGTGCGAGAAGTAGGTATTCTCGCAGGCTAGACACTGGTAGGGTGCGACAAGTTCACACTGGATCTAACAACAAGGTGTGAAAATCAATGGTTTTCATAGGCTGTAGAGAGGTACAGTGTGAGAATTTCTATAATCAAATAAAATTTTGAAAAGGGACAGAATCTAAGTGAACTTCTAGATCCAGAGAGTCTGGATGGATGTCCCACAGACTCAGAAACCAGAAAACAAGCAATCAAAGGAAGGGAAACTAGACTAACTAGGAAACAATCCATTCCCCAGTGGAGTCGCCAATTTTGTTACAGGATAAATTGGTAGGTGCGGACACTAACTGATCCCCCTAGATCCACCTAGATCTAGAACAAAACACACCAAAACATGACACTTTCCTTAAGTTTTAAATATTGAATTTACTAACTAAAGAGGGATAGGTGACATACCATTTAAACGTCGCTTCCTCTCGCTATCGCCATCCTAGCTCCATTCCAACACTCATACAATGATGATCCTGCAAAAGAACGCAACCAACCAAAGTGATTGTAATATCATAAACTCAATATAAACCTATTTATGTGATCAAGGAAACATACAATAAAACACAACAAGCTTTATAGGAAAGAATCATATTATTGTATCATATTAAATGTGAAAGAGAGATTACAACCATGGCCTTGATGTCGTAAGGTCCCTTCCAAATGTCCTTCGTTCCCCACACACTTCAACTCCAAGAATTCTGAGAGCATAGATCTGATAATATTCACAATCTATCTTGACAAAATGGCTCATCTAGCCAAGCTAACAATCTCCAAAGCTCAATTCAATCCAAGCTAATCCCAAAAGATAACTTTCTCCATGAGAGATCCTCTCCTTTTATAAGCTGAAGAGGATAAGGTGAGGAGGTTAGGATGATCCCACTAAATCATGAAAGTGAGTAATATCCAAACCATTCAGATGCCACCTCACCATGGAAGTTTCTCCCTCTAGAAGATTTGAGAAAACACTTGTTTTTCCCATGTGTAAGCATTCTCGCACCCTGCCCATAGAGAAAACTGTGAACTCCTCGTGACCTAGCTATGATGTAGCCTATGAGAATTAGGCATTCTTTCACCCTAGATATAATGCAACATGTGGACTTCCTTTTTTATAGGGTTTTTACAAAGGAAAATGCAACTTATTTTCTCAGGAAAAGTTCTTCTCTCTTCCCTCTTCAGGAACTCAGGCAACTGACCCCTCTGAAGGCAAAAAATAGGTTTACATCATTAACGGTCATAGGGATGATGAAAATAATGTGTAACAACTATACATATCCTCCATCCGTGACAACTTTTACCTCATATGGTCCTATCCAATTCATCCTTAGCTTCTCTGTGTGTTGCAGCAGTTCACTGTCGTAGAGAAATACTATATCTCCTTCCTTGAACATCTTTCTCTTGATGTGGCAGTAATGCCACACTTTTTCTCTCACTTTCTATACTTGTTGATGAAATCCTACCAAGATTCAGTCTTCCTCCATTGACAGTAATTGATCCAGTCGTTCTTGGATTGCACCTCATTCTGTCATTTGTGTGATAGCTGCTACAAATAGACTAGGTATTAGAAATTCTAATGGTACTACTGCTTCTTGACCATAGACTAGTTTGAATGGTGTGTGACCTATCAACTTTTTGCATGTGGTTCTATACACCCATAGTACTTCCGATACCTTGAGATCCCAATCGTCCCTATTGACGTTACATATCTTCGTCAGGGTGTTCTTTAGAATTTTGTTAAAGGCTTCTACCGTGCCATTAGCCTGTGGGTGATACAGTGTTTTGTTTTGGTGATGAACTTCAAACTCTTCAAGAATCACTCAGATGGTGTTGTTGATGAAGTGTGTTCCTTGGTCACTCATCAGAAATCTTGGGCACCCAAATCTAGTAATTACTTGTTCGAAAAGAAAGTGGGCAATTGTCTCTGCACTGCAATATTTTACTGGTTCAGCTTCCACCCATCTCGTTAAGTATTCTATCATGGTGATAATGTATCTCGCCCCTATTCTCTTGGTAGGTGGGTTAATGGGTCCCACAAAGTCTATTTCCCATTTTTCAAATGCCTGAAGTGTCACTTGCGGTCGTAGTGGCATCTCGTCCCTTCTGTTGGGTTTTTTTACCCGTTGACAAACATCACATTGTTGACAATATTATTTCGAGTCTCGATGGATCGTTGGCCACCATAATCCTACATGTAGTACCTTCTGCACGGTATTTTTTCCTGAATAATTCCCTCCTGCTATTCATTCGGGGGCTTCCACTAAAATTCTTGGTCGTTCATGGTCTAGTACGTATCGTCGTAAGATGCTATCTGCACCCATTTTGTATAGATGCCCTGCGATCAGTTGATAATCAGCTGCACAGACTACCAGGTTCTTTTTCTGCACAGTGGTATATCCCTGTAGAACAGTACCTGTGCTCAAGTACTAGATGATCTATGTGAAGTAATCATCAACAATCTGTACTGAGAAGAGATGTGCATATGGAAAGTTGTCTTACAAATTCATTGGTTCCTCTCCATTTGTGATCCTTGATAAGTGGTTAGGCCCTGCATTCAGTTTCCCTGGTTTGACTATTACCTCGAAGTCAAATTCTTGAAATATCAGTAACCATTGACAGATTCTTCCCCCCAACACTGGCTTGTTAACTAGGTATTTCAGGACTGAGTGATCTGTAAACATCTTAAAGTGTTTTCCCAATAGGTAGTGTCTATATTTATGTAGTGCATAAACGATAGCTAATCATTCTCTTTCTGTCCTATTATAATTATGTTCTGAGTCTGATAATGTCCTGCTTGCGAATGTTATCGAGTGATCCAAGTCTCCTGCTCCTGGTTGCGCTAAAATAGCTCCAAGTGCTATTGTTGATGCATCTACATGTACATGGAATGTCTTCTCCCAGTCTATAAATACCAATATTGGTGTGGTGACCATATTTTCCTTCAGGGTATCCAGATCTTGTTGGCACTCATCATTCCATTGATACTTGGTATCCTTCCTTAATAGTTTTTCCATAGGCATTGTAATCTGCGCGTAGCCTTTGATGAATTTCATGTAGTATCATGTATGTCCTAATATTTCTCTTAGTTGGCAAACTATTTTTGGTGCTGGTAGGTTAACAATGACTATGATTTTGGCTAGATCCATTAATAAACCCTATTTTCATACTATGTGTCCTAGTAGTATCCTAAATGGTGTTCAAAATATGCATTTATTGATATTCAGTGATATCTGGCACTATCTACATCATTCTAACATCAGGCGTAAAACTTCCACATGGTTTTTTAATAGGCTATAAACCATCCAATCATCCAGGTAGACTTCGATAAATTGGTGGATGAATTCCTTAAATGTTGCGATGAGCACTCTGGAGAATATGGCAGGTGCATTCTTCAATCCGAACGGCATGACTATGTGCTGATAAGATCCCCATTCTATCACAAATGTGGTCTTGTGTCTATCCTCTTGTGGTATCTTAATCTGATGATATCTCGATAATCCATCAGTGAATGAATAGGCTTTGTGTCCTCCTACGTTCTCAAGTACTTCATCTGTGAATGGTTTAGGGAATGGGTCGTGTAAGCATGCATCATTCAACTTCCTCAGGTCAACACATATATTAATCCCTCTTCCCTATTTCTTGTCTTGTACTACCATCGGGCTTATCCATTCTGATTCTTCGACTGGTTTGATGATGCCGACCTCGAGCATCCTATCGATCTTGTCTTTGACTTTCTATTTGTAGATGGGATTCAGTCTGTATGGTCATTGTTTAATGGGTCTCACATCAAGTCTGAGTGGTATCTTCATTTCTCCTAATTCTTCGGCTATTCCTTTCATCTCTGTAAAGGTTGTGGGAAAAAGGTCATTGTATTCGCACAACAATTCTGTGATTCTTTCTAGTGTCTGTTCGTCCCAATAATCTCCAATGCTGGCCATTTTGGGCTGCTCGGCGGTCCCCATGTTAACCTTCTTGATATTGATTGGCACATAGATGACCTCTGATTCTAAGGTTTTTCCTTCCACCTCTCTCTTGCCTTCGACTTCTTTGATATGAATATCACGTGGATCATCTTCATCTAGTGCTTCTTCCTATACCTGGTAGCATGACAACAGTTCCTTCACTGTCTTCTTATTCCGCTATTGTACCTCTATGATAACTTCCACTTCTGGTTTTGTAATGAATATGACATCTCTGATCCATTTCAAGGTTGTGTCTATGTTGGGGTTCTCATGCTCGAATGAGAAAGTGACTATAAGGTTATGTTGGAGTGTCGCCCATGTCTTGGTTCCTTTTCTCATTTCCTAGTCTATATACCAATTCATTGGTATGCCTTCTAAAGTATGACTGAAGTGGTGAGACCATTCTTCTGGTGGCATCATTTTCCATAGTGTTTTACATGCCTCCAAGTGTTCTTCTAGCATTCCTAGTCCATCATATTTTTGTCAGTTGTTCCATATCTGTTATGCGTCGAACCTTATGCACAGTAATCGTTTGCATTGGTGCCAATCTGTGATAGTCTCTTTGTGCGCACCCCACCATCTTGCAGGTGTAGCCTTTAGTGATAAATATAGTGCTAATAGTCTCTGGTTCTCTAAGTTTTCATCTTCGTATTGTTTCAAGAAAGTTTCCAAATCATTTAGTACGTGAATATTGGGTGGTTCTCTAATTTCTGTGCCAAGCCATCTTACTATGCGGTCTATTCTTGCACACCTTCTAGTGGATACTTCATGTAGTCTTTGCTACCAGTTTTCTAACCCAGTGTCTGAGTCTGTTGTGCATGAAGTAATGCTCCACCAACTGAGTATCCTGTCTGAAGTTCATTTATATAGTCCACATCATGCGCAGTTGTTTTGTACAACTGGACGATTTCATCTAGATCCAGGCAAGTGGGTTCTACGAACCTCTCACCTTCTGATGGGTCGAGTGGGGCTATAACCCTGTAGTCTCTTGACTCAAATGTCATTTTTCTAGTTTTCAAGTGAATTATGGCCTGGTTGTCGAATGCCCAATCTATACAAAGTAGCGTTGGGTAAGGTGTTGTACCATCTACTATTTCTATGACTTCAAAGTCTACCTTAGTGCGCACCCCATCCAGATCTATGGTTACTCCTTTCAGTCTACCTATTGGTAGGACTCTATGTTTATTTGATAGTTTTAATTGAACAGTTGAGTATCCCAGTGTAGGTTCTCCCATGCATTTCCATGTGGTTTTTGGTAGTACGTTCACTTCAGATCCTAGATCTAGGATAATATCTCTCATGTTGAAATCCCCAATATTAGCATTGATTCTAAATTCTCTACTTGTTCTTCTTCTTGTGTGTAGGTGGTTGGCAGTTTTCAGTTCTGGCTTCTATTCCGTATCGCTGCTACATTTCTCTAGGATGTTTTGCAATACTTTGATAGATGAAGGATCACTTAACATTTTGATACATGATTGCAAAAAGTCTTTGATAGTACTTATTTGTTCCTTAGGTTGTATAATGTTGGTATGGTCCAGTGATGGCGGCATGTCATATTCCAGAGCTTCCTTTTTCTGCTACGTAGTCAGCGTTATGTCCTCCTTCTAGAATTATTTTCGGGCTTCTGTAAAGATCTCCTTTTCCTTTTGTGCGTTGAACCGCTTCTTGGGGTCGGGGTTCTTCTTTACCCATTAGTTCTACGCTAGGTATTGTTGAACTGCATCATTTCCTTTTTTCATTCCTCCTTGAGTGACTATGTTGATGTTCCATCCGTCATCCCTTGCTTCAGCTGAAATCCACTGAACATTCTGGTTATTTTGGTTCCTTTTTTCCTGGATCTTTACGAGTAGTGTCATACATTCCTCTATATCGTGGTCCGAAGTGTGACAATACATATAGGTCGTTGGTGGTAGTGAGAATTCCTTTGCATAATGTCCTGGTTGCTAGCAATTGTGACATGTGACTGGTCCTCTTCCATGTCTGAAACCTCCTCTGGCTTGTCCTGCTCCTCTATAGGCTGCGCAATCTCCTCGTGGCGCGTTATATTGTGGTCCCTGATTATACAACACGGTATTGTACTGGGGATGTGTTGGGTTGTACTATGGTTGTGCATTATTATAAGGTTGCTACGCAGTATTATACTATTGTTGCACAATGTTGTATGGTGCTGGGGCTTGAGTGAACTGTGGTGCTACCTGCCCAGTCATCATTTCTGCCTATACCCTATATGTGTCTAAGGTTCTTTCCCACATTAGCTCCATAGTTCAACAGTTTTTTTCGTCATTGCCAACTAACTTGCAAAATGTGCAATACGAGGTGATTGGGACTGTTTGGTATTTATGCATCATCATGTTATGGTAAGGGTCGTGACCCTGTTTCTTGCAGATTTCACACCATAATCCTCCCTGTGGGACATTCGTTTTTGTGGTGTCCTTTTGTCCTACATGTGGTACACCAAACGACCTCTCATTTGTCCTTGTTCTTATTATTGTTCAGTTGAAATGATAATTTATGTATATCCTCTTTCAGTTCTTCGATAGTTGGGTTCGTCTGCTAGTACTAATTCTCTTCCAATTGCAAGGTTGCTTGCAGAGCCTTTGCTTGTGTCTGAAAATTCTATTTTTGTAGTGGATATTTTAAGTGTGGGAGTAGTGAGTTGAAAAACAGGTGTCGATGTTTCATCTCGGTCATAAGGTATTTTAACTTCCCTTTTAATCGCTTGAATCTTTAATCAATATCCCATACTGATTCTGTTGGTTTCTGTCTTATCTCAATCATCTCGTTCATATACTGATCCTCTGAGCTCATCTTCTGGAACTCATTAATTAGTATTTTATTAATGTTGTCTAGTGTCCTTGTCATCCCGAAATCACTGTTTGTGTCTAGACTCATGTACCAGTCTAGTGCATGGTCTCTTAGCGTGATCGCTAGTTGCGCGATTTTGGTGTTGTCATCAGTGATCTTCTTTGCTTCCCAAATCTTACCACAAATGAATAGATGCTTCTCAGGGTATTCTACTCAGGGATGATTTTAGGGGCTAAATTTCGCTCATGGGCTAATTTTCCATGGTTTTTCCAAAAACGAGATTCGTTATTTTAAAAATGATTCGCCCAAATTCTATAGGATAAAATTATTTTACCTTAAAAATCGCCAAAATTTTATAAAAACTATATAAAATAATTAGAAATTTGAATAGTTTTACAAAAATATTGCCAAACATTTATAGTTGACATATGAAAGGTTAGTAAGATTCGCCAAGGTTTCTACATTTTAAAATAAATTTCCATCCTTAAAATCATCCCTGATTCTACTGCTTCTCCTCAAAACTCTGGTAATATGATAGTAGGGTCGTGTCCTACCATTCTGAGTACTGAGATATTGCCTCCTCCATGCGGTGTGGATACTTGACTAAGATTAACTGAACTGGCTCCTCCAGTTATCGCTCCTTGTGTAGAAGTGCTTCTTGCTATCGGACTTCCTCCAAACTTTGGTTGCCTAAACGGTGGTATTCTCTGTGGTGTATTGGTCGCACATGGGTTTATGGGTTCCACATTGACATTGATATGAAATGGGTGGCTATGTTCTCCTCCCATTCTTAGGTCTCTAGTTTTCCTCTCATAGGTGGCAAGTAGGATTTCCTCAATCTGCTCCACAACCCAGAGATCCTCTACTTCTTCCTCATCGCTTGCCAAGCCCTCCCTTTCAACTATGGCTCTCTTATTGGTGTTTATCTTGTATTGGTAGGGTGCTCCGCTACGCGTCGTTCCAAATGATGCCAAGATCCACTTGAGTTGGTCATCATCCATCATAATCAGGTCCAAGGGTTCCTCTTCCTTCTTCCCTTTATCCAACCCTCCTTCCATTCATCCTCTTTCTGTCATTACTTCCCCCCTTCCCCCATGCGCGTAGGGAAGTCTAATTTTCTGATTCCATTGTCATTACACCTTTGTTATATAGCAATATCTTGATAGAAGTATACAAGGATCGAATGTACCTTCCTTTGGGTCCTCGTAGAAATTCTTGCTCGGCTACACTCTATGACTTTGTTGTGTCTACTGAAAACTCTACGATGAATCCTACCACAATACTATCAAGACAAAAGTCTACGGTGCAGGTGAATTTTTTGTTCACCTGCTGCAGCTGCTAAATCTGTACTAGAGTCCAATCTAGCTGTCGAATTTGGTTCGTCAAGTGATTATCCGTTAACCTTAAGATCCACTATTGTAGTAGATGTGGAAAATCACATAAAAATATTTCGTGTAAATCTGTAAACACGTATTTATCCAGGTATATGTGTGGTATGATTTTAGGGTTTCTATTGTATTTGTGTGCAAATTCTAGCTCTTTAGTTAGCAAACAACCCTCGATTTCTTCTCTCGTGGGGTTCCAAGGTCTCCACATTCCCTTCTAATGGCTCATTGCTTCTTCGATGGTTCTTGTCCACTCTATATCATCTACTCAGTCCTATCTTGTTCCTCTTAATATGGCAATGGAACCATTTGTTGGTTTTATCGACTCCCTTCTTAGTTTATCTGAGTTATTGACCCAGGGTTCATGTCATTCGGGGTTCCAACAAAGCCTCTAACTATCGACCCTCCTGGTAAACCATAAAGTGTTGGAAGATTGGTTGTTTTTATTGATGTCAACCCTAGTCATGGTTTTTAGACCGCAAGATTGATAAAGTTATTTGGACATGAAGTAAAATGCACATGTAGATACAATAACCATGGATGGATAGTATACATCATGTTGTTTCCAGTGGTATGTGGCATGCCACGTGGTTCCTCATGGTTGAGGAGAAATGAATTTTTGAAGATGAAAAGGTGAATTGAAGAAGGAAGTACATGTAAGCCCTAAATTTAATTAAAGAAAAGAATTACAAAATAATAAATTGTCAGGTTGGCCCTAATGTTAAAAGGAGGTGACATAAATGGTATAAATAAATATCATTATACATTCATTTGAAATACAAGTCAAATTTCAGAAGAAATCATAAGTAAATAAGGTCGGATTTCAAGGGAGGATGAATTATTTTGGTTATGTGTTCTAATACATATCAAGGTACTTGTGGTAAAAAATTTAGCTCTTGGTTCGCTATAATTATGGAGATACACTCTGTGGAAGATAGGGTTTGTGACCAGTCCTAAAGCTAGTCAATAAATAGGTGTTCCGGGTAAAACAGTCATAACTTCTTCATCGAGAATCCTAATGACGTGGGACAAATTTCATTGGAAAGAGTACAGACTTTTGTTTCTTGTGTGCGAGTTTTAGAATCTGATGTTAAATATTGAGCACAGGGCATTCTATACAAATTTGGTCTTCTGAATAAACCAAAATTAAGCAAGGTCTACCATTCTCTCTATAAATTCTTTTTGGGGAGAATTCAAGGAGTGAAACTTGGAGGCATTTTAGAGAATACATTGAGTAATATTATCTATAGGATCAGAGTACTCCAATAATTGAAGAATTGCAGAAATTGAAGAAGTCTCAGGAAGCATTATCAGGTTCTATGTGATGATTGGTTGATGGTGATGATTTAATGTAAAGTTTTATTATCTCTCATATATTCTTGGGTGGAAGGAAGGGGCAAGGATGGAGAGCTAAAATCTCTCTTGATATTGGAGGATTGTATCTTCCTCTTAGAGGTTTATCCCTCCCTTTATAGTTGGAAGTTGTAGCTACCTTTGGAAGTCATTACTTCCCTTGAACAATAACTATTGATTATTTCTCATATATTGTGCATGGTGTATTGTGGTGTATTGTTGTAACTCTTATACTATTATTCATTTCTCATTGGATATAATTGAATAGTTTAAGTATTAGTTGAAAAAGGTTTTAAATTGTACTTGATACTGATTCACCCCCCTCTCAGTATCAACTGAAGGCAATGTAACGCCCAAAAGGTACTGCATAGTCTCACCCAAGATATCTAAGGATGGTTGACTGTAAGACTCAGGTGTTTATAGCCTAGGATGGAGTAGGATATAAAGAGTTTCTTGATTAAGGCCCTATTATGTGAAATATTACTGTAATCTACTTGTTCCAAAGAATCACATGCATATAACTCAAAATATACACAAATTCTAATAATGCATTTGGTTATTCATCAATCGTAGTCATCTATTGCTGAAAGAAGTTAAAGATATGCAAAAATTCAACATATTACACAAGTGTTACCATGGTTCACCCCTCCTGGGCTACGTCCAAAAGATTTGGCTCTTGGCTCTTTTATTATAGTAGTTCTTGATCTCCTTGTGCCACGTGCTTATAGTTCTCTGCAAAAGTGGGTAAGATTTATGTGAGGTGAACTAGATCACACCAGGCTCTGCAACCTGTAGTATAATCCTCATATCTACCTTCCCTCATATATTTCTTGCTCAAAATCTTACAAAATGTGGTTCATACAATTCCAAACCCTCACATATCTCCAACATCAATACTCGGAAAAATCACTAAATAACAATCGCAATCTTTATAAAAACTAACATAAAATCAACAATAACAACAACAACAACAACAACCACACCCCCGTATATGATACTTTCATATATATATTTATACATTTCGGGCTCTTCATCCATTTATAGAAAATTATCAAAACCCTAACCCTTCTTATGCTAGCCTTTTCTCCCATGCACGTGTTGTTCTTCCTCCAGCTGTCACTTCCCTCTGCGCACGCTTTCTTGCATTCGTGGGTGCTAATCTTTTTCCAGTTGTCACTTCAGTTTTTTGCATGCTTTCTTCCCCATGATCATCCTTCTTTCCACTTTGACTTGGTGCCAACAAGTGCCAATGGCCTGAGGTCCCAAAATGCCGATAGAATCTAGGCCATCTATTTCAGAGGGGTGAGAGTCAGCTGATCAGAGCGTCGCGATTTCATGACTTAGGGTTTTGATCATGGAGCACCTCATGAGTTCGCGATACGTGAAATTGCGACGCGCCTGAGAGTTGGGCTCACGGTCACAGCCCGTGTTCATATGGGAGTAGAGCCATAAAAAAAGGGAAGGTGCATGTTGAGTAGCAAGCAGTTGAGATTGTTCGAGAAAATTATCCTGGCCATTAGGTTCAACGAAACTCTGACCGTCGATCTAGATGGGTCGTTTTCGTGATTTTGAGCATCAAGGTTTTTGAATTCAAGGGGAGTGAAAACTCTTGAAATGCAAAGCCCCAAAATTTTATAGGGGATAATGTTAAGAACCAAACATCAATTAGAATTTCAGATAATAATTTCAGAGATAATTTTAGATAATAAGCCTCTTCGAGGGGGAAACCTCCTTTTACCTCACTTAAATGTTCAAGTACAAGATGATTCAAAATGAAAATGTCTCCTTGGTATATATAGGAGACTAGGAGGTTTAATGGCCTAAAGCCGACATAAATAAAATAACATTACTAATCTAAATTACAACTA